>OY740765.1:126772548-127177477 GCA_963513935.1 Aphrophora alni | reverse complement strand
CTAACCATCAAACGTTGTGACTAGATTGGTAATTATTTTATACAAAAAATGTAAAGATATATAGATAAATAAAAAAAAGATAAGAATCCAAGGAATGAATTTTGCAAATTAGTCTCCCTCAAAATTACTTTTCAATTTGGTTTTAGTATTTATAAAATCGAAGGGACATAATCACTTTAACTGTACAAGTATGGTTGAGTTAAAGAAAATTCCACTGTCGTTGGAACTCGAAATATAAAATTTTCAAGACCATTTTACTTGTTTCTTTAAAAATTAAATTCTTTTTTGAACACAATTATAACAATAATATACACTATTCAAAATATAATTACGTAAAATATGTACTGATAATTTTGCAAGTAACAATAATTTTGAAGATTTTGAGTTAAACATTATTTTTTAAAAATAACATATTTTTATTATGTTGCTATAGGAACTTGATATAATATATTGTTAATCTTGCACTTTTCTATACTACTGTAAGGCTGAACACACTACATGCATATCATCAAATCCTTTCCAATTATCTATCACAGAACTATTGCTTTTGTTACACTGGTAAAACACGTTAAAGGTCCTGACAAATGGGTCAGATGGATAAGGGGTTATAACGTAACGTAAACATGTCATTAATAACCTGCTGTGCAATTGATTTTAAAGTTTTAAACCAAACTGCAGCTGGTGTGAAACTGACGTGTGTTTTACTGTCCAAACATTACAATGTCATATTTTCTTTATACCTAATTCATAAAAGAGTACACTTTGTATTTTGAAGGATGGGATTATTAAAAAGTTTGAATAAATTATGTCGGCAAAAAACAAAAAAAAAACCAAAGAAGTCGTGTTCCTACAGCTTGTGTGGCATTTGTACTCAGTCATTTAGATGACGGTTAATTTTAATAACTGTAAAGTAATCATTCTTTATCTCGACTTACAGGGATGCATTCCGTATTATAAAACATGTTTAAAAACTCCAAACCTTTTTAATATCGATTATCGTGTGAAAACTATATGGAATTTTTTCCTACTACTTGTCTATAAATAATGGTGGTATATTTTATCAATTATAGTTAGTCTAATTTCTAAAGCCAAATTAATTAAAACTTCTTTTATTTATATTGTTTGTTTGATGTTTTTATCACATTATATTTTGTTCGTAACAACTGAATCTCTTTTAATTTAATTAAGTCAGATATAATTCAGGTTTATATACGTTTATTGGTGAATGGATTTGTATCCAACGATCACGTATGCGGAACATTAGTTTTAACTGTCATTCTAAAACTGTGGATAACAAAAAATTAGCAACAATAATGAAATTGTTAATGAAAACTAAAAATAATTTTTTCATATAGCTTCGTAATTAACACCTATTAGGAATTAGTTTAAAATATAGTTTATGTATTTTTTAAGAAGCCACAATAACAATTATTGTGACCTCCTGTAAAACTGATGAAATTGCTTACCTGGTAATCAAGGCGGAAATCAATAATGCTACAATGATAGTATTAAACGTTACAAAACCGTTGGGTGGGAGTAAACGTGGTCAGTATTCAAAGATTGATCTAGTGAAGATGATGCAGGAAATCATGACGATAGCCAGACGGACTTGATGAGAAAGAGCTTCGTAGGAGAATTGAGAATTCAAACGAGCATCCACAAGAGTTGCAAGCACGGGGAGCAAACTTAGTGTATAAAAGAGCTTTTAAAATATATCAGTAAAATAATTAAACTATAACGTAGAGTCAAATCTGTGGGTCACAACTATTAGAGTCATTCTGGATTGATAATAAAAATAAGAATAGTGCATCATTTTAATAAGATCGTGGATGGTTATTCTTGTTAATAATTGTTAAAAAAGTTTCATTGCACTGAACCTTTTGATTAAATAGAAAATAAAGAACCCATGCCGTTAAATACAAGCAATCCTAACACACCACTAAAGAAGATGATGTACGAAGGAATATATTTTAAAATATAGGATCTCTTTAAATATGGACCAGTATACAGTAGAAAGAGTTTTTGTGTTTCGTTTTTTCCCGTCTTGGCCAGAATCCTGGTGTTTTGTCTAACCAAGACGCGATCTCCTACTCTTAGCATTACGAACCTCTTACCCCTATTCTGACGTGTAGCTCTATTCCTTCCCTTATGCAAAATCCTTGCGAGACAATTTTGCTTTTTCTTCCTTGCCGTCTCCATCACCTGTGGTCCTTGGTATTTCAACCTATGCCAAATATATTCTGGTTCTCTATCATTTTGTATTTCTTCTGGCGTATACCCTGTAATCTCGTGTGGTGTGGTATTCATTAGCTCCTCAATGTATGACACGTAGTTCCTCCAACTTGTCTGTGAATTATGGCAGAAAGTTCTCAGAATCCTGACGATTTCCCTGTTGACTCGTTCTGCCAGGTTCACCTGTGGGTGTCTGATTGGAATCAACCTATGCAGAACTCCTTGCTCTTCCATCCATTGATCCCAATGTCTTGAGGTGAATGCCCTGCCATAATCCGTTAACACACATTTTGGTTTCCCTACCTCCCTAAAATACTGAGTAAGCTTATCTATACTCGCCTGAGTAGTTGGATTCCTAACTGTATACAACTTTACATATTTAGAGAATATGTCAATAACGACCAAAATATATTGCACATTTCCTGTTGTTCTCGGCAGTGGTCCTAAGAAGTCTATAGCTACTAAGTCTAGTTTCCTATCGGTCACCATAGGTTTACTCTCACCTTGTAAATACTTCACTGTATACTTCGCCCTTTGACATATGTCACAGTATTTTATAATTTCTAGTATTTTTCTAAATAAATCCTTACAGCTAAACATATTTTTCATCATGTAATATAATTTGTTCCTTCCCAGGTGTCCATAAGCCTTATGTATCTCCATTATTAATTCCGTCTCTATTTCTGATGGAATCACTAATTTCCATCGGTTTCTTCCATATTTATATAACAATTCATTTTCAATTCTATAATTTCTATTATAATTATTTATATTACGTTTAATATTACTACATTCTAAATTTTCATTTTGTTTAAGTGCAAAGTTTTGTATTAAATATTGTAATCTTACATTTTTTCCTACTTCTATTTTATTAATTTTGATCCTTATTCTATCCGTGATGTCCCGAGAATCATACATTCTGCTCACTATATCACAGGGTATATTATCTTTCCCTGCACAATGCACTATTCTAGGGTGATATTCTTGAATTGTTAAGATCCATCGCGTCATCCTACTATTCACCAACTTACAGGTGGTCAAAAATTTTAACGCTTTGTTGTCCGTAATGATGGTTAAAGGTGCTCCAAGTACTAGTGGTCTAAACTTCTTCAAACCATGCACAATTGCTAGCAATTCCAGCTCGCAGATTGAGTAATGTTTCTCGTAAACTTTCAGTGTTCTGCTTACGAAACCAATTACTCTAACCTCTCCTTCCTGGTTGCGCTGATATAGCTGGCTAGCGATTGCTGTCGTGCTGGCATCAGTCTGAAGGAACGTTTCTTCTCCTTCCACCGGATGAGCTATCACCACTGACTCCAAAAACAAGTCCTTGACCGCCTGAAACGCTTGTTGCATTTCCTCACTCCACACCCATTTTCTTCCCTTTTGCAATAGGTGGTATAACGGCTTAGTAGAAGTTGCGTATTTGGCTGTAAACCTGGAATAGTAATTTACGAATCCTAAAAATGACTGTAACTGCTTTACAGTAGTTGGAACTGGAAAATCACGAATAGCATTTAATTTTTCGGGATCTGTTCCTATTCCTTCTCTAGAAAAAACATAACCTAAAAATTTAACTTTTTCCTGGCAAAATAAAGTTTTCCTTGGATTAATGGTAAGGCCGCCATCTTGAAACTTTTGAAATATTTCTTCCAGATGTTGTAAGTGTTCTTCAAAGGTTTCTGACAAACATATCAAGTCGTCGACGTAGCTAAGAGTAAATTCTTCCACCTTGTGTCCTAATGTCAAATCAACCGCTCTTACTAAAGCAGCCATTGAATTCTGTAACCCGAATGGAACTACTTTGAAGTTATATACCTTATTCTCAAAAAGGAATCCCGTAAATTGTTTTGACTCTTCTGACAGCGGTATTTGCCAAAAGCTCGAGGTTAGGTCAATTTTACTAATGTATTTTTTACTTCGACCCTTCCGGAGAATATCTTCCATTGGTGGTGCGCTTTCATAATCGGGTACTATCAGCTGATTTAACTTTCGGGCATCCATGCACAGACGGATGGACGAGTCTGGCTTTACCACTACGACCATGGGGTTGATATATTCCGTTCGCGACCTTTCAATAATTCCATATTTTAACATGTGATCAATTTCTTCCCTTACTTGCTTTCTATAATTTAATGGAATTGGATAGTTCCTATTTACAAATGTTTTATCAGATCCTAATTTAAGCTCATGTTCATATTTATTGGACAAACCTGGAATTTCTGAAAAAATACTTTGGTATTTATTTATTAAATTTTGTAACTGTATTTCCTCTTGCGCTGTTAGAATAGTATTATGTGAATAATCGACCGAAACATTTATCTTGTTTACAATCCTTCTGTCAAAGTTCGGTTGTTTATTTATCGCTCGACCGTCTACTCTGGACTCTAAACTACTTTCTCTTTTCCTAACGGTATGGGCTGTATAACGTTTTAAATTTGTCTTCAGTTTCACGTGTGTTCTGTGATAATTCGGACTAAACTTAACACTATAATTTTGCTTGTTTTTATGCGAAGTACTCTTATTACTATTATCCAAATTACTTTTATTGTTTCTTCCTTTGTTTAATTTAATTTTATTACGCGATTTATTATTACTTATTGAATTTTTTACATGTATGTGGAAATCTTCTTTGTGACGTAGATTTTCTTGTCTGTCCGTCGTGGTGTGTCGTCTTCGGGTTTCGTCAACATCGGTTGTGTCTTTTTCCTTAGAAACAGATAATTCTGGATTACGATTATCTGTTTCGTTTACTTTAGTGGATAGTGTTTTTAGTGATTTTGTGTTACAAGTGTGGTTTTTGGATCTAGTTTTATTTTCACGCGCGTCGATAGACATTCCAGGCAGTACCTTTATCCTACTCTGCATGTCCTTATTATTATATTTTTTATTTAATTGCTTATTCGTCGATTTATTTTTATTTAATTTATTTTTCTTTTCCTCCTCCGATAAGTATCCCATTCCCTTGAATATCTTATCCCCTTCTTTATTAACTAAGACCCTGACCGAATCCTGCATACACTGTTCGGGATTGTCACGTTCTGGTAGTCTCATCCGGTTTTCTATCCACATTTCATCTCTCTCCCTCCCTCTTATCAAAGTTTGTTGATTTTTATTGTTAACCAACACTTTGTTATTTCCTGTAATTTTTAATATGCCTTCGGGTTGAATCCTTTTGTTCACATTTATCCCCTTAACATTATTTTTAAAATATACAGAATCCTTTTTAAAATTTTTTTCTTTTAATTGACTTTTTGTTTCTACTAATTTTTCATAATATATTGTTACTTCCTCCTTTTCCACATACAGTTTTATATATCGCTCTTCCATATTAATTTTAGCTTTTAATTCGTACAATACATCACATCCTATTATTATTCTGGACCTTAAATTTTTTACAATTAATAATTTTAATTCAATTTCCACTTCTTTTATTTTAATTGATATCATAATTTGTTTATTTATTTTATATGGTTTACTTTTAACTGCAGTTACGATTTCCACCCCAGTTACAGGGAGTTCCAAAATTTCAAGCCCTTCTTTCTTTAACATTAAATATAATTCTTCACTAATTAGTGAAATTTCGGCTCCTGTATCTATTTCTACCATAACTACATTGTTTCCTAGATTTACGGGTATTTTAGGAGTTTCCTCAATCGGTTTTTCTTTTAAGAAATATTTTTTATCTTTTTCTAATAAATCCCCTCGTAAATCTAAATGCAATCCTCCGACACACAGTTTAGATGTTTTCTGCGGACTCGGGATTAGTTTTTCCTCTACAATTTGTTTTGTAGAGACCGAAGCGCCCCTATCTCGCACTCCGTAGTGGAAGCCGCCTTTATCTTTCGTTATTTTTGAATTAAAATTAGAGTTCGTGGGTTGTTTGTAAACTGGTGGTTCAACATTATGACGCAGATTGTCTCCTGACGTTACATAACTCGATTGTTTACATTTATTTTCTGATTGATTTTCCCTAGAATCACATCTGTTTTTAATTTTTGACTCGAATGTTAACGATTGACATTTATTATTTTGTTTACTCCCCCCTAATTGATTAGTAGAGTCGTAAACACGATAATTTGGTTTCTTGCTTCCTCCTATCAGATTATTTTTATTATGATGAATGGTTTGTTTATTTTCTAAATTTTCTTTATTAATTTTTTCATTGTTTATTAAATTTCTACTTTGTTTATTATTTATTATTTTATCCGCAGCCTTAGTGTAATCCGATGGTCTATTAGGTGTCAAAAAGGCCTCTTTTACCCATTTAAATTCCTAGGCGAGTTAGGATGGTTTTTTGATGGACCAGGTTTTGAAAGGTTTGGAGGTCGAGGTTTATTTTGGGTGTCACCATAGGATCTCTGGTTAGGGTTATTAGGAAAGGTTTTGGTTTGCCTATTATCCCTCTCCGGATTGGAATTCCAGTTTCCCCTACGCGATTCCTCCATCGTATCGACACTAGTTAGAAACGTGAGTGCTTCTTGAATATTTTCCATGGGTTTCCCCATACTAGTCATTCTAATATTCTCCCTAAAATGCTGCATAATCGTGAAAATTAAATATTTTTCCGGGATAGGTGGTTCTAAATCACTGGCTTTATTTACAAGTAGACAAAAATATTCGGCTTTGGTCATATTTCCGTTTTCAAAAAATTTCCCATATTCAATTTTATTTCGAACTATTTTTTGAGATTGCAAGTTCCAATAGTGATCTATAAACAGTTTCTTAAAGTCACTATAACCCATATCCGCGGTTTTCACTACATTCCACCATAACTCAGCATTTGATCTTAAATGACGTTCAACTACCTTTAACTTTTCCTTATCTTCCATTCCCACTTGAATTTCTTCTAATACATTTTCTATCTGCCTAATAAATTGCATGGGCCTTTCCTTAGGATTACCCCAAAACTCAACTTTTACATTTTCATTATCTATTCTATTTATTATTATATTTCTGCTACTAATTCCCCCTAAATTTATTTCCCCTACTTTTTTATCTATAATTCTAACTTTATTTTCCAACAATTTATTATCTTTTTCCAATTTATCTACTTTAGAGTTTACTACTTTACTATTCTCTGCTAATGATTCAATTTTACCATTAACTTCTCTAAACTCCCCCTCCACTTCAGCTTTAAAAACCTCTTGTTGAGCCGCATTATTAGCTACTTCTGATTCTATTCCCTGAACTCTCCCTTCTATTTTATTCCAGAGTGCCCTTCTTTCTTCTCTTTCCTGTTGTCTTTCTCTGCTCTCCTTCTCCCTTTCTCTGCTCTCCTTCTCCCTCCATTCCTTATCTCTCTTGTCCCTTATTTCATTTTCCTTTTCTCTTAACACCCTTTCTTCTAGTCTTTCTTTTTCTCTTAACGCCCTTTCCTCTTGCCTTTCTTTTTCTCTTAACACCTTTTCCTCTTGTCTTTCTTTTTCTCTTAACCCCCTTTCTTCTTGTTTTTCTTTTTCCCTTAATGCCTTTTCATCTTTTTCTCTCTTTTCTAAGTAGGCCATTAACGATTTACCTTCTTGGGTCTTTTCCGCCATTTTGTTTTTATTTATTTAATATTAAAAATTTATTAATTATTTTTTAATTGATTCTATCTTTATTTAATTTGTTTATTTTAATCTTTCTATTTTTTATACCCGAATTTAATTATTTTTATTATTATTATTTTTTATTTACTTCACTCCCTCCCAAATTATACAACCAACACAGATCACCAGAATTTAAGGTATGTAGTATACTTACAAACTATACATCTTATACTAAACATACACATTTAGGTAAAATATACTGTATTTGTATTCTTTGAAGCCTAGCCTAACTTTCCCAAACAGCAGCTACACTATACAATGCAAACAACCAGTCCGTATTACTTGTCAATAACACGTACTAATCACTCACCCTGTACTTTTTATCACAAAGGGACAAAATACAAATTCGCTTAGTCTCTCCATTTCATTTAAACAAATATTTACTTACTGTGACAAAAAAATAACGGTAAAATAACAACATTTAATGAAGAACTGTAATATCTGTTACTGTAATATTATCAAACGTTAACGAATATTGAACGGGAATGAAGAAAGAAAGAGTGATAGGGTTATTGTAAAACACACTGATGCTAAACCCCAACAATATCTCCCATAGGGGATTACCTGCACTGCGGTTGTACGCTGGATACACATTATGCTTTACTTCTAAATACTCGTATATGTTGTATTTATTCACTTTAGCAACGTGCAACGTGAAAAGGGATAAAAATGTATAAAATGGGATCTTGCATTATCCAATAGAAGTATGGTACATGGAGACACTAAGCTGTTTATTTCCTTCTCCTTACAAGGACCACTGTTTTGTTGGATATGTTTAATTTTCTCGCCATAGAATGGCTATCCGGATTTAAATACTAGACTCTTAATCACAAGTTAGTACATTTATTATAACATAAAACATAATGAAAACCAATCTAAAGAAGTTTTTGTACAATTGATCCAAAAAGCAAAGCAAATTGAAAATGTAGAGCTACATAATAATAAACGGAGTATATAGAAACCGAGTATATATATATATATATATATATATATATATATATATATATATATATATATATATATATATATATATATATATATTTACCTATCGATATCTTTGTTGTAGCAGACAAATCTCTGATTTATTCATATTCCTGTGCTTGTTAAAAAGTAGCCATTACTAGACACACTCGAAATGAACTATTCGATAAGTTACAATTTTTATTAAAAGTGAATATGGTGTTTTTACGAATTTTTAATATACTTTTAGGTTTTAATGAATAAATGAATTTAGATTAAAATGTATAAAGAAACCATTCTTAGTCATTAGGAGTTAAGTAAAGAAACATTATTATAAGAAAATAAAATACTACTTATTTTTAACATCATTAAATCTTTGAATAAGGTAGATAAAACACATTTAGACATATTTATACTAAGCGTTCTAGAGTACATGTTATACTTAAAAATGATTTCAAAAGACGAATTTTGAAATTAGTTTAAAATTACAAAATATTAAATTCTTTAGAAACTCACCTCTGAGTATAGGTAGTACAAAGTTATTGGTTCATTACTTGGTTTGTTAGAATGGATAGCTTGATCTAACAAATTGAACAGAACGTTTATAGGTTGATTTTTTTTCGAAATGACACTTTATATATATATATATATATAATTATATATATATTTGAATTATTAAAAATATTGTAGCTTTTAAACGTTGAATCTCTACAATAATTTGCTGCCATTCAAATATGTAAGGAAAATGGTAATTTCGTAATCACATTCTCATTAACACTGGCAAATAGTTTTCAATTACGATTTTTACTGAAAATGTGTAAGTTTATAGTTTCCTCAATTTTTAAACAAATTTAATGTTCAATAATGCTGTAGACATTGTAATTTACACTACAACTAAAATAGAAGATGAGTTCAATGTAAAATATTTAGTTATCTTTTGGTGTTTATTTTATTTTAATAGGACTGGGCAGCGAATTTATTTTAACTTGTTATCTTAAAAAAAATATGATTTATTAATTTGATGATTATAATAAAAATATATATAATAATATACTATTAGATCGTATATAATTTGTGTAGTAACTAACAAAAGAAGATTTATTTGTGTTTTTATAGGGGTCAATTCGTAATTTAAAAATTAAATAAAACATAAACCCTATCATTTCACCACTTTTACATCTCTCCTCTTAGTCGGAAATAAGATTTAAAAATTAGATTCTTTCGACATATTTAATGAAATACGTGTTTATGAAATCATAACTAATTTCTCAGACCCGCTGAAATATTAAAAAAAAAAAAAACTACTTTGTATTTGGTTTTGACTGTGACATTATTTGTTACTTTCTGTATCCAGGGTTCATTTTACTTTACAAACTAAGGTTCAGTTACGCCGTTTTTGGGAGTTTGAGAACATACCGTTTTATTTGAGTCTAAACAGATAGGATTTGCAAGATAGTTTGGAATGAAGTTATAAAACTGATTTCGATCAAATTAATTTTTTTCTGTTATTATTTAGAATTCGATCGAGATTAAAACTTTTAGGTAAGCTTTTCACAACAATTATTATGGTTTCAAATAAATTAACATTTAACCCCAGGGCATAAAAAATGTTGTCGTGTGAATTTACAAGGGTTTCACTTTATTTCTTACTCGAAAAAAATTAAGCCTGGTTTAAAGGAATTTTTCAACTAAAAGTATTTGAATTATCACTAACGAACTTTTAGTGTAGTCAAGCAAATCTTACACGACCACTTTTTTATGTATTTACTCCAAACACAATTTATACAAAAACTAAATTATTTTTGTCTAAGTTGAATCATTGTTTGAGAGAACATTTTTGTAATCAATATAATACCTTTGAAATAAATTAGACATAAATTTAATAAATCTTAATCTTTACAATAATTATTAATATGTGTAAAGATCATACATACAGGAGCTATTTGTTGAAACAATTATTACAACAAACAGTAGATATTTTAAGATTTTATTTTTGAATTTCTAAGTATCCTTACAAATATGAATAATTAATCGATATTTCGAGTTTATATAAAATAAATTTTATTATGTAAAACCTAATACAAAATAAATAAATATAGAATCTGTCGGAAAGTAAACAAATATATTTTTAAATTTTCATGATTTAGGAGTTCATTTTTGTGGATTATTGTGTATTGCCACAGATACAATGTTCTAATTGAGAAAATATAGTATTAGAGGGAAAGAAATTAGTTTTTAGTGCAAATTAAACAGACTTCGTAAAATATAGATCGTTTCATAAAAATAAATCCAGCCTAAATGTGTCTGAAAACAAAAACCAAATTTTTTAACTAACTCAGACTGGAAACATTTTCACCTTATTGAGATTTTTTTATGGTTCTGTAACATGTTTTATATTATGTTGTAAATTCTGTGTATGATGTAGTTATTAAACAAAAATTCATTGGATATTTTCTTTTGTTCTGGAAATTAATTTTTAAATCATCTAAAACAATTTAAAATTTCAAAATATACTTTTTTCACGAATACGGTAAGATGAAAAGAGTTCTGCACTTACATGTAGAAGATAAATGAAATGGTTTACCCAGGAATTTCCTTATATTGTTCAGTTGCTAAAGATGAGTGTTTTTTTTTGTGCATTTTTTAAACAAACATATACAGAGTGCAATATGTATTTCATAATCACAAACTTAAAAAACAATAATAATATTGTGGTAAAATAGATAAAGTAAATTCCCATCACGATATGTTTTATAAAAATATCTGTACAATTATTTTCCATGCGATATATCCTTTAAACGGTTTTGATGTTACTTTATAATGACGTGGGATTCCACAAACATTAAATACGTCAAGATCTACCTTACCTATTTGGCGTAATCTTTTAGTATTTTATATAATATATATGATTCAGGTTGTGTTCCTTACATGCGTTTGTTTTTGACGAAACATATTACGAATTATGATATTAATAAAGCCATATTTAAAATGTAGGAAATTAAACAACTAAAAAAAAAAACCCCAGATATTTAATTAAATTATGCTGAACGCTTATTTCCTAAACTAAACGCCGCCCACCAGCGTACAAAAATCAGTAAAATACACCATTTTTATACAGGTTACTACTGTATTATAAAGTAATTATAAAACAGTGTTATGCTATAACTGGAAGCTGATATTTTAAACATTGTATGGATTGAGACATTTTGAATCAAAGATTACTTTTGGAACAGCATCACCGCTAATATCGTCAATTAGCAGAACTGTACTACAAACTTGCACATCTATTAATTTATTTAATTATTTTATTACGATTTGTTTTATTATATAGACAATCCAACTTCAAAACTAAGGAAATTTTACTTATTACCGCAATTCGAACGGTTGTATTTAACTCCCAAAAAGGAGTATTCTTACTACCTGAATTGAAATATGACCATCAACTCTAAATGTCTTTGTTGTTTGATGTATTTATATTTAGTGGTGGGAATATCTTTAACTTTTGTTGTTGAAAACATTGTTGAATCCGTGGATAACCTTTTGAAAGACGTAAATTAGTTACATATTATTATGTTTATATTATATACATAATATTAGGGCAATCTTCCCTAATACTATACTATACTATTGTGGCAATCGTACAGGAACCTTGTTGGATATACATATTTCTTTCATCTTTGATATCTGGTCTCCTTTGACCAAATTTTGTTATCTTCCGACCCTAACGTAATTAGAATACTCGAGGTTAATAGTCTTCCATTATAAACTTATATTTATGGTTTTATAAGGCAGGGACGACTGAGAGGTATTTTGATTTTAAATGACAATAAAATAATATATATTTATGTGTATAGTATTTTGCTTAATTTTGAAAGATAGTTTTGAAACAAACAACATTTTTATTATGTTGTTTACTTTTTTTTTTACTTCGGTTTTTTGTTGCTTATAAGTTTTGTGACAGAATGAAAGCCCTGTTTATAAAACAAGTAATATTTTATAAAACGTTATGCTACAGTGTAGTTACATAATCTATAGTTGAACTAATAGTTTTGAATTGAGTACATGCACTAACCATCAAACGTTGTGACTAGATTGGTAATTATTTTATACAAAAAATGTAAAGATATATAGATAAATAAAAAAAAGATAAGAATCCAAGGAATGAATTTTGCAAATTAGTCTCCCTCAAAATTACTTTTCAATTTGGTTTTAGTATTTATAAAATCGAAGGGACATAATCACTTTAACTGTACAAGTATGGTTGAGTTAAAGAAAATTCCACTGTCGTTGGAACTCGAAATATAAAATTTTCAAGACCATTTTACTTGTTTCTTTAAAAATTAAATTCTTTTTTGAACACAATTATAACAATAATATACACTATTCAAAATATAATTACGTAAAATATGTACTGATAATTTTGCAAGTAACAATAATTTTGAAGATTTTGAGTTAAACATTATTTTTTAAAAATAACATATTTTTATTATGTTGCTATAGGAACTTGATATAATATATTGTTAATCTTGCACTTTTCTATACTACTGTAAGGCTGAACACACTACATGCATATCATCAAATCCTTTCCAATTATCTATCACAGAACTATTGCTTTTGTTACACTGGTAAAACACGTTAAAGGTCCTGACAAATGGGTCAGATGGATAAGGGGTTATAACGTAACGTAAACATGTCATTAATAACCTGCTGTGCAATTGATTTTAAAGTTTTAAACCAAACTGCAGCTGGTGTGAAACTGACGTGTGTTTTACTGTCCAAACATTACAATGTCATATTTTCTTTATACCTAATTCATAAAAGAGTACACTTTGTATTTTGAAGGATGGGATTATTAAAAAGTTTGAATAAATTATGTCGGCAAAAAACAAAAAAAAAACCAAAGAAGTCGTGTTCCTACAGCTTGTGTGGCATTTGTACTCAGTCATTTAGATGACGGTTAATTTTAATAACTGTAAAGTAATCATTCTTTATCTCGACTTACAGGGATGCATTCCGTATTATAAAACATGTTTAAAAACTCCAAACCTTTTTAATATCGATTATCGTGTGAAAACTATATGGAATTTTTTCCTACTACTTGTCTATAAATAATGGTGGTATATTTTATCAATTATAGTTAGTCTAATTTCTAAAGCCAAATTAATTAAAACTTCTTTTATTTATATTGTTTGTTTGATGTTTTTATCACATTATATTTTGTTCGTAACAACTGAATCTCTTTTAATTTAATTAAGTCAGATATAATTCAGGTTTATATACGTTTATTGGTGAATGGATTTGTATCCAACGATCACGTATGCGGAACATTAGTTTTAACTGTCATTCTAAAACTGTGGATAACAAAAAATTAGCAACAATAATGAAATTGTTAATGAAAACTAAAAATAAATTTTTCATATAGCTTCGTAATTAACACCTATTAGGAATTAGTTTAAAATATAGTTTATGTATTTTTTAAGAAGCCACAATAACAATTATTGTGACCTCCTGTAAAACTGATGAAATTGCTTACCTGGTAATCAAGGCGGAAATCAATAATGCTACAATGATAGTATAAAACGTTACAAAACCGTTGGGTGGGAGTAAACGTGGTCAGTATTCAAAGATTGATCTAGTGAAGATGATGCAGGAAATCATGACGATAGCCAGACGGACTTGATGAGAAAGAGCTTCGTAGGAGAATTGAGAATTCAAACGAGCATCCACAAGAGTTGCAAGCACGGGGAGCAAACTTAGTGTATAAAAGAGCTTTTAAAATATATCAGTAAAATAATTAAACTATAACGTAGAGTCAAATCTGTGGGTCACAACTATTAGAGTCATTCTGGATTGATAATAAAAATAAGAATAGTGCATCATTTTAATAAGATCGTGGATGGTTATTCTTGTTAATAATTGTTAAAAAAGTTTCATTGCACTGAACCTTTTGATTAAATAGAAAATAAAGAACCCATGCCGTTAAATACAAGCAATCCTAACACACCACTAAAGAAGATGATGTACGAAGGAATATATTTTAAAATATAGGATCTCTTTAAATATGTATTTTAAAACCTAATGCCTAAAATAATATAAATTGTAAATTCATCTAAGAATGGAGTATTACAAATTTTAGAGAAACGGGATTCTTTATTGTTTTCTTATTTTTAATTATTGTTACTTGTCATTGATTGTTAATTTAGTTCTTGAAATACAGATCTATAAATATTACAAATTACAAATATTGGACAAGTAATGTAACGAAGTAAAGTTTGGTTGGTCAACGTTAAAAACTGTGTTGGGAATCATGTATGTTTTACACAGATATTTTAGATCTTGGGAGATCACCAGAATCTGCACTCTTTAATGTATGTATTACATTTTGTATAGTAAACAGCAGAACAATTCTAGGTAAAACAAATCATTACAACCGTGAAATCATAAAACTATGAAGTAAAACTTTAACAATTTATGTGACGCTTGAGTTTTAGTTGGCTTTTATTACAACTTTTGATATTTCTTGATCTATCTCTTCATTGAACATAATGAGCTTTTCAACTTCAATTTTTTTCTTTTCAAATTAATCAATAAACCTAATCATGAATAATAAACACGTTTGCAGGCATGAAAGCAAGCAAAAACAATAAGATGTGTAGAGTTTTTAAATTTTAAATTTAAATCATTATATAATGATAATTGAAATGGTTTTTATGTCCTGGAATAATGAAAAAAATAACCTTTGCTTGAAATATGTATGGGATTAAATAAAAATATGTAATTAATAAAAATATGACCTTTTCGAATATAGAGTTTTAACCAAATCAAATAATAAACATATTTTATTTTAAATTTAAACTTTAAAACAATTTTCATTTTATCAACCTAACAAGGTTTAACATTACTATTATTAAATAAACATCTCTGCCCATACACATGTTCTATGCAGTCATACCTCGTAATACTATATAGGGCTATGAAGTGTTTCAAAATTGTTTAGATAAGGTAACAAATATTCGTAAAAAATACTCTTGTGATGTTAAGAACATTTTGTTTTCATATTTATTGAAAGGTTAAGATAAAGGTTAAGATACCTTTGTAACACTCATCTTTATTGTTTTAAATAAAATATCTAATATACAATGCGAAACAATTATGCAAAGACATAACAAATCTGTACTCAATGTAATCAATACTATATTTATTATATTAATTTAATAATTTGTTTTTAAAACTACAAACAACACTATCTATTTCTTACAATATTTAAAATTTATTCAAACTGGCCCGGAACAAATATTTACATTGTAGGTAATACCTAATTATTCGGGAATGTTCCTATAAACGTGTGCCTATACAGCTAGCTTCATCCTCTTCAAGAACATTATAATTAGTTATTTATATTATATGTTATCAGATTTTCAATTCAATTTCAGAAACTCATCATATACTCAATATTTATAAACAGAGGCTCCGTTTGAAGGTCAAAACTTGCTAATCATTTTTGAGGTTAGAGATTTTTCTCGCCATTAGTTTGGTTCTTCAAATGAAATTGCTAATGGGAACAATTTACTTATTCAGGAACATATGTTTATATAGCTATGGGAGATAGGGTCAATAAAATAATTAAATATAAATATAGTTAAAAATAATGTACCTATTATAAATGTTCAGGACAATTCTTACAGGCAGAACTACATATGCACATATCTAAATCTTAATCTTGATCATTAAAAATAATATCAATAATAATTATAATACATTTAATAGTATTTTATATCATATTATATATTTAATCATTTTTATTTCAAGTCTATTTATAAAAGAGTGAATCTATCGCGAGGTTTAATTCTATCGGAAATGATAAAATTTATTATAAGAAACAACCTAATACGACTAGAAACATTGGTAATATTAATGTGTTTTTCGTCATACTGCTTCAAAAACAGCTGTTTTTAATACATTGATTGAGATGCAAAAGTTGTTATTTTTAGTCCTATGACCTAAAAACATCAGCTGAGGTTCAGGTCATCAGCTGTTACTTCGTTTATACTAATTAATGAATCATTGTAAACCATCTATAAAACAACCGATAATCGGCTGTTAGTATTGATTTGAAAGTAAAATAGGTTATAACATTTTAGTTTTTTGTGAAAATGTATTCTTATATCATTTGCTGTATAACGAAATATAATTTATTTCATCACTTGGAGCAAAAGAAGCTTTTTGATCATCGCTCATTTTCCGGCCTCGGGTCCGTCTCGGCCATTAACTTGTACTTAAAAGCTTCACTTTTGGTCCTAAAGATGAAATATATTATTACTAATTTGTAAAAATGAAACAAATTAATATAGTCTCACATTTTGCTAATATTCAAGTTGTATTATATATATACATTTCAAATTATTATTCTTATTACCAGTTTCAAATATTAAAACTTTATAACATATATGTGACCAGTGTACACAAAAAAGAAAATAAGTACACTTGTGTAATTATAAAAGAATAAAACCTTCTGGGATTCAAAATGATTGTAGAAAATATCCAAAATTATGATTACTTTTAACGTCAACTTACTGTCACGTAATAAAACCAACATAACAAAAAACCCTAACGTATTAACTATAGTTACAAAACCCAAATACAACTCACTGGCTGACTGACACGCTCATCACAATTTATCAAAAACTACTGAACGGATTGCAATGAATCTTGGAATATAGCTTCCCTATAGGTAATAGGTGATCTCTAAGAAATCTTTTGAAAAACTTTTGCGTTTAAGCATATTAAAATAAAAGGACATTTAATTTTTCTCTAAATTACAAAGGTGAAACGAGCTGAGGCTTCTTACATTCCTTCTTTTATAATGTTTGATGCTTATGGTATACCATATACGCAAAAGGTTAATGTTTTAAGCTAAAAATCGGCTCTAAATACAAGATTTAAAAATCACTAAAAACCAAAATGGCGGCTGGCATTTCTCTTTGACATATGGAGTTCATAATACTTCCAACGTTCATAATGTATTACTCTCAACAATGCCAATGTAATTCAGTGCTTTCCTAAATAGGGATTTTTTTTTTCATGACCACAGTAGGATATACACGGGTATTCAACGAACACTTAAAAATAATACAATTACGTTAAAAAGACTGAAAATACTAACCTAAAAATCAATGGTATGTGTGTGTGTTATTATATATATATATATATATATATATATATATATATATATATATATATATATATATATATATATATATATATATATATATATATATATATGTATTACAACGAAAAAACTCTATCTTTTTTAGAGTCAGACTAATTACGCCCCCTATCTTAATTAATACGTAACAGTCTCGAATCCTGAGATTTTTAGCCTACAGGATTCGTTCTCGCGTGACAAAAAGAATAAATTATCCAATCCACTGGAAGTTTTTGGCTTACTATCTTGCTGGCCTGGATTGAATAACTTCTTCGATAATTTGAGTTGCCCCAAATTACCGGTACCCCCCTTTTTATTTACGACTTCCAGTAACTGTATTTATGATTACCCTGTTTCTCAGGGAGAACACGAATTTACTTTATTTTTTGAATTTTAATCTCGCAGGTGTGTCCTTAGGAATACCTTTTTGATACAATATATTTTACCCTTTTTTATAATAACGAACCTGAAAATACAACATATAAATATGTGACCAATTCTAAATAAAACACAGATTTAGAGGATAAATGAAAAAAATTAATTCTTTTAATTAACTAAAATAAAACAACTGAAATAAAAAACTTGACACAAGTCAACAAAATAAAATTCAAACAATTTCTCTAATAAAATTAATGGATAATAACTAAATATTTTTCTTTTGAGCAGAAGGCAATTACTTATGAATTTCTTACAATTGATATATAGAAAACAAAAATTTCTATTATTTCTGAATTTAAATTATTTAATTTATTAAATTTATTTAACGAAAAAGATTTTTATTCACACATGATTTTGACATTATCTAGTTTATATATTTATTTAATTACACACAAAAAAAATTATCTCAGGAAAATCAGTGAGACTCTAAAATCGGGCCAATTTTGCCCTTTAAAAAAGGAAATTTGGATTTTCTCAGACCTTGTCCGCCGTGTTGTAGATCCTGAGTCCTGAGATGCGGATGGTCCTCTGGTGTCTGGTTGGTTGAATTTCGATTAAAGTTGTCTTATAGTTTCTCCATGGAGTTCAGAAGGCTGGCTGGTTGTTCGAATCTATTCCCTTCTATCGCTCTCTCTGACGCTGTTTTAATACGTTGGCATTGTAACACTTAAACTTCTTCAAACTATTTTTTAAAAGAGACGTTCGGGCATAGTCACCCCTAGCAACTGTTTTGACGATTTTTTCCAAGAGACCTTCCGGGCATAATCACCCCTAGCACTTACTTTGACAATTTTTTTACGAGAGACCTTCCGGGCATAATCACCCCTAGCACCTGTTTCCACAAATTTTTTACGAGAGACCTCTATGAGATTCGTGCGGCTCTTTTTATAGCCAAAAACTATCGTATATCGATACCAATTTTTTTCCCTCACTGGACCGATACGATATTTCCATTTATGGTGTATTTCTATGCAATTTCTTGATTATTTTTGGTGTAGGTGGTTCAGTTATTTATTATTAATTTATTTATTATGTTTACTGTTTTTATATTGTCCTTTTTAATCACTTTGTTCTAATTAATCCTTTAATTTATTTTTGCTGTAAGTTGGTATTCTGGCTCCGCCTCTAACTACGTCACTTATCCTTGAACATTTAAACCCTGCAACTTGCAACTGGCTGATGAAAAAATCTTCATTGTTTTCCTTTTAATTGTCTATAACACTTTTCCTAACAGTTTTTTCGTTTTTTCGTAACCGGTGTATTGTAGCTCTCTACCGCGGCAATTTCCCGCACTTCGAATGACATTTCTCGGACTATTCATTCGCCTTCAATAGCTTACGTAAGAATTTGCGTAATTTACAGTTTTTAATTCTTACACCTTTAAAGTTTTTTCTTTCAAACTTTGTAACTTTGTTTATTTCGTAATTTAAACGCACTAGCCGTGATAACACAATTCTACGACTTCTGGTAGTGATGTAATCCCGTGCATATTTTCACACCTTTGGGTTTGGGGTTTATTTATTAACTGATTTTCCTGAAATTTACACAACTTTTAGATATTAGGTTTTAAACTCTTTTTGCAAAATTTCCACTTCTTATCTTTTTTCCTTTTCATAATATAGCGTGAAAACCATAACTCTTTTGTTTTACTCAAATTTATATTTTTAATCATTAATTATAGTATAACTTTATTTATTTAATTACTTCTATACAATCCTTTTTTCAAAATTGATTTTTATTTACTTTTATTAGCTTTTATATTTAACCTTTTCTGCTAACTTTTTAAATATCAATTTTTTCCAAATTTTATCAAGAATACTTTTAACTTAAAATTACATTTTATTTTCAAAAATATCAAGGTTTTTTAATTTTTATTAATTTTGAAAAATTTTAAATTCTTCATTTAAATATGCCGTAACGTCTGTTAGTTAATATGAAATAACAGTACTAGATATGTATTGCATACGACTTGTATTACAACTACATATCCTTATACATTATTATTTCACATTTTCAAAATTCATAAAAAATGATTTTTCAATTCAAAATCCGCCGACATAGGAATTTACCGTTAGAACAAGTCGGTAAGATTTGACCTTGGACCATTTCATAGTTCAATCTCACCGACCGGCTATAAGCAGTAAAAAGTTCTACAAAACATCCAAACCTTGCATTGGGATTATTTTTTGATATTTTTCTTTTTTGACCAAAATATAACCCCATACAACGAATTTCCGTTGTAGTATATACAAAACACATATTATTATGTTACAAGAACTGAGAATTTTGTTGGAATTATTAATACCGTAAATATTAAATTATATAACGTTAAACATAAAGGACTCAAAAGTTGAAGATATAATAATTGAGGTAAAATTAACATTTACATTAAAATATATATTATTTTATTAAATTTTAAAACGGCTGAAAATCTGTAGCTTGAGATGAGGAGAACGGTATCTTGACTTAAACGTATCTTCAATATTGCTTCATTTGTTCGTCATCATTCTTGCTACTCGTGTCTTGAAGTGTCAAAATTGGTTTCTTAAATAGAAATTTTTAAACGCAATTTCTGATTGTTTTAAATGGATAAATATATGTTTGATTGTCAGAACCCGTTCAATAAATCACGTGTATTATATGAAAGAGTAAACGTTTGGTTTAGAAGAATTGATAAATTGAAGAAACAAATTATTATAATAAATTTATATATGTAAACTAATATTAGTAATTTTGTAACCCAATTAAGGCTCTTTTAAAAACAGCAGATTGGTAATAAACTCTATCTTCACTAGAAATACTATCTTAAACGCCTAAAATATATAAATTATTTAACACATATTGTCCATGAAAACTTCCCGTTTCCGGAAAGAAGTTTTTGTTTTTTAATAATATGTGCATTGTATGAACATGTAATAAATACTTCCAGTTGTTTTAATTATGATAATTGTTATCGGAAAAAAAATTCCATGATATCGCAAAAATATATTTTTTCCAGCATATGTATTCTTCAATATTTTTGCGCCAAACTGGAAAAATATATTTCTTAATTATTCAATAATCTTAAACTAACTGGAGTGATAGGAATGTATGTTTTATATACAATCTGTTGTAAAACATGTTCATAACTTTTAATAACACAGGTTAAATCAATTTTAATTCACATCATTGACTGACAAGGTCATCTACAATTAAGAGCACTTAATTAATCTCAATTGAAAGTTTACGTGCAAAAAAATCCTAATCAAATATATGAACCTATTATGATATGTAACATAATTGATACCGTGTAATTTGTATGTAACAACTTTTGAAAATAGAGTTACTGTTATTGAATAATACTGTAAAAGTCAATTCATTGACTATTCATTTTTAATTGAAATGCATGTTTGACTATCATGCATCACTAGTATGAAATTGAGTTTTATTGATAGGATTAATATTAAATCTTTAAAAACAATCGTAACTGTATGTTTATATTTTCTATTTAGAAATATCCTATCTAATTGAAATGGTCAGGAACCTATTATATATAAAATAAATAGGTATTTTTTAAAAATTATTTTTAGTAAGAGATAACTATCAACATTGATTTAGAGAAAATAGAGCCTATTTCTTAATTGACATTCCATATGAAGTCTATTGGCTCCTATTTCGGTAACAATTTTATTGTTATTTATCTTATTTCGTACAAATGGATAATTATAAAATCCAAATTAAGTATTTAAAAATAAATTTACATTTCATATTCAAGAATCCTACATTTCAAACAACCAAAGGGGACTAGGATTTGCAAAAACCGTGTAAAATACATTAATCAGATTTGTATGTGCACATGCTCTTCATTGTTATCAATTTAATTATTGTTGTATGGGATCTCTTTGTTTTATATTAAATCTCAGGAAATTTTATTGTTCCACTATTGTAAACATTTACACAGCATGCTTCTGCGTCACAACCGTAACAGTTACGCCTTGGTTTTAGTTCATGGGCGTATATAAGTTTTGTACTTTATAAAAGTCGTTAAATATCTACTTAATAATTAAACATCGAAATGAAAGAACAAAACCAAAACTAATCAAATAAAAGCATAAAACTAAGATATAAAATTGTAGTTCATGGTATTCAACGTTTTATTTTCCTGTAAAACTTTCTAATAAAATATGTCTTATTCAGTCTTAAGATATTTACGCTAATTACAAATTTGAGGGAACAGAGCAGAATTATCAAAAGAAAACAAGTAATTACTTGTAATCACAACTGTTCTTACTAACAAGCTTGTCTATTATTGATCTTATTTTAATAGAAATATTTATAAAATCTGAAATATAAACAATTTACAAAATAGCGTTTATATATATACACACATATATATATATATATATATATATATATATATATATACGTAACCTATCTCACAACCTATAAACGCTATTTAGTAAATTGTTTATATTTCAGATTTTATAAATATTTCTATTAATGAGAGAACAATATGAAAATTATTATTATATAATGTAGTAGAAGTTTCAATTTGAAATTATTAATAACAATGACAACTTGTTCCTATGATGAGACAGTATTTTTGAATTAAAGATGCTTCAACCTGAGCTTTAATTCTTATATATTTCTCTACAAAACTAATTCTTCCATTTCACGTTCCAAACATTTCATGAGATTATTTATTACTTTGTTTTTTTTTCTAGCTATTTTTAATTTATGTATGAATATAAATATGTTTAGTAATAAATACTATCAACTACTTCATCAGATTTGTAAGAATAATTGGGAGGGGGGGTTTTAAATGTGTGTTAGTATAAGTTTTTCCCAAGATTGTCTTTCTAATACGTAAAAACGACCTTTGATTTATATCTCGCTTTATAAATACGGGTAGTATTTCTTATGTCATAACGAAATAATTTTGTTACTTCATACACACTCAAATAACTGACCCTCTTCAAAGGTAAAGTCAGAATTATTATAATGCTCATAAATAAATAAATGTGGTTAAATTTGAGCTAGACATAATATTTATCGCAGTATAAGTACAGCCTAAGAAAATAGCCTAGTATATAGACTCAAATTAATTGTAGAATAGGAACTACCATTTAATAACATTAAAATAATTTAAATTAGTGAAAACTAAAACAATTACTTGATTGCTTGATAATTAAAAACAAGTAAGTCATAGTTCATTAGAGTCCATATATATATATATATATATATATATATATATATATACGTGAATAGAACGAGTAAAATACATTACAAACTAAAGAAATATTTAACCTTTCATAAACATGAATAATTGAGTATAAATGTACAAACCTCTCAAACAAGCAGAAATATATTCTTTAGTGTAATGTCAAATAAGACACTATACTTCACCATATATATAACAAATAATTCCTGCAGTAACTATATCCTTCGTTTGATTTATTGTTTCAATTCTATTTTCATTTCTCTTTTACATATTATTTCATAAACGTAATGTTTCCCGTTTAAGTTTAAAGAGAAACTTTTTGTTTTACTAGTATTTGATATTATATTGTGACACAGAATATGCAAAAAATATATAAAAAAATAAGTGTTTACAACAAATGTACTGACTAAATTTATTTTGTTTCAAGCTTCTGAATTGTTATTATAAAAACATGTTTAACTATGTCCTTTTCGTAGTTAAAGACAAATTTATTGCTTGTAAAGCTCACAAGAAACATATCAAATTAGTTTTTTGATAATATATTTGCGTATAGTACGTACTATATTTTCTTTTACACAGTACATACAAGAAAATTCAATTGTTTTAATAGTGCTAATATAACAAAATATAGACAACGTTTATCTGTTACGCAACATAATATTAATAACATGTGGAATGTTGAAAGAAAGCTTGAAAAATAAATATTTTTTATTTAGTTTAGTAACATTTTGTTAAACATTAAATGTTTAATAGTTTTAAAAATAAAATAACAAAAATAAAATTAATAACATATTAACTGTTGAAGGAAAGATTGAACAATACATTTTTTGGATTTAATTTAGTAACATTTTTGTGAAGTATTAAATTTATTATAGTTTTAATAATAAAATAACAGTCAATAGAATAAATAACAAGTGTGATGTTGAAGACAAGCTTAAACAATAAATCTGTTCTAATAATTACATTCATCTGTTCTCAACCGATATTAATATAACCTTTTCATGCATTGCTCCAAGGGTCTTAGCTGTCCTTTTGGTCCATATCTTAGATTTTTGAAAAACTCAAAAAAATATGAATGACATGATAAAAGAGAAATTAAAAGCGTTTCAAATGTCCAACCTTCACACTTGTAGTTGCTTATCTAATAGTACTCGATATATAAATACTTAAATCAAAATAAACAATATTTTAACGTACAATATCAACATTGCGTTATACTTCTATGCAGTTATATCTTGTTTTGAATATTATAGAACTCCCACTTCACCGTTAACAGCCAGCTTCATACTGATCGACAATTTGATGTATGGTATGGTTAAACTTTATATAAATACAAACTATGTTTATAAATGTAACATTATAAAAAGAACTTCCTCATTGATGAAATATTTTACTATGTTACAAAACTGAGGCTTATATGTGGGGATGAAATAATAGTTACAGTTGGGAAATTATTGAATAATAAGTGTAATATCCCTATAATGTACTTGCTTAATTGTTACTAGCTACCAGGTGGTAACATTATATAAAACAGTTAACTTATTGTCAGACATCTACCCATCAATTAAACACATAACAACGTATTTATATTTTACCCCACGCAAGTTAGATATTAGGGAATTAGTACTGATCGGTCAATATTCACAATTTAGTTATATAGACGGCATTTAATGACTAAACACACATGGACTCACGTATGCAAACATACATTACGGAATAAGTAAAGAACAAACTGTCATTATATAACCCCGGCATTTGAATTTATATTTGGGTTATCGTTTTACTTAAGCAAGAATAACAGGTAAAACACAAATAACGAAAGTATGATATAGTAAGCAGATCGCGATGCTTGTTCCCGCCAAATTTGAAAAGTACTGCCATTACCATAACTCCAGGTAAAATATTGTCCTACAACATACACGACTTATTAAATATAACCTAACAAAAGCACGAGGTACATGGATATAGCTGTTTAAAATAAAATATCATCTTTATAAGTGTGTTGTTTAAATACTACGCATTATGTTTTTTAGACTAGGAAGAATTTATTTGAAAGAAATATCTTACATATTACAACATAAAATGTAATTAAAACCTCACTGAAAGTTTATAAACAAATATTTCATTGTGATCATTAATATAATAAGCTTGTTTATTTAATATCGTCTTTCGCCACAGAGTCGTAGATAAATACTTGTTAGAATGAATGAGGCCCACATTATATACATTAATAATAATATAATAGTTTGTGTATATATATATTTGATGCATTAAATATATAAACTATTCACAACAATATATATTTATATTTAGTTTTAAATCATATAAAACTAAAATCTAAATTACTTTATGAAATACAGAAAATCTATTTCAATTGCAAAATATATTGCTCTCTAATGAACGTAACCGATATCTTGTATGGTTATCTTAAAGCAAATATTTCAAAAAAAAGACATAAAAGGTATCTGTTTATGACATTTTTGTATCAGGTATATTATTTAAATTATGAAAAATACAGATTTAAAGTGCATATGTAACTTGTGATTCATTTAATAAAGTTTAAACATTTGTGATACAATTTAAAATTTAGAACAGTAACAAAAATTAGTTTTATTAGTAAATAACGTTATCTTTGATATGTTTAACATTTTCCGGTGTTACACTCAAGTCCACACAATATTGGCACCAAACAGTTATGAACAGACTAAGAATAAACGTATTTAACTTCGTTAACTTTGTTACTCATAGACTGAGATGTTATAATAGAAAAAGCTTAATTACTGGTACCTCGCAAATAAACAGTCATAAAATTATGAATTATTTTATGATATATATATATATATATATATATATATATATATATATATATATATATATATATATATATATATATATAGTTTGATAAATATTTAATTTTTTTAAGACTTTAAAAAATATAATTTATTTATTTTGCAATCCAAAGGAATTCTACAAACAAAATTTGATTCGTTGACCCTTTTTTTTACTCTCACTACACAGCCAGCTTGAGTGAAATCCACCCTTGTTAAATAAATGATTCAGTTTTTCCATGCACCTGCTATTCTTTGTTGTTATGCGTAAACTCATTTCCTCGTTTCATTATTTTACTTCAATTCAAAGTGTCTCGTTTTCTCTCCACAATTGTTTCTCTCTGATTAGTTTCTTGCTGGAAAATGAAAACTTACACTTTTGTTTAAGTTAAATTTACACCTGCAATTCCATAGTTTTAATGTTTTATTTAAACTAATTTGACTCATAGAGGTAATGAAAGTCTTAAAACGTTTAAAGAAATAATTAGCATAATAATGTTACAGTAAAAAAAGGAAAATTAAATAGAATCAACAACATACGTATATATGTCATAAAATATCTAATAATTGATTTAACCTTTATTTATAAAATACTTGTAAATATAAAGGATTGTATAGATATACGTCAGTATACTTACTAATGATTTATCTTAAGATTGTTATAATAAAGGAGTAATAATGTAAAACTAATAATAGAAAATAAATTACATCAACTAACTAATTTTAACTTATTAAACTGTACTAAATTTTTTAAAGAATATTTGAAATAAATAAATTGTTCATGATGTACTGGGCATGTTGAAATATTTTATAAAACCTACTTTTCATTACTCTATAGATAAATCGTTTTCAACATTAAAAATTATTGCATTAAAATAAGTAATATGGTATATTTCATCAAGTATCTTATTTAGCTAAGACCTATTAAAAACAATGTTTAATCATTTATTCGGGTAAATTATAAGTCAGACTTATGAAAATATATCTATTCAGAAGAAAAAAATTCTTATTTATTAAATGAAATTAAGAAATTTGGAAAAAAATGACTTTATCATTAGAAGTCCCTAATTTTTCTGTTTATATAACTGAAGAGAAAGTTTAAAAACCCACTCCATAATTTTAATGGTTTACCTTTTTCAAAAGTACATAATAGATAAACTGTAAAATTTATTTTGATAAAGGTTTTAATAAACAATAATATATATGATTTTGATATTTTTTCCCAATTTTATCTTATTAATAATGGAATAAGATTAATAGAGAAATCTTTTGATACTTGAAAATTATAAATATTTCTACTTGAAATGCCATAGAGATAATTTGGTAAAATTTGTGAATAAAATATCTTTAAATAACTTTACTTTTATGAATGCAATAATGATAACTATAATATTACGTATAATATTTGTTTTTTGATTTTCCCTCCTATCATTTGTTTTTGGCTTCAGTCTAAAAAAAAACAAGATAATATTTATCTCCACTGTTAGATCAACGTATTTTAAATCATACATTTGAAGTTATAATTTTAATTGTAATGGCATAAATTTGAAATTTGATTTATTAATATTGATTATATTTGATAACTAATTAATACTACAAATGGTACACTTAATGGTATACGAAATAAAAATGTTTACAAACAATGTATTGAAATATCTTAGTTTCCAGGTTGACTTAAGACTGTCCTACTATTCCTAATACATAATTTTTTTAACTACACAAGCTGAAAGTAAAATCAACAAATCTTGCGATATATGGCCCCGTAAATTTAAGAGGGTATATAAACTTACAGTCAACGACTTAGCTACAGTACACCTTCCCACTATGGGGGTGAGAGAGTTCTTAATTCAAAAATGTTTACATTGTACTAAACATAGAGCTTTGAACATTCATATAAAAAATAAAATATGGTAATCCGTTGTATAAATTGAGTTTCGTAATTAGGTAAACCATCAGTTACTACTTTAAAAAATCAAATCAATTCTTCAATTTTTTTAATTTGTTTATAAGCTTTCGATTAGCAGTTGGTTTATTATAATACGGTAATATGTCTGTTGGAGACACAGAAGGACTCTGAGGTAAGAAACGCGATTAAGGTGTTTCCTAAATTTATGAAGATTTTACTTTACCATAATTATAGTATTTAACGATACTACATGCATGTATGGCCATAGGGTAGCTTAAAAGGGAACGCTATTATTTTTTATAAACATTGGTCAGTTGATATTAATATAATACGTAAGGACTCCAGTAATAGAGCGTTTTTACGTGGTGTTACGTAAACAAGTAAATCAATTGGATTATGAATCCAAGTTAGGATAGAGAACTTGAAAATATTGCGCAATACTACTTTTGTTTTTTTGGATGCATTGAAGTTTGCTTTTACTTGCATATTTTATTTCAAATGCAATATTTGTTAAGCCGTGACATGTTACTGTTATTTCTCAGTAATTCTAACAGATTTAAATTTTGATCTATATCATGTGGCGCATACGTATCACATATTTGTTAATAGATTAGCTAACTCGTTACGTTAAAAGTTTGAATACTTATCATTACTTTTTAAACATAGAAACAAATATACGAATGCACATTTATTTTAGAGGTTTATATATATATATATATATATATATATATATATATATATATAGCAATATATGTATTTCTGCTAAAAATAATTTTAATGTTTACAAATTTTAACTTTAAAAATTCAATTTAATTCAATTAAACATTCATATATTCTTTTAACACATCAAAACTTGCGTGAAGAATCTTTTTGAAAGATAGTTGTATATATTTATAAAGCCGTTCATGATAACTAAGAAGATTAATGAACAGTAGATTTATTGTTATACTTCATGTAATACTCATTTTACAACTAATTATAAATCACCTTGGTGAATGCTAAATTTCTAAAATTAATCGATGAATTAAAAAAAAGTGAACAACGTACATCAGAATACAGGTATTAAAGCGATATTGGGATGTAATATGTTGTGCAAATATCGAAGCCGTATCAACATGGAAAGGGGATATCTACAAATGGTTAAAGACAATGAGTTTATTGTGGCAGATTTTCTTACGAAAGGTGAAACAAGATTGGGTGAAAATGACATGCAGATTCAACAACAATATGGCGACGAAACCAACAAATTGGCGGAAATGTCAGCTGCAGAAAACGGTGACCCAAATTCGCATAAGCGAGAAACAGGGGCTTATACGTTACCTGTCAAAAAGCCGACTACGCGAATCATGGGAAGTGAGAATGGGGAATGGTGGACTAACTGGACGAAAGACAGCAATGGGAGAGTTTACTAAGGGAAGAGAGTTGGTTTGATTATTCTTGAAATCACAAATTCACACTCAAACTCATGTATGCACTCAAACCACCCGAATGGTTTAATATTCTTAAAAACGTCAGAAGTCATGACAAATATTACTCAACCAGAATCCCGGAGGATGTTAATTTTAAATTCTCTGAAATCCATTTCAACAAGAAACAATGTCAAACTCTTGGGACCCTATATTCTAAATTTTAATAATGCCACTTGGAAACAGAGCTGTTGAAACGGCTGGAAGCTCTGTGCTATATTTACCCCTAATTGTTATCAGTGCCCCCCCCCCCAGATATAATGACCGGACCTCCTACACAAGGAATCAACAAGTATGATATGGCCGCAAACTTTCAAACTTACCATTTTGGCATGCGTCAAAATACCAGTACCACTAGAGTTTCTTACTAACACATGAGTTAACTATAGAAAGATAAGTATGGTAGTCATGATAATCATAAGTATGGGTTATCAAGAATGAAAGAGTACTAATAAAATGTTTGTTATTTATTTATATAGTAATTGTTGAATATTGTTTACACTGATGACCGACGGTAATTTATAGAATTCCATTTTAACAAATAAAACACAATTTTTCTTTTGTAAAATTCTATAATTTATTTGGTCTAGCTGACCATGGTTTCGCCAGTTACGGCATTGACGAGGCTCTTACAAGACTCAATGCCGTAACTGGCGAAGCCATGGTCGGCTAGACCAAATAAATTATATAATTTTACAAAAGAAAAATTCTGTTTTATTTGTTAATTGTTGAATATTTGATTTTTAAGACTACACAACTTTTCCCGCTTAAGTAACTAAATAGATAAATAAATTAAACCGTACAAAACTGATGTGAAAGTAAAAACCAAGTTACGAAAAGAGCTACAATAATTTATTGATAAATGATTTGTAAATTTATTTTTACCAATACATTGTCGTGCACGTTCGTGTGTAATAATCTAAAGTTCAATTAATTATAGATATTGATATAACGGAATATGAATACTTAGTAATATATAATATTATCAAATAATATTTGTATATGTTGAAGATCTTATAAATTCATGGACGTAATTGTACAGTTTATACAAACAACATAGGTTTAAGATCGTCTATTATGAAAGTTTAGCAGTAAAATATAAAGACTACACTAAGATATACGTAGACACAATTATTGCTGAAATTTTCCTAACCATTGTTCCAAGTACGAATAATAAGTTAATAATTAATTACACCCAAAAGTGGTGTTTTTGGTTTCATGTTGAAAGTTTTAAAATTAATGTCTTTGAATTACACGAAGGTAGAACGTAAAGGAGCTGATGACGGAAGGATCTAAAAGCGTTGGGAAATAAAGCACCTGTTCACTATTATGATCAATTATGCTAAATTTGGAAAGTGTATTTCCATACCTAAATTATTATTAAAACTTTTAGGACTTTGGATTTCTTAAACCCAAGATTATTTAACATTTACTAAAGTAAAAGAAGAGCACAAAGTTCACCATTTTCAATAAGGTGTGAAGCATTATTTAAATGAAATGTTACATGAATATATACTAACTTAAAATTTGGAGGACTAGTAAAACAAAAAAAAAATTATAAAAAAGCTTAAACACTTAGTAATATCATCAGTCAACTGAGTCCAATAATTATAGTTTGTTAATAAATCAAAAGATAAATCACTCACGTAAGATTTATTGTTAAAAAAAAAAAAAAATCATAGATATTTATTAAAGTCATATCAAATTATCATTAGTTAAACTACTTTTCAATAATTTCTTATTTAGTACAACGGTACTTTTTTTAAAAACAAATATTAATTTGAGCATTGTAAGGATTTTCTTCAAAATCCAATGGTTATAAATAATAATGAGAAATTAAACCAATCTATGCATTTTACATAATGGACAGCCTTGGTGACTGTAAGGTCAAGCGCCAAATAAACCATGCCTAGAGTTAACAACAGTTAAACAATGTTTGTGCAATCAATCAAGCTGATATAGTGCTTAGGACAGTGAAGGTTTAAACTTAAGACTTGCCAAGTTAATTGTATACAGCCAAGTTAAACAAATTTACAGATTGATGTAATTAGATAATGCATTAATTGGTGTAGATGTTACTTTCTCAAAATTAACTACTAATGTTATTTGAACGTTTTTATTTTATAGCAAATATTGATATTTTGATAGTAATATATAAATTTATTAGTAAAAATATTTCAACACTATCATTTTTTAATAATATAAGATTGTTTTTTATTAGATAAATTTACATGTTTCATCTTTTTAAAGTTTAAATTTAGAAGAATCATCATTATATTAGATCGATATCACCAAATTAATAGAAGGAAACTACATTTCGTCCTTGTGTACACATGGATTAACTTAATTCCATTTTAATATCTTCCTAAATTTCCTTATTTGTATACTACGAACACAATTAACTTTTTTAACATGGACAAAATGTTTTTAAAATATTAAAGATATTGTTAGAAATAAACTCATAATAGTTACTCGAAACTAAGAAATGTTACTTCGCAATTGATTTTTTCAAAAATATTAATAATTTTTCGTTGTAAAATTAAATATTGAAATAATGAACTTTTTATTTCTCAAACTAGTTAATTTGGAATAAAATATTATAGTCTAAATTAAGTACTTACAAACGAAATATTTTCCATTTGTTATTTATAGATTGATACCAAAACTCCATACCTTCAATAAAAGTTTATTTTAAATATTTTCCAATTTTTAAATAATAGGTATCCGTAATGCTCCTTTCTGTTTAATTAGGCGATTAATCCTTATATAAATATTATTAACTTATTAACACACTATTATTATTACAATGATATTTCAACATATATAAATATAAATAATTGAAATTATCTTTACATATAGGCAGAATATTTATGTTCATAAATAGCACTAATAATTTAACCTGCCTTTAACATTTGAAGAAAATATACTTTGATATTATCAAGAGGTATTATTATGACAATGTATATTTCATTTTGGAGTAACATATTTGATTTTAGTAAAATATTTTGCATATAAACAACATTGTTTTAACTTATTCTGGAGTGTTATATATCACACATAACATTATACACTATTTAAAATCAACTATTTACGTACTACTCCGTCCCTCAAAGTAGTCGACTTATATACTCAAAAGTATTGTAATGCAATATGTAGGTATTTTAATACATAATGCGAATTAGTGAACATTATTATAAAAATAGAATAATTCTATATAATAATTTTTAACATAACTTGCATCACAATAAAATGAAAGTTACACTTTTTCGAGAAAGTATACAATTCTCATATAAGTAAAATTAATAATTATTTAAATACCTACAAACTTGTATTTGAGATCTTGAAAATTTACCTTTTTCATTTCATTACTTTTTAAATGGTCGCCTTTTCTTCATTTTACGTTTTTTTTTTTAAGTTTTCCCCACACATAATCACCCGTAACCATAGATGACGTCACGTATTTACCATAAAGTAAATCCAGTTTAAACTTACACTTATTCTTTGTAACACATATTTACCACCTATATTTTACGTAGACATATTTCCTATTGGGTTTATGAAATTTTCATTATCAAATATCTTACTTATTATCACGTATTGTAAGTTGTCTCTATTCTCAGCCTGTCAGTTGTATAAAAATATAATTGAGAGTCAATAATTAATCGTCACTAACAACAAAATTATGTTTGTTTAATGTTTCACACGGTATTACCAGAGGTGGAGAGGGAGGTAAAGTTTGATGATATTAGTTTATTTCTAGTGTAAACAGTGACATTGCAGACAATGCATTTTCCACCAATACTACATATAGGACTTGGTTGGTTCTATTGAACACCCATAATAAAGTGTCAACAAAATTTATATTTTATATTTAGATGACAAAACCCGTATCACAACATAATATTGGACGTTAAAACGATATAATATCTCTTCAACATATAGTCTCAAGAAATCTGAAATTTGAGATGCTTATAAGAACCTTAAAAATTTTAATATTGTGTACATAGTTTATTCAAATTTCATAAGATTTATATTTAATAATAAAATTTCATAAAGGAAAATAATTTAAAAATAGGTTTTAGTTTAACGTGGTACAAAAATTACATTTTAACTATTCATTTATTGTTTGTTTTGTACTTCCAATGGTAGTTGACTTTTATTATTATTATTTTTTACTGAACACCAGATAATTGTAATGATTAAACAAATTATATTATTTGAAATTTTAACATCTACATAAAACTACTAAATTAATATTACCATTTGTAAATTTTTAAAACCGTAATTCTTTCACAACTAAGATAAAAAAAAGAAGAAAAGAAAAATTATTCTCTCTATATATATTTTTTTTCATTTAACAGAATATCCCTTTTTATTTTATACTAACATTAAGAATGCAAGGCTAATATTTGGTATCGTTTTCTACAGTCGTTTTGTAATTTATTATGTTAAATTATGAATGTTTAAAAAAAAGACGTTATTAATAAGATACATTATTTTAAATACACAAGTTCGATCACTAATAAGTAGAAGTATGTAAATTCAAGATAGCAGGATGTACCTGGAACTTTTATATTCCTAGTGTCTCCTATTATTGTCATTTAATGTAATCCTTGGTGCAGATTTTATTAAAAAACCAGAATGGTCCTCAAACTCTTAATATTGAAATTTTTTTTATACAGTAAGTTTCTACATAATATCAATCTTACATTTTTGACACACATGTACCACTAAAACATAAGAGTTGAACACTTCTTCTAAGCAAGGCCAACCCTAGCTACAACATCGCTCAACCTCAACGAAATTGTTGAACTAATTATTGAGTTTCCTCACGTACTCACAAAAGAGGTAGAGTATGACATTGATTTTAGAAATTAAGTTTCCATTAAAAGTCAACCTTACCAATTTAGCCACTCCAAAGGTGGATATTCTAAAATCACAAATACTCATCAAAAAATTTACAACAGAAACAAATAAGTTTGCTTATTCCTCACCTGCTTATTATCCTACCTGGAAAATAAAACCCCCGTGGTCTTAGATTATCATAAATTCAATTAACATCCAGTGATGGAGTTTGTCCCTATGCCAATCTTCTATCATTCTAGAAGCCAAGTAGTTTAAAATACCAAATACCTACTATTAATATAGTGAAGTAATCTGCATACACCAAATACCACTTTGAGCTGCCTACAAATACCACGTTTTGTACGACTTGACTTTTATATCAGTTTCGACGGATCTCTTACGGTTTTAGTGCCGGCGACCAAATACTCAACCGCATTCTGGATAAAGTCTTCTCGGATATAAAACATAAATAAATATTTAACTATATCGGGATGAACATTCAAAAGAATTAATTACGTCCACCCTTTTATTTGTCAAACGTGACCGTTAACAAGGAAAATGTGCACAGTGGCATGGAAGAGATTAAATTTCTCACGTCACTCAATGTTCTCTCCTGGTGTCTGCATAGACCCAGAGAGAACTAAAGCCATTCGGGAAACTCCCAGAAGAAATGATGTCAATGTGGTATCAAGCTTCATTGGTATGACCACTTTATATTCAAAATTTATTCCAAAATACTCCGAATAAGCCTCTCCAATAAATCTTCTGAAACACAAAGCGCAAATGTTTTGTTGGTCATCGGGCCAAGAGGCTTCTTGATTATATTACATATTTCTGGAAACCCTCTATTTAAAAATACGATACCAGTTCCAGTACATAAATGATTTTCCTAGTTTACGAAACTGAAGGACCAAGGCAAAAGATCCCCTATGCCTCACGTCTGTCGCAAAGAGCGCCTCATAGGCTAAAGACTTTGAGTGCATCGTAGTACTTTCTACCGTCGAGAAATACTGAAAATACCCCAAACACGTTGAAGTTTTTTTTTTTAACTGGTAACCTTGGTCTCTCCTAGTCATTATCTCGACCGCGAAAACTTGATAAACTCGTCATATAAATAAAACGTGCTTCTTTAAATTTATAGTTAACCGTATCAGAAAGACTCAGAACGTCATTGTGGAATCCTTGTTTTTCATGTTCGAAATCCATGATTATATTATACACCCTGAAACATTATAAACCAAACACCTACAGGAAGTCATCTTCAGACATTTTTCTTTACCATTTCTGATTCCAAAACCCTACAAGAATTAGACCGTTTTGTAGTTTTAAAAATCTCTTATTGATCAACTTACTACAGGGATTGAATCCGATATTTTTTTCCTTAAATAAATGTGTACTTTGTCTAATGAATAATCTGTTGTCCTATCTTTTACTTACCTATCTCCTTCTCTTGTTATCTCCGACTTCTTCGCATATTATCATGATTCAATCAAATAAAAAAAGAATACTTTTTCTGAACTTCCTTAAGGAATCTCCGAAACAATGTCAAAACTACTCAGTAGGCAAGCCAGTCCAATAACAATAGTTAGGTTTTTATTCATTTCATCCATCCGCAGGAATAATTGCATATAGATTTCGTAGGGAAACAGACTAGAACTTATTTCGAAAAAAAACTCTGAAACTGATCCGTAGACATGTTCAAGGTTGTTTGATTGTGAATCCTGACTAACGCCATCACATCTAATACCATAAAACTTCTCACTTTCAATATTTTCCAGCAATACTATTTCCTAGATTTTATAAAAAAAAGTATTTTTTAAATAAAGTTTCTTTAATAAAAACAAATTTTAATTTATTTAACTACTTGGTAACTTGAAAGAAAAGATAAGTTAAAAGTTAGAAACAAGAAATTAATTACTTTTTATAAATCGTTTCACTGTAATATTCAAACCAAACTCTAATTCCTATAATTTCAAGGCTACATACGTTATCATTTTCTTTTCCTTGCTAAAATGTCTCATTTTATCTTCTTAATATTGTTTATAGATAATAAATGTTAATACTTCCAATACAGACACAAACACAAAACACATAGTGAAAATAAACTAACAAAAATATAGCAACGTAATTTAAAAACTAAAAAAATAAAAGAAGTTTTAACAGTCTGTCATCTCATTGTCAGTTTGTGCATTAGCTTAAGGAGAAAATATTTTATTGCAAAAGTAGCTTGAAATATTTTAAGACTTAGGAACGGCAATGATAAAGTGAGCTGTAAATCCTCAATTTAGCATTATTGAAATCTAATTTTATTACCAAGTAGCACAGTATCTTACGCTAATTTTTAACCAGTTAAAATATCTTGAAAGAAATTGTCAGACATATTAAAACAATGACATTTCTGGAATAAGAATTGAGGGTTTAAAGTTTCAATTTCGAGTAAGAAGACCTCTAAGTTTGAGAATTAGGAACAGCTGGCGAACAACTACTATTTTATTGGTAGATAACATGTATTACCAGTAAACATCACATCAATAGCCAGTTTCGATTCACAATCAACCCACTGCTCGATTAGAGTTATTTTAATTTTATACAGCATAATTTGACGCTTTTTCATTCCCTCTTCATCATAGATAATCACAAAAAACTCCAATATATATTAAAATTTTAATAACATTATTCAAATATATATGGTAAAAATAACATTAGTATATTGTTTCAATTAGGTGAGAATTAATAAGCAATACATTTATAAACAGATTTGCCAGGTAAACATTATCTTGTTTTGTAAAAGTATAAATCAAGTTACATGTTTTCCAGTTGAACATCCTTTATTTTTACCATTTTTAGTTTTTACGTTTATATGTATGATCATATTACTAACGGTGATAGTGAAAACAATCATATTCCAATCTCCTATCAGTGGAACTTCTTGGAGTCGATAATATGTCTTAGATGAATAGGCTTTGGCGGCGTCAATTCTAAATTTTAAATTACTTTGAGTAAAGAAGTTCAATTTTGAAATGGTTTATTTAAACCGAAATGCAGACCAAACACTTCCTGTGCAACCCTGATTATATTTTTTACCTACACTAAAATTTAATGTAGCTAAGCGTTTATTGGGAGTTCACAGTTTTAAATAAATTTATGTATACAATTGATCAATAACAAACCATTTTAAAAGTGTACCTAGACAAAAACTTTACAGAACCAAGATTTACAAAACAGGATGATGTGAGTAAAATTGTTTGGGAAATATTTAAGTATGCTCGACCACCAACTCGGGTTGTCTAAAAACAACTTAAAACAAATATTTGAGCCAAAATATAATTTTTACGACTATAACATTAAATAGAAAATGTAATAATATAATAATAAGGAAATGATGTGAAATAATGTTAAAGTTAAATTTAATTTTTAATCAAACAATCAATCGATTTCGAGACTATTTCTTTCAGATGGTTTCCACATTAAACTATGATACACTTCAGTTTTTTAACTTTTATAGGTGAGTATTATTTTATAACAAAATAATATCTATTTTATCGTTCAGGGATAAATTATTTAAAAATAGTTATAATTACGCAAATATTTCAAATGTTTCTAATAGTTAGAAGTATAAAAAAATTTAATTTGAGTGTAGAAAAAAATATGTTGATTGAATTGTGCATTCAATTTGAAACGCTATGATGTTTCAATAAGAAATAATGTAATAAATCTTGTGTATTATATAAAGTATAAAGAAATTCAAACAATAGAAAAATGATGTCACCATTATGACTACAATGACATTGTATTGCCATGGATATTTCATGGTATTTAATTAGTCTGATTCATAAGAGGAAGTACGTAATGGTAATTTATTTTTATTGGATATTGTTTAAAATCACGCGCTATTTCATCGATTTTATTTTACAATATAAAACTAATTTTTGTAGACGTAAATTGTACTAAATTGATTTCAGAGTTAAAATGTATGGATGTTATAATAATTCAGTTGTTATAGTGATATATGTGAATCTAACAAAAAATTATTAAAATTATGCTTCATTTAAGGCTTTTGAGCCTTGTTTATCAGAACATCGACAAGCAACCCTAAAATCTATCAACAATTTAAATATTTATCTCTCTTATATCATTGATTAGGTGGATTTTAAAATTATTTTCGTTTAAGAAAATCAGGTTTCGTAGAGATGCACAGTCAACCTAAAAAAACTATTAGAATTATTACCGAATATACCGGTCTAATATACCAGTTCGGGTATACACAAATTACATCCAGTTGTCTAGATATTCCTATATTTGAATTATGAATTTTATTTGTATTTCTTACTTTTCATTATTATTTTATTTTATTTATTGTAATTTTTTTTTAAATAAAAAGAATCTACACGAAACGTTTTGAATTGATTATTTAGAAATTGTAAAGTAGTCTAAAACCTTTAAGACACTGGATCAAATATAATTAGCTAATTTATCCCTCAAAAAACATGAAATAATATTCAGTTACACCTACACTTAATATCTTCAGAGTCAATAAAGAAAATCTTCTGTCTCTATCTGATGTTGACTTTACAACTTTTTTCAAAATTATCATCAAAAAACAGACGGACCCGTTTTTATTCAATCTGTTTATTTGGATATATATCAGTACTATCTTCAGCTGAAGTGATTACGTATCGTTAAAAACACGTATATTCATATATTGAAAAAAAAATACATAAGTGAAATTTTATAGTAAACAGTTGAACAATTTTAAACTATTATTGAAATTGTTGCCCCTAATCGACTCAATATAACGATATTGATCATCATCTTCCCAAAATTTCGATCCACATTTACAGGTAAAAAATTATTAATTAACTACGTCCATCTTGGTAGATGAAATATATTTACATTAGATCATATGTCGATCAACATTTTATCATATGTGGAAGTTTATAAAGCGGAAGAAATGAATAAAATTATTTTTAATTTTCAGTTTCTAATACTCGAAATTGTGATTTCAAATACTGTATCTTAGATTTTAAATAATATATTGGACATGCCATAAATATATTATTATGGATAGGCCTATACTCTAGCTTCAGATATATTTTTTTGTTTGAAAAAACAGCTATGCAGCCATAATATTATTATTTTACTAATAACATTCAGATATAGAGGGAATGAAGTAAAAATTCAGGTTAGGTTATCCATCTTGAAATATTATTCAACTAATTTTATGTTAATAGAGTTATTGTAAAAAAGGAACTAATTACTAAAAGCAAAATGTGAAAAAAAAAAAAAAAAGAAAAAAAAAAGAGTTCCTTACAATTTTACTTACAATTTCGTCATACTTTAACATTATAATATTATTGAGATAATATTTATTTTAAACAAGGTATATTGCATAAAGTTGTTTCATCTAGGAATAAAAAATAATAAAATACAGTTTTGATCTTGCATATTACATTTGATAACTATGGTTCTTACTAAAACATATAACATAATTTAAAATTAATATTGTACTTTCTAAATAAGAGTATATAAATTGTTAGATAAACTGTACATAAAAGGAATGAATCTTTTAAGGTTCAATGTTACATCAAATTCTTTGCTAGTTTCCATGGTCTTATTCATTATATCATGTGATCTAATTCCTGTTATTGCAACTTCTTTATGGTTACTTTAATCTCAAAGATTTACAAATAATAATAAGCAGGTAAAATGTGTTGTTATCACTAGTAAAAATACATATAATCCTTTATAGTGTACCTCAAAAATTGTTAACTTGTCATATGATGTAAATTTGGAGAACTTCACATTATTATATATTTCATGAAAATCTGGCTATCTTAGTTGAGAAATGAGTCCCATATTATAAACATCAAAATTATTGCAATTACTAAATTAAAAATACAATCCCTAATTGTTCCATTGAATTTACCTAAATCACATCAGCGTTATTTTGAAAAACGCTAAGAAATCGAGTTAATGGTTCAACATAATTTTAAAATAAAACATCACTTAAAAAAAGACTATCTAAACATTTAATATCTTACGTTAACATTTATGTATTAAGAGAAAAATTTTAATAATCTAGGCTGAATGTTGTTACATAACACATTTAAAGTAGAGTACTTTCGTTCTAAAGTAATAAAATCACTGTTTGTTTTGTTAGACCGATTTTTTTAAATTCACTCTGTTAGGTACAAAAGCAAAGGATTCCCAGCGATTAGTGATATCGCTTCGAGTGGCAATAAGTTGAACACAAATAGAAACCTTATCTTTTTTAGAAATGTAAGAAAATCGGTTTTTAAGAAAAGTCATTTTGTATCATACAAAATGTATGATACTTTTGTGTCAAGTATAAATGTATCACTTACAGATAACCAAAATGTGATCTTATAGTTAGTATAACAAATAAATGAAACCAAATGGCATTCAAAATAATTTAAAATGTATATTAATTTATATAATCATGCTTAAAAGAAAGTTAACATATTACAAAGCAAGTTATAGATTTATAAAAATAAAATTATCGCTAACTGGGCTTTCGTCGAATAACTAAGTTTTTAAAATCGATTTAATTGATTTTTTTGAAATGTGAAGACCCTAAAAAGTGGAAAAAACAACAAGTAAACGAAATTTACGGTTCAGGAATTGTTGACAAAATGATGGCCAAATTTTGCGAATTACAGATTTTTTTACGAGGGACGTTAGTTAATTGTAAGGCTTAGCATTTACAATGTAATTTTATGTACTAAGATCTAATTTTAACATCTCCTGCATAACTTACTTTCATATATTTTTTATATTATCTAGATATTTAATGTCACCGGATACGAATTAGTTATAAAAGTTGTAATGAATGCTAAGACAAATACATGGGTAACCAAGGGGATCTCAATATCTAGGGAAAATATAGAGTTGTTAAAATAAGTACACAAGTTAAAAACTAAATATTTCCAAACTATTTACAAATATATATATATATATATATATATATATATATATATATAATATTTAAGTACCCTCTTTAATGACATATATAAAACAACATGGCAAATCATCAATGGCTAGTGAAGCTCAAAGTAGCTCTCGGGTTGAGCTAAAGGTTAATTGGGTAAAAATAATTGCAGCTTTTGCAGTGGCTGATATTTTTAATAACATTTAGCAAACAAACAAATCCAATACGTTTCATAAAATACAGTAAATGATTCTCCAATAGAAATAGTACAACGATACTTTGTCCTCTAGGTTAACTAGAAATAAAAAGAACAATAAGATGTTTCAAAGGAAAAACTTCATCCGATTCTTATGGTATCTTTTAATGTGGCTAATTAAATAGTGTGGACAAGAATTAGTGAGACCATTATCTGCTCTGATCAATGTCTCTTTCGATTTCCCACAGTTGTTAAAAATAGCAATGCTTCTTCAGCTATTTAAGAAGGGAGAATGCAGCGATGTAAATTATTACGCCCAATATCACTAGTACCAATATTTGTAAAAGTAGTAGAGAAGGCATTCTTGGTTAGACTTCTTGGTTTTATGAACTAGTATAATATCCTAATTAATTGCCAATATAGTTCTAGGCAAGGTAGATCAATAGTAGATGACACAGTTAATTGATATCATTTATGGTTGATTCTTTGAACAGGGGTGATGAGTGTTTTTTAGTCCTCAACAAAGCGTTCGATATTGTAAATATTGAAACACTTTTAATAAACTTGTATAAGTTGGCATAAAGGGATGGATTAAATCATATATGACGGAAAAACACAGTACGTTGTGATTGCTTGTGAGCGGTCCAAAAAAGTAGAGGGGTTTCTCAGGGATTTTATCTCTGCCCGGTTTTATTTTTATTGTAAATCAATGATTTTTCTACATCTGTAAATATTGACAACATGGTTCAATATGCAGATGATTACAACGCTAACTTTCAGTGTTAAACAGTAGATGAAGTAGAGTTTAAATATTATGATCGAATTTGTGTAGCTGGTCAATTCTATAATGACGTCACTTTTCAAGTTAACTCAAAAAAAGACAAAGTGCAGTAGCTAAAACTTCAGGTGCTAACATATTTCCGGTTGAAGAGCAACTACAGGAGTTTAGATCAGTTAAGTGTATTGGTCTAAAAGTAAACAAAAGACGATTGGTCAGACGATATCATAGCATTAGCGGAAAAAACAGCTTCAGGTATTTCGATTCGTTGAAGTTTAGCTAAACATGCTGTAGCAAGTATGTCATGAAAACCGTGTATTATGGCTTAATATGGTCTCATATAATTTATGGTGTTATATTGGGGGAAATTCTTCTAAAAGTCAAATAAAAAGACTATTTGCCATGCAGAAAAGAGCCCTACATGTAATTTAAAATTTTAACAATGGCCAGACATTCAAGGATGTGTTTAAAGCAGAAAACTGCGTAACCCTTCCCTTTATTTATAAAAAGAAAGTAATATTGTTTGTCGTTTTAAGTGCGGTACAGCACAAAATAGCTTACTGCCACACTTATTTCACCAGAAAAGCGGGTGACTTACGATTGATAAAACACAGACTATAACCTCAAAAAAAAATCTACCTGCATAGCTGGAATAGCTTTATTAAACAGGCTCCCACAGTCATTCAAGAAAATAAACAAACTATAAAAAAAATTTAAAAAGCATTTGAAGGGTTTATTATTTCTTCAGGTGGTTATTACTTCTTGGGCGAGTTTATGAAATAGAGGTACAAGTCTGGGAAAACTGTGCCCGAATCCTTGTTGGTTGTTTTGTGGGTTTGTTGTGTTGAGTTGTGGGTGTATTGTTAGTTTGCATTATTTATTTATTTTATTTTTTTTATTTTTGTATCTATTCATTAATAGTTTTGTCTTACAGAAGCCTTATTTTTATCTTGTTTATAACCTTATTACATAATCTTAAATAACTAAAATATGTAATATACTTTTTCAGCTAATTTATACTCCATTAACTACTACTGTTTTATGTTTTTAATGAAGTATAACATATTTATATACGAGGCCTATCTATAACCGATAAACTGTAATGGCACAAGAATTTAACTTTTAATTTTAAAAGTTTTCATAAATATTATAAGATAAGAATATAAATAATTTATATTTATTCGCATTTAAACTATTCACTTCATAAATTAATTGGACAACTACAAAGTACTAATTATTTTATAAAGCTAAGGTACTACCGTATTAATCTAAAGGGAGGATATAATGTTAAAAAAAAAAAAAAAAAAAACTACTAAACGTGTTAAGATTGATATACCAACACTACTGTATTTAAATAAATTATTATAAATTTATTTATTAGTGGGTAAAAAGTAATTTTGAGGCACAAATTATTATGCAGGTATTCCTGCACCAGGCAATTAATTTATCCATTAATCTTACTGGAATAATTTCATATTATGTGACTTTTTAAACAATAGCCTTCTATTTTGAAAATATATCATGTTATTACTTTAAAACGAACAAGTTTTCGCTATATCCAAAGTCTTCAGTTCTAACATTTCTAAAATTTTAATGAATACACATAATTAACCAAGTAAAATACTATTAATATGTTATGATAAATGTTGGGATAACTTGACTTCACATCAATGCACTTCATCCTAAGAACACACAAACACCCACCTTTAGGAAGTCAGGATTTCTCAAATCGGATACATAATCAATAATTTAGAATTAGAATTTGTTTCAATTAAATACTTTTACAAGTAGTGCCACGAACGTCTATGCAGATTTAGGAAAGTTAGATTTTTTGTAAAATCAGAATTTTTCTAAATACACGTAGCTCAAGAGGTCCACGTCAGTTTATTTCAGGTTCTGAGCTGCACTCATATTACAAAATGTGACCTTCATCCACTGATCAGTTTAAAATTGCAACCCTAACTTAGAATTTTCACCAATTAACGGAAATAATTTCAGGAATTTAAATTGCAGCAAAAACTCTTTTTGAAGTTGTCTAAAAAATGTATTTTTCTTTGCATCATCACATGTTCTTTCTATCTTGCGTCGGGTTAAATTTACATAACGTTAAAGTCCAAATCTTTTTTTTTTAAATATTCTAAAATCGAAAAGAAAAAATATGTTTTATAATAAGAAATTTAATACAAATAAAGTTTAAAGAATTGAGTTTTTTGGACAAAAATAAAAAGTAAAAAGTTGATTGAGACATGTCAACTACCAATGTGCGAAAAACTAAAACTAAATATATTTTTGAAAATTACATAAAAGAAATTGATCAGTAAAGTTAAGAGGAAAATTAATAATAGCAACTGATTTTATTTTATTTTTATTTTTTCATTACTGTTGAGACCGAAGGTTCTTGGTGGAATTCCACTTTTAAAAAAGTGGATACTACAAAATAAAATAATAAAATGTATTTTATTATCTTTAATAGTAACTGACTTTTAATTGTTTTATGAAGAGGAGACAAATGACATCATAACTTATAATATAAAGTGTTAAAATAGTGTAATGAAAATATATGGAGTAGATCGAAAGTATTATGCAGGAGTTAATAATTTGTAAAACTCAGAAATTATAATTTAAAAGTTCCCAAAATGAATCAAAGCGGCAGAAGTACGAAAACCATTGTCTGGAAGAAATTTGATTACCCTAAAGAAGATGTGAAGGTTTCCATATAATCAATAATTGATAAAATACAATCATCATGTAAAGGGCAATTCTAACGAACAGGGAATTAAAGCTGCCTAAAAATTGGTGGTATTGCAGTAGAGCCAACGATACCAAAAACACTGATGAGGGTAATTAACTAAATATACTTAATAAGATAAAAAATCTAAAATAAATAAAGTTGAAGCACTGAAAGTAAATTAGTAATTAACAATGAAGTAATTCCAGACTAAAAATTAAAGAAAAGAGGACCAAAATGATATAATGTTAGGTACTAAATGGAGTGAAGAAAAAATGAATTGTTAGCAGCACAATATGAGGGAGAAAAATTCAATATAAAGATGCACGAAAAATGGATTTCGATTGTAAGATATTCCAATTGAAAATATATAAGGTGTTTTGATGTCCGTCGAATTCTTCAAGTTAGTGAAAATCCGCAGATAGTTAGAAGTTGTTCTACAGGGTAAAAGTTCTGTTCAAACAAAATCATGGGTCTCCGGGAACACAAAAATACCGAGACGATAATAATTAGCAATCATAGTTAATTAAATATTTAAAAGTATTAATAATTGCAAAAAGTACAAACAAAGATAGTCTACTACGTTCATTGAAGTCGTATTCGGTTTAAGTGTAAATAAAAGATATTTAAACTAATAAGATAAAACCAATATACAACCCGTTGATACGAGAATATTCGCTTTTGAGATCGTTAAATAGCAGATTCAACAGGTGTGCCGTAAATCTAAATTATCTGTAAACATTACTATAGAATTTCTGAGTTGGGTGTAATTTTGTCATTATTCACATGATATTTTCTAATACGTCTTCTAAGTTTGATAGCAAACCAGCTCAGTGCAGTTCCTTGAATACCATCAACTTCCAACTTTACTAAGTTATTACGAGATCAAAATACTTTGAAAAATCTTTAAACAATCGAATGGCTTAGTTTTTCTTATTGATATCGTTATAAATATTTGACTTCAAATTAACAATATCTTCATCCGAATTCCGTAAAACCATATCGTATTATATTTTTAAAAAAATACAATTTATTTAAAAGTATAATAACCTCGTCTTCATAATTTTTTCAAGTATTTTGTAAAGAAAATGAGAGAATAGCCATGGGTCTGTAGCTATTTACGCAATTATTACTTTCGTTCTTATAAATTGGGACCACTATAGTGATGTTTAATATTTTTGTAAAAACCCTACTACAAAGACTCGAGTTTATTATTATAGACCAAGGTCGAAAAATTGAATATGCTACATTTTTAATTGGACTAATTAAAAAAAAAGATAATAAAACATGTACACGTCTTATTTGCTAATTTTAAAATTTTATTAGTGATATTAATTATATTAGTATCAGGAACAAAAAAAAAGTTTACAATAGAATGGAAATTGCCGTTATGTAATAGCATCTGGTCTATAATTCATAATAGTTTATATGGTTAATAAATTTGTCAGCAATTCATTTGGATTCCACCATTGTGATTAGATTCTATTAATCCCGCTTTGTTCATTTTCACGGTATATTCGATTAGTAACGCGCCATTGTTCTCCAACTTTACCGTTCGATGATAAAAGTTGGATTAGTAATTGAATTAAGTACGGTCGATATCAGTAGCAAGATGCAATGTATATTCATTACAGAAAGTGTGTAATTTCTTATTTTATGGTCTTATCTTAATTTTTCTATATAATCTTCTACTCCTAAACTGCGTAATTTTAACTATCATATTTACCCAAGGACTTCAATCAAAATTAATTCTTCCTTTATCGGAATTGATTTTTAGTTTGAATTTCTTCATATATTTCCAAATATTAATAATTTTAGACATAACTGGAAAGAGACTATTGCACTGTAGTCCTTGAGAACTGCATTGAAAATATCGGATTTAAGATTTTTTTCTAGCGGAATCTAACAAACAATTGATCAATACATGACATTCTTATAAGGCTAATTCTTTTGAGTTTATTGATAAGCGATATGAGGCCATGATTATTTATCATTGATAGATATACATCAATGTGTGCGACATTTTATCTATTTATTATTGGCATCTCCTATTACTACTATATTAGAAGTTATATTGTTCAATAACAGTCATAATTCCTCAACAAAACCATTTACAGGGAAAACCTGAAAATACAGAGCTATCATATTTTAAAAATAAGTTACCCAACCTTAATTTTTAGAAGATTACTTACAGTTACACTTTTTGAAGATAATATTTTCTTTATTTTATATTAATTATTAAATTTATTCCCCCAACAGTCTATACAAATATATACACAAAAACAAAAGATTACTAAATGAAATACAAATTAATAAATATATATTTTTAACAAATTAGAGTGTCCATAGTAACATAAACTATTATTTAGTGGGAATAAAATTAAACAACCTTTAAGGTATAAGCCCTTTCAAAGGTCATAGAGTGACTGCGATAAAGACAATAAAAAAAATTAAAATAAATAGAAAATTGCTCTACATCTTATTATTCCCAATAATTATTTCTCCCTTGTGTACATTAACTTCTAATGAATCTGAACATTTTCACTGTTAACAAATACAAGTCCACAACTTACACACATATACAAACATATATACAGTACATACGTGTAAATATCTAGAATCGGTCAATTATTTTAAAAATTGCTGCATATATCAAATATTAACCGAAAGGAATTAGTACAGAAGCAAAAATTCTACTTTTTAAGCACTCTTAATTTTTCGACGCCATATTGATTTCCGCCATCTGGAATTAAACTTTAAAAAAATGAATTTGAATGTGGTACTATGACACATCATTTTATTGTAAAATTTCAATTAAAAATCGATGGTGAAGTCATTTTTTTTTCGATAAACGTATTCATTCACGATTAACAAGCCATTATCGAAAGACTTCCATTAAAAGTGTAGGTATATATGAATATTTAAACTGTTATTGGAATATTTAAACAAATAGCTGAGGGTATTACAGGAATATTTTAAGACACAAATTTGTATAAATCAGTAAAAAATGTTGGTTCCAGACTAATCTTGGGTGTTGTAGACAATTACCAAGAATTAATATATACAGATTTTGTTTATATATCAGGTTTGTATATAAAATAATTATTAATTCAATAAAGAATTAGAAGTTTCAGGATAGACTTCAATGTCTGCCTCACTTCTTCCTACGGTTTAGAATATTACGACTTTTTTAACCAATATTTGCTTTCTTTCTCCCTTCATTGTGACATTTTTCCCCCGTTTGTTATAAATTGTATTGCTATTATCCTAATAAAACAAATATTTTCATACACGGAAGACATATAAAACATTGTTCTCTCTCATGCTTCCTTTTAAAAATCTCAAAACCTCAACTCCGCTGCTTGTAGATTCCATATCTTTTATTTTTCATAACTAGATTTCATTTACGTATAAAATAGTATGGATTGTAGTTACATAATTCTTAGTCTAATATTGCAATGATGTTTTATAGTTCCTTATTAGTTTAAATATACATTTTATTTTTCTACATTAGTGATTAAAACAACAACTTTTTAATATAGTTTCAACAACAGTAAAAAGTTTCAAGTTTCTATAACTTGTGCTTTATACTAAAAAGTTGTTGTTTTAATTATTATTAAAATGGAATACCACCAAGTACTCACGTTCTTTAGTACAAATATTTTGTATTTATATTATTTGGTGGAGTATTTTATTTCGACCTAATATTTACGTTGCATAGCCTCAGGAACGGACAAAGTTATTTTTGACATGACGTCCATTCCTTGTCGATGTCTTATTTGTTGATGTGTTAGTAATTGCGAGAATGACCAGGAAGGTAATTAGGGCAAGGAGTGAAATTTGGTAATTGATTCATATAAAACCAAATGACATTTTTTTTTTAAATTAATGTAATAGCCAATATGGCAGCGATTACCATAATTGTGAATCATAACTCACTTTCTTCAACTTATAATGTAAATATAAGACACAGATTTGCGTATTTTATTTCTAAATGTAATGTTACAAACCTTACTTCTCTACGATAACCAATAGTGAAGTTATTGTCAAGAAATCTAATTAGATTAACATAATCACCTTTATCGGAAGGTTTAAAAAAAAAAGTGTTACTTTTCTATAAACACGAACAAGAGATCAGACATGTATCCCGTTATAAACATGGAGAGTAATATTCCTCTTCTTCCATATCAAATAAAAAGCTTTAAAATAAAATAATTTCAGCAGTATTTACAAATATATTGTTTATTTATTTACAAAATATTACCATTTTTGTTGGATAAATTAAAAGAATTATTTCCTTTAGAAATTAATTGATACCGTATATAATTTCATATATTCTCGTATTTTAATATTTAATAAAAATAATTATATTATACTGTCTTCAAGATAAATAAGATGCCTTAAATAAGATGCCGCAGAAACGTTTAAATATAATACTTTTTTTACATTTATTACCGTACTATGGAAATAGTTTTATTGATACAATCATAAGAAATTAATAATTTTTATCTCAATAGGCTAATTAATTATTGTATTCGTAGCATGAAGAGAGGATATAGATGATGTTTGATATAAGTACAGGAAACAATCAATATAAAAAACCCACCACTATATACATCCGTTTTTAGTTATAATTTGACAATAATTAGTGATACATATGGAATATATACTTTGAGTAACTACAATATTTTAGCATAATTTTGTTATGTTGTCTATTGCAAAAGTTTTAATAATTACATTAATTATAAATATAACAAACATTCAAATATTTAAAGGAGGCAGGAAAGGTTTTTTTTTTGTTGATGTTGTTTACATGTTTCCTCTTTCAGAATAGGAAGCCATTATATTAGATTTATAATTGTTCCAGAAAAGAAGAAAATTCATCTGATCATTGTCAGAGTATTGAACTGAGTATTATTCTTCTATTATCCTAATACGTACCGTCTCTTTATACAGTATTACTCTTTTTAACTAGTGATACAATGATAATTCATTTTGGATAAGTATAGCTAAAGAAAAACTTCTAAGTTTACAACCAGATGATTCATTATTATTGTTTTGTTTAGTATTTCATTGTTTAAGTACCTTTTTAAACAATTGAACTTTTATATCCATTATTTAAATTTATGATAGATTAACTGAATGATTAAAAATTCTTCAACAAATAATATGAATTTTATAGATTAGCAGGAAATTATGTACATAAAAATAGCTCAATATAATTTTCAAAATATGTTTCAAGTTTATTTATTCTAGTTTAATAGTTTTGTATGAAATTATTCAAAAATCAAAGTTTAACATAATCTAAACGTCTTATAACTTCAAAATTATACCATTATATAAACACTTTTTTTCTTCTTTCTATTATTCATGCTAACATAGATTGTATAGCAATATAAAAATTATAACTGTGATTGTTAAATAAAAATACTAAAATATTAGAAATTCACACAATGTTGTCATAATTTTTCACTGTCCAACGGTCTATCTCTGAATAAAGTGAAGAGTTGAATGGTTCAAATTTAATTACATTTCAATTACGTTTCGTAAAACTGGAGGTATATCGATAAAATATATTTTTTGAAAAACCATAATGAAAAACACAAAATATTCGACGTCTCTAACGAGGTTTATTTAATGTGGTTTACTTATATCCACTACTTTAAGACCCATACAAAATAATTCAAAATGTAAACAAAAATTAGCTTAAATTGTAAACAGTGAAATAATATTAGTTTACAAACGACCTTACTGATTTTTTCTATTTCAGTACGTTTGGTTCTTATAAGTAATACCATCGATTAAATATACTGCTATTAATTTAATCTTTTAATTTAACAGGTTGACATTATTTTTTTATAGATGTTTTATTTTTGTTCAATATGTTTAAATGCTTTTATGCTGTAAATAACACGATTAGTTATTAAAACAACTTTACTGTTATGATTATATTAGAAGGTGTATAAGATTACTTTAAACAAGTTTTTTACTTTTTATAAATACGATAAAGTTTTGATTTCTTTAGAATCTTCTATACATCGATTGTTTTACTTTATTGTTAAACTGAGACATGCAGGTGGGGATATAGTATGAGCTACAAAATTGGTTATTACACGATTAATAATTACGGCAGTACACAAATAATTACTCCATTGTATCTAGAAATCAGATTACCATATAAGAAAAACAATTATTCCCATTTTGTAGAAAATACAACAGTCAAAATTGCACTAACCTCTTCTTTTGAACAATTAATATACAAACTGCATTTACTGATTGGTAACCCCATACATACAACGTTGGTCATCCACAAGATAAATTAATAAACAAAATGTAATCTTATTGACACTCCCTCTCCAGTTCAGCATACATTTAATTTTTAAAATCATTTGAACAACAAGCTCAACCGACAATCATACATGTATATTAAAAAAAAGAACATTTAAAGAAATGATGACAATGATAACAGTGAAAACCAGAGCTTTCTATCTCAACCCAGTACAAAATGGCAGCTCATTGAAATTAAGTAAAACTTCATTGAGGCAAAATATGAACATCCACATTCAGGTGGTAAATAACCCCAATAGACAACCAATGAGATGCCATTTTGTACTGGGTTGAGATAGAAAGCTCTGGTTTCCACGGTTCTTCTTCTTTAATCAAGGACTTTAAAATGAGGTGTCACTTAATGGGTCTTTACATTTAAAAATTTTGAGCTGCCCCCCCAAAAATCCCATTTTGGGGAAATGGGCAAAGTTGTAATAGTGACTAAAAAGTTCACTTTTATTTCCTAGAAAGGTGTTCTGAGTTTCATTTTTCTATCTTTATCCATTTAAAATTTAACAGGGTGTATCCATACTTTTGACTCACACACACTATATATATATATATATATATATATATATATATAACAAGATAGAGAGAGAGTGAGAGTGAGAGAGAGAGAGAGAGAGAGAGAGAGAGAGAGAGAGAGAGAGAGAGAGAGAGAGAGAGAGAGAGAGAGAGAGAGAGAATATTTATGATACAGCATTTGTTAAATTTTTATTATAATATTTACAACATATGGTATTATGTAAAATCTTCTGCCATTCCTCGTATATAGTAAATAATATTTTCTTCAGTGGACGCTTTAAATTTTATAAAATTTTTATTGTAGACGAGCAGTACATTCTCAAAAAGTGGTTTCGTTTTCGAGATATGGACCACTTGTGTCTGACTGGTCAATTTAAATATGCTTCGGCGTGAATAATTTAATGATCCAGTCTCGGCATTCTGAAGGTTAGTTAGATGTCGTAGGGAATATACAAATTATTCCGTATTTTCGAGGAAGTGTAAGAATTTTAGTTATCGGTACAAATTGTCTTTTAAAAATATACAATTAGTTTGCAGTCTAAAAATACGGTTAAAAATCTCCTTAAATAAATTTAAAATTAAACTTTAAAGAAAGAAAATTTCTAAATCTTGCATAGAAAAGTCGAAGGTTGTCCTCTATTATTGCTTTCATGTGACCAGCAATAATCAACAATATTACTTTGTACATAAATCTGTCTATCAACAATGTATTACACATGTTTATAATAAACCCTAACTCTGTACTTTATAATACAAGGCGGTGCATATAATTTGCTGCATGACGTAAACTACTTACTTCATCAAAAGTGCATTCAATAAAACAGTAATGTCTTTTTATTGTTTGACATTGTTAAACGATAACGAGACAGATATTACTAATGGGATATGAAACTTGGATATAAAATATTAGAACAAATTTTACATCATTTATCATGCATTATTGTATCCATTTAGAGTGAGTTAAATTATTAAAATGCAAGTCAGTTTCTTTTAAAAGAAGAATTTTTATGCGCGAAGTCATAATTATCGCAAAAAAAAACTAAAATAAAAAACTTTAAAAAAATGCTGGGAAGGGAGAATTGGTGGCATTATGAACTCCTTCAAACTGCACATCCCTCTCCCAAACTCTTCGCTAACCTATTTAATAAACACTCAGACAAAGCCACACTATCAGCGTGTTTATCTGTTTGTTTGAGAGACGCTGTAGCTTTGACGCCAGGTGACTTTGTTATACTCGGTGTGGTCATTTTAATACAATGGGACCATGTTTGTTTCTTTCGGTCAATGTTTATACTTCGATCTGTAAAATATCGTGTTGCAAATATTTTCCAAGTTTATTTACGCAATTTACAATCTTTATTATTATGAAGTATATTTATTTATTTGGTAGTTTATTTTTAGTATTTTGTTTCACAGTTTTTTACAATTATGATAAAAAAGCATAAGTTTTATAAGAGAAAATATTTGAGAAAACAGCTGTTTGGTAATGTACCGGATGATAAAGCAGACTGTGGAGATTCATTTGTAGAAAAGAATGTTCAGATTGATTAGACTAAAAGGAGAAATATTGCCCAAAACAAAACCAATTTATAAGTTTTCCCCCAAGAAATAAACAATAGCAAATAAATAGATCATAAAAATACCTTATAAAATGACAACGAATGTCATTTTTTCAGGAAAAGATAAAGAGACTAAAACGAATGTTCACATGAAAAATGCAAATTTTCTTAGTATAAATTAGTCTAAAAAATGTTCTAATGAAGATTTTTGGAAACACTTGCTTTTGTTGACAAAATTGTGGAATTCAAGAGGATATGTATTGATGTAAACAAAGTAAACTATAATCACAAAAGACGTACAAATGCCACTAATAGAACTGAAATCGAAACTGTACTTGGGCTTTTGTACTTGGCAGGAGTTTAGAAGTACTCATACTAATGTTTTGTAACCATATCAATCAAATGCTCTGAATGTGAGCTAAATGCTATAGGGTAGTAAGAAAAAGGCGTCAGGGACATGCTCAGATTATATTTTCCCATATAAGATACGTGTTTGAAGAATTACGTCAATCGCTGCAGGGATTATTTAATCTCTAAGTAATTAGGTTTCTGTAGAAGAAATGTTGGAAGGCTACGGTAAGAGATGTTTATTCCGACAATATATCTCTAAAACCCTGTACGTTATTGAAATAAATATGCACGCACTATATGATCCTAAGAAGTTCTAAACGAGCATTATACAACCATATACTGCAGTTCAATTTACCCACTCATAAAAACGGAGTAATTTTGCTACAAATGTAGTACTTCACTTAATAGCGCCCATCTCAGGAACATGACGTCATATGACATTTTATCATCGTTTCGGTTGTATATCTTCTGTCTGTTGTGACTAAAAATTAGTTAATTTACTTGTGCCATTGACCGCAGAATAAGGAAGGTGTGTACCAACTTATTATTTTACGTCCGCAGAAAAAACAACAACAAAGTTTTGCTCTCGCATTTTCCTTTACACCATACCAATTTAATAGATGAAGATAGTTGTGAAAAATAAAAACTAATGATGGTTACATGTTACAAAATATAAAATACATTTTCTTTCTTGTAATTGATATTCAATTGTTACGAGTTAAATTTATGAACCTTTGTACACTTTTATTTAATTTTTGTATGTTTTTAATAATATCTAGTAAACTATATACTAGTTGAATTAATACGTTTTTACTTGTAATCTATAGTCATGTTTTGCTTTTTATGTATGTATCATAGTTAATGATTTTATTAACTTTGTTCTAAAAATTGTTGTACAAAAACAAAGAAACGCCTAAAACACGAATACGGGAAACAATCATAACGATATGAACAACTTATTAAAACATTCGACTACAGAATGCGGTCTTAGAGATATTGACCAACTACTTGTGTCAGAATGAACCGCACGCCCTTTTTAGGGCTACAGTAATTTCAACTAATGGCAAGTGATCAACTAATTCTTTGGTAATTTATTCAGATAACCAACTTAATATACAGTAATAATAAATAACAATTACTAATACAATTTATAAAATATTACATATATTTTTTAAATAAATGTTTTAATTTATTCCGAAAAATCCGTTACGTTCGGTTGATAAAACAGTTCTATAGATTATATAATTATTGGTAAAATAGTAAGAAGGTTTTCACTAATAGAATGCCTGATATGCAATCATAACTTTCATACGTTTTGATATATATATATATATATATATATATATATATGTATATATATATATATATATATATATAATTATATATGTCTCTTTTTGTGATATAAGCTTAGCTCTTGGTCGAGGGGTATGTGTTTAAATTGTGTCTTGGTCAAAAAGTGCCCGACTTAGTACGTCCAATTCTTTTGCTGAGGTAGATAGTATAAGAACGTATACCACATGTGGTATGACAGATACCAGCATTCTTTGTTTGTCTGGTGGACGAGTTCTCAAATAGTCAACGAATGATATAGGTTCAACATACACACGGATAATTAAACTTTTTTTTTTCTTTTTAGAAACTGGGGATGGAAAAGGGACATATAATAATAACATTACATAACAGCTTCTTTTAGATATGATAAAATAATATAATGCATGCTTATATGAGATAAAATTGTGGTTTTACACTTATTTATGTTTTCCTCCCACTGTTTCCTTCTGTAATCATTCAGCTACATTTTGTAATTTGATAGTTGTTTCAACTTCTGTTTTACACGGTTAGCAATCTTTTTTTTTAATATATATATTCAATAGAGAGTTTAATGTATCACGGACAATGTGACGTAAGATGAATAGATATATTTAATATCAATAGCAAAGATAATTGTAATATAAAAGACATAAATATTTTTATTCATAACCGTTGGAATTATATCTTGTTCTCATTGTTATCTGTTATTGTTGTGCTAACCCATTTATTCGAGTCAAATAAAGCGTTAACGTTATTGTTTCTTGAAACAAAAACCTAACCGTAACATTACATTGTTTTAGTTAATTGAATGATAAAAGTAGAGTTCAATACTAAAATACATTTAGTTACAAAAAAAATTATATAAAAGATTAAGCCAGAAAATAATAGATATGGAATATTTATTGCCATATCAAATTATTTAATTAAGTTTACCCATAATAAACTGGAACTATAGAATATAAAAAATTATTAATATAAAAATCATGGCCGAACTCATTTATTTTCAGATTGTATGCAATTTATAATACAAAACATTTTATTTTTAATGATACCATGTTGCTGATATCAGATTTTAATTAACTGCATGTTACTAGTACAAAGCCCATAATCAAGTTAAATATTTAGTGAACTTTTTTTGATATCTAAAAGATTAAAAACGTTGAAATGTAACAATTATTTTAAATAATGTAAAAATAATCTAAATCTCTGATTTAAATGTAATATAAAAATAATAATGTTTTATAATGTAATTGTAATTACATTATAGTAAAAGACAAAAAAATATATATTAAAAACTGAAACGTACATACACGATAAATTGAAAATAATAATAACAAATTTCTACAACATCAGTAATTTTTTAAATATTTGTTAAATTTAATAAAATTTAATTTAATACATAACTGTATGCTGTATATTATTTCCAAAATGTCTCCTTCGTCAAAGTTCTATTTTTAATTTGTAAAAATTTGTTTGTAGGACTGTGAAGGTTGGTGTATACGTACCGTCTGTTCTCATATCAACAAAATTATTTAAGTATTATTATTAATTATTAAGATAAGTATTAAGAATTATTATAAGTAAAGTTACCACACACATATATATATATATATATATGTGTGTGTGTGTGTGTGTGTGTGTGTGTGTGTTTGTGTGTGTGTGTGTGTGTGTTTGTGTGTGTTTGTGTGTGTGGGGGGGGGGAATTACTGGAAGAGTATAAATGCGATTTATTATTGTCTCGTAGCTTCACACAAATTACGCAAAATTTTAAACAGTTGTAAACTAAGAAATAAGAACTTTTTATTTTAATTTTACTTACCAGATTGTAAATAGTCAGGACTCATTGTACAACTATGAGCTCAGATTTTAAATAAATAATATCTGATGATTAGAAAAGTAACTCGTCCCAACTTTAGACTTTACAAAAAAAAAAATAAAACATTATTTATTTTGTATTTTATTTTACATATCTTAAGTGAGATACACAACTTTGAGATTGGAAACTTTTTAACTTTTAAAAAAAATACATCGCCTATATTGCGGTTTTTTTCTACTATGTTTATTTATTAATTTGAATTTAGACGCTAACAACAGAAAGAGAAATTTAGTGGTTCCTGAGCTTAGAACTAAATTACAATTACATTTTCACCATGACTGCAAAAGACAAAAACAAGTAACATTAAGTTTAATTATTACAATATACATTAGGAAAGGGCATTTAAATAAAGAAAAGTCTCTGCGTAATCCGTAGGTAGATTTTTTACTTTAGTGGGGATTAGAGTCTTTGGTATTTGTTTAAAAAATATTTTATTATGAATATTAATTAATAAAAGAAACGTAAAATAAAGAATTTGTTTTTCAACTTACAGATACCATAGCGCTTTGATTATGTATACAGTATACACATAATATTTTCATTCCATTATACTGAAACTAATTATCTCAAAAGGTCATTCAAGATTAAGCAAATATTATTTTAGGTATCGAGAATTAAATGGAAAATTTTATGAATTTCTATGATAAGTTATTATTAGATGAGAATTTAAAGTGAACACAAACTTATGAATTTAAAGGAGGGGAATTTACAAGAAAGTTCCTGTACTGGGTCCTCGTACTACATTTAATTGCATAAAAGTACAAATTTTCGTATTAACTTCCAAAAGCTATTTGTAATTAAATATCACTTGTTGAAGTAAATATTCTCAATGACTGACATCTTGCATTATTTTTGATTTTTAAGGTAAATTCACGACATTAATTATATATATATATATATATATATATATATATATATATATATATATATATATATATATATATATATTGATAGAATTTAAATTAAATCTGTTGAAGTTTAAACATTGGGAAAACCTGACCATGTTGGTTACATCATGTGGATTATAGTCCACTGCACATGTTAGACAAAATACAAGGTAACTCACTGATAATAAATTAAATTCTTACAATCGGTTAAAATTTTCCTTTAGACATTTAAAATTGAATTGCAATATTTCAAACTATTTGTTATTTATAAATAATATTCTTCTCAAAAATTAAACATATTTTATTTGGTTAACTGAGATTTGCTCACATTTGTCACAATCTATCGGCAATTAATAAATCTTAATAACTTTGTTCTTACTAGACATCATACTTTACTGTTTCATTTGTTAGAACATTAATGAGTCAGGAGTAAATTGAAATTGTTGTATAAAACTCTTCTTTACAAAATAGTTTGCCATGATTTTATACAGTGTTATTTTCGGTGACAAATAGTTTCAGAATTACGATAGATACAATATCCTGATTAAATAAAGACAATTTACAAGTCATTATTATTTAGTAAAGTACATTTTTGTTATTCTTAAATTTTAAAATTTCTCACTTGTAATGAAAAACTCTAATGATATCGGATTTTTTAATGTAGTTTTAACTTCTATACTTCGAGTACTTAACAAATTAAAACCTTAAATAAAACGTTATTTTTAGTTTGAATTGCCTTATGTCATTTTATTGTTATATTTTTAAATTCAGATTATTTAAATCTAGATAATTAAATGCTTCTAACCTAATCTTAGGTTTTGTATTCAATTCCCAAGGATTTATCTTATGCCAATAACTTAATTATCCTTTGACTTACTGTACAGGTAAAAAATATTTGTATATAAAATATAGGACAAATATTTCCTTGTTACGTTTTTTGTAAAATTAATGTTTTTCGAGATATTTAAACATTAACAATTTTAGTCTGCCATTAATTTGAAAATAATACAAATACAGTCTACAATTTTTGCACACTTCTGAAAAATTGCACACTAAAATGTGTAAGCATATATAAATTTAATATATTTTATACTTCAAAAGCTAAATTTTATTTTGCAAACACAAAATATTATATATGTCGGAAAATGTAGCGGTTTCGAACCAATGTATTCAGAAATTTATTTATTTATTTTTATCTAAGAAATACTCTCTCGAAGCTTGACAAAGTAAACATCCTGTATATCATCCACTTAAAGCTGTTCATAGATGTTTCAATTAATTACTAACAAAATATAAACGTCATTTCCTTTCCTTTGTTATAATTTTTAAATATAGATAAAGACATGACTATGTATTCAATTGAAATAATAACTCAATTTTTAAAATACTCTCAATATTTACATATATATTATTAACTTATTTTGGTAACTTTTATTTGGAATAATAACATATTTTTAAAAGTGAGAAATAGGAATAAAACTCAGTACATTGGAATTACCTAACTTTTTAACTGAATATTACACATTGCTCTGCTATTATATTTTTAAATGAAGTTTTATTAATTTCTTTAGTTGACCTGAGTTTCCTTATATTTTTGTTTTAATTTATACATAGAGTTTTCTGTGGATGGAAATATGTAATTATTCACTTTAAATCTCTATCTGATTGGTATACGTAACAAGAATAAAAGCTGAAATACAAAATTAATAAATTTATTCCTGCAATTTTTCATATATGTTGGCTTACAATATTTATATTTATACATTTATTTATTTAACAAGAGCTAACACCTTCAGATAAATAGATTCAGTCACAACAACAATATCCTTACTGTATATATATACTAAATCTTTAATATGAAAAAATACTTTCGATTTAAGGTATATTATAAATTTTAATTCTACGTAACATCTCATAATTATAGTCTTAGCACTCTAATGAAGCCTGTTTGTTCCTAAGATTAGGGTTCTTCAATGTACCAACTTTAAATGAAACCGTAATTTATTTTGGATTGAATTTCCTAACATAATCTCCCCACAGTCATATATTAACCTCACACATCTTCAACATCCAGTAGTGATAAAAATGTAATGTTCCTATCAATAAATGATTGTTTGCCTTGTTTCATTATGCTTACCCTTTGATTTCTTCAAACAAGTCTAAAATGAATGTTACTTTTAAATAATTTTGTCTTAAGACGCAGTTATATTATCTTATTGAGTTCTTTAAAACTATATGTGAATACTTGATTTATGATCACCGTATTTTACTGATTACAACATTGTTGAGAAACGTATAGATACGTTTGTCATCTTTCCAAAACACAATATATTATATTATGTAGCAGAAACGTAATAATTAAGTAACACGCAAAGTAGTGTTACATATACTAAGTAAAGTTCTAACTAGTAGAGAAATGAATTTTGAACGAGATAATAATCTCTTCAAAAATGTATTGTTAAAATCCCCAGATCAGACTACATTATAACAAATAATGCAACTATACACGTTGATTAAAAGAATATAAAATGTATATATAATTTAAATATGGGTTGTAGCAAATAATATAATTATTTATAATAAACATACGCTTTGAAATATTTCAAAGTCGAAGTTAATATATTGATCAAATCTCTCTTTCTTTTTCTTGAGAAATAAACAGTAGCTTGTGTAATTAGATTGAAGGTTCTAGTTTATTTTCAATTATATATCCATTGTAATTATGTTTGTCATAGACCTTGAATTTTATTCTCATACAAATACTAGAAAATACAACCATAAATTTTTAAACATAGAGTATGTGACTAATGAATTATTTCCTATTAATTAATATAAGGACTGAATCTATACAAAACGTATCGTATTTATATATTTAGTCGTTTAATGTTAGATAACTGATATATACAATGTAATTTAATTATGTTAGTGGTTAAAAAAATTAGAGAAATTATATATGATGTCTATACATTCTTGACGTGTTTTAAAAAGTTTTATCTTAATACTGTACATATTTATTTAGAAAAATTCAAGAGTTTTATGTCCATACAATAAGTTTTAGATAACTGCAAATGCAGTTGATAATTAAGTATTATTTTGTACTAGAAAACTCCCAAATTGGAGAATTTAATTTTAATTTGTTATACTACCGGATAAGCTGTTTGTCACAAACTGATAAGATTCTACCACAAAATGTTTGTTGTAAATAAATTGTCTGCAAACAGTTTAAACGTTATCACACTTACACACCAGTAAAATAAACTTCTTACACTGAACGTTTTATGTCATTTTATGTACTAAAAACAATAAGTCCTGGATCCTGCGGGACAAACGTTTGCTTCGTTGCGGAGAGCTTTCCCACGAGGTTCCAGGTTAGGTGATTGTCATCCGTAGTAATAATGGTTACTTCTGCTATGACTAATGTTAAATATTGTCTCGCTCTCTGGGCCATATTGCATCAGCTGAAATAAAACAAAATAACTTCAATTCAGATAACAACAAAATACTAAATTATATATATGTTTTTCTTTTTACATTTCGAATTAAATGTCACATTGATTATAATACGTTTACAAAATAATAATCAATTATGTAGCTATTGACTTACGACGAAATATAGTAACAATATGTAAATAATAAAATATTTATTGAGAAGTTTATTAATATTAATGTTTGAGTTCGTATTTTTTAAAATTGGAAAGGATTTGTCCCTATGCCCATGAGTTTGCGTTTTGTTTTAAACGTAACACTAATTCGTTAAATATAAATATTGAATTACTAACCTCTGCCTGAGGATATCCTGGCATGATAGACGCAGCACTAGGGGTAGACACATTTGTTAGATCTATACTTGTTTCTACCTGACTGATTTCTTCTGCATATGTTTTAGACAATATACCCTCGGGAGATGAGTGTTGCCGTCTTTTTCTGTAGCAAATTAACTTCACTGTCAGAAGTAACACCAACACTAACATTGAAGAGCTTACACACACAATCAGGTACACGATAAATTTATCCTGGTCATCTGAAAGTTTAATATAATAAGTGATATAACATTTAAAACATTACTCTTTGCAATATATAATTAAACTCTAAAACTAATGTCTTATATACATTTCCGTAATTAAATTATATGATTAACAGTATTATAATGATTTCTATATAATATGTTTTCGTTTAAACTTATAAGTTTACGATTATTATTGAAGAATTCAGTTTTCATTATTAAACAAATTTATTATACTAATTTCATTGACTTTTCAATTTTAAATAACAGTTTAAAATATATTCAATTTCAAGTGAGAAGATCGTTGGTTATACATGAAGACAATAATGAACTCATGTACCAAGTCCTTACTTATTATTAAGCAGTTTACAAGAAGACTAATTAACACAGATCATATTAGAGTAGAATACATATAAATTGATAAACTACATGATTGATCCAGATTTTTTAGATAAGTAAATTGTATTAGTTTACAATTTTTTTGATAATGTAAATGTAAACTATATTTAAACTATTTTTTTTAGATCGCAATCCTAAACTATATATTTTTTTAAATATAAATAAAGTTTAATAGCTGAAATATAGACTACTAATCGGTGTTCTAAAACTTTATTTATGGCTCATATTTAAAAAAAAAAAAAAAAAAAAAAAAAAAAGAGTAAACCTATTTTGAAAGTTCCAAAATCAAGGGAAATATAGTGTGAGTAAAGTGTGTACTAAACTACGTTTAATATATTTACTACAGTTACTATGGAATATGGCATACAAATGGAACATTAAGTGACTAATAATTATTTGTGTAATCAATATATTTAAATTGTCGATAGTGTTAAACGTAATAAACTTGGAAGAGTGTACGTTGTACTTAAAACTGAGTCCCTTAAACTTTAATACAAAAGTAAAAGTATAAATGTTTAAAACATAAATAAAGTTTATCAATACATTGGAAAATAGTATTACTAAGGCACTATAACGGGAAAATCGTTGCATGGGGCTGTTTTATTGTCAAGGAAATTAAAAAATTAAAATATAGTTAACATGCAGGGATTTAAGAAAGATGTAGCAAATTATGCTAAACGGTTAGGTGGATGTGGTCTATGAATAGAGGTCTGACGTCATGTTTCACGAACGAGTTTAATCAGCAGATTTCCTGAGTTTCCTATTTTAGTATAAATAAACAACATTTGATAAAATATAAATATACTAATTAAAAATGTAAAGGATAGCTAACTATAATACAAACTGTACTCAATTCATATCTGTTACTAGTAATTCATATTAATTTACACACGCAAAATGAGAAACAAAACAAGAAAGAGAAACAAAATTCAAAATTAGGAAAAATCAAACAATTTAGTATGTTTATAAAACAGTATACAATCTAATGTAAAATCGTTCTTGAAGTTTTTAGAAGAAAAATATATTTCAAAAGTGGGCAGAAAAGTGCCACTTCTAAAGTGCAATAAAATTTAAATGAAAGGGAATTAGGTAAATGTTTATTATAAAAAAAAGATTAAATAATAAAAGTTTAATGGGAAAAAAATTTAACGTAATAAAACATTTACAATGTATGGTTTTTACACTCTATTTTGAAAACAAAAAATGATAAAACGTCCAAATATAAAACTTCAAATAGGGACATATAGAGCTGGACAATATAATAACTAAAAATATCCTGAAGCCACTTTGAGAATATGTTGTAAATATGGAGAGATGGACAAAATAATAAATAAACATATCCACCGGGCACTTTGAGAATCTTTTGTTAACATAGAGAGCTGGAACAAATAATAACAGAACATATCCCGAAGCCACTTTGCGAATATGCTGTAAATATGTGTAAATATGGAGAGCTGGATAAAATAATAAATAAAGATATACTGAGGCAACTTTGAGAATCTTTTGTTAACATAGAGTGCTGGGCAAATTAAAAAATAACATATACTGAGGCAACTCTCAGAATCTTTTGCTAACATAGAGAGCTGGGCAAATTAAAAACTAACATATACTGAGGCAACTCTCAGAATCTTTTGCTAACATAGAGAGCTGGGTAAATTAAAAACTAACATATACTGAGGCAACTCTCAGAATCTTTTGCTAACATAGAGAGCTGGGCAAATTAAAAACTAACATATACTGAGGCAACTCTCAGAATCTTTTGCTAACATAGAGAGCTGGGCAAATTAAAAACTAACATATACTGAGGCAAATCTCAGAATATTTTGCTAACATAGAGAGCTGGGCAAATTAAAAACTAACATATACTGAGGCAACTCTCAGAATCTTTTGCTAACATAGAGAGCTGGGCAAATTAAAAACTAACATATACTGAGGCAACTCTCAGAATCTTTTGCTAACATAGAGAGCTGGGCAAATTAAAAACTAACATAACTTAACTTAACTTAACATAACTTAATTTCAATGAGCTGACATTTTGTACTGGGTTGAGATAGAAAGATCTAGTTTCCACTGTTCTTCTTCTTTAATCAAGGACTTTAAAATGAGGTGTCACTTAATGGGTCTTTATATTTAAAAATTTTGAGCTGCCCCCCAAAAATCCCATTTTGGGGAAATGGGAAAAGTTGCAATAGTGGCTAAAATGTTCACTTATATTTCCTAGAAAGGTGTTTTGAGTTTCATTTTTCTATCATTATCCATTTAAAAATTAACAGGGTGTATCCATACTTTTGACACACACTGTATATCGAAGACTTACCGTCTGTAATCATTTGCACAGTTTAATTGTTTATTCCATATGATAATTAATAACAGATGTATGATTTTATTTAAAATGTCTTTACTACTTTCCTATAAAAAAATATTGCATTTTATGTAGTTCTATTGCAAACATTGTTTGCTGGAACATTTTGTTGTAACGGTTAGCCAGGATGTATGTATGCTTTGAAATTTAACATTGAAATATGGTTACAAGCGTTCTCTTTAGTTCAGAAGCTGTGGTTACTTTAATTTGTTTAGCCAACATACGTCTATATGACTGTTGGTTAGAAAAGTGTATTAATTCCAGTTTCTCCAAAATCTTTTTTTTACCAAAGTATTTTAAAACCGCGGGGGAAATATATTTATTTATGAATGTTAAGCATTACGGCATATATAAATATTACTATTTTATTTTCACATCAGGCATTACATTAGAGTAATATATAATCATAAATTTTATATGAGATTTAATTAAAATTTGTTTGTTTTTGTTAGATCAGGTAGATCTAAAGAAAGTAAATCAATAATATCTTATAATGAACTATGTTAAAAGATTAAACAGCGTCTCACGAGAACAAATTATTCACAGAATTTTAAAAATATGTGTTACGGTTTATACGTTAGAAAATATTGTGATATCTCTCCTCTCATGATATAAACTGGCTATGGATACCAAATAACCAAAAGTAAAATCGGAACCTCTTACATTAGAAATGAGACACACGCTAATACAATTTTATGTATATACCAATAAATTGAGCTAACACTCAAGAATTGCTTACTTCTAAACTAGCCTCCTCATCTACGGGCTAGTTATAATAAGGGATGTTATAGTTTGATTATCCTAGCTCGTGTACCACTGAAGATACATTAACTACGATAATCACACTAAAAGGATATATATATATATATATATATATATATATATATATATATAAATTAACAACTTAAATTATAGTTTGTTTATAGTAGCTCATGTACCACTGAAAATAAACGATCTACAATAATCAAACTAAAAGGATATATACTTATAACTCTAGTTATAGTTTTATTATCCTAGCTCGTGTACCACTGAAGATACTGAAGATACCACTGAAGAGCAACAATAATGAAAATAAAAATATATATGAACTAGAATTTTCAAATAAAAGTAAGGTTTTTTTACCTATATTTATTTACAATGTAATAAAAGTACAAAACCATTTTACAACAGTACTTTTTCTGTTCTCTACCTTTAACTTCATCATCCAAATAATACTCTCCCATGAATATACTGTGTCATAAAGAATTTGGATTTCTCGCGCTTGAGGAATGTATTCTTGGAACTTCATCAAATAATCCCTGTTTTTATAATTTGTTGGTATAAAGCCTTTAGGATAAGGTGCATCAATCGGCATTGTCACTGGTTCAAGAGTAGGGTATCTTACATTAAATGTTTTAACCTGTAAGCCATAAATGTAGGTCTTGGCTTTTATCATGAATGGAGCACTAGCATGATGAGAGAAGTGCATAAACGTTTTAATTTGCAATTGCCTTTTTTGTTCTTTTGGAACTAACTTCTCTCCCACATGTCTCTTCTTACGATGCCATGTTTTTTTTAATTACTTTGGCCACCACATACTGACATTAAATACATCATCAGATTTCACAAGGACTTTTTTTGTTTTGTTTTTTGCAAATAAAATTAAAATTAATTCTGCGTACTGATTCAGAGTGAATACTCGATCACAATTTCGTAACCTTATTTTTACCACGGTATAGTCACGGCCACTCGGTAAAAAATGACATATTATAGGAAAGTATTGCTCTACACTCTGGAACTTTTCAGAAGAAACAATGGAACAAAATCTTAAGCAGCAACAATGAATGATATTTTTTGGCCAAAACTGCCGTACGAAAATATAGTATGAAGATGTTTCACATTATTCATCCTATATAATCCGAAATGAACGAGCATACTTCATTAGGGCCTTTACCAGCTTGGCCCTCATGATGAGGATTAAACATGATGTATTGTCTTTAAGATTGTGAGTACAAAAGACTTTGACAGTTAATTGTCTTAGATAGAAAGGTCTCTTGAACCGATACGTTTGGAAGTTGCAAGTTTTGCATAAAATCTATGCCAATAGCTCCAATTGTTTCATCATTTGCAGCAATAGTTGATATCTCTTTAAGTGTTTTGTATTTGTTTTTGCTCATTTAACATGCACCATTTTCTGGGCCACGAGAACTTGTTTGGCAGTGTCATTGAGAAACATGCTTTTTAATTTTAACCTCTAAGATTTCACAACTGTCAACTTGCGGTTGTCCAAAATGAACCGAAAAGGTTTCTTTACAAATTTTACCTTCTTCTCGTACCTAACATCAAGGTTTGTATAAAGATGTTGGAATAGGTTGTACATCTCCAGTACATTTAATCGATCATTAAGGTAAGCTCGCTAGAGCTTTAGCGATCAATTTTTAATGGAAAACATGCGATATGAGATTTAATCGTATTTGCAATAACTGTTGGCTTAACATTCCCTAAGACCCTCTCCCTTGCATATCTTTAGGTACTTTCCAGATACCAATAATTTATTCTATCTTCTGATACGGCCAAGTCTAATGGCATGAATGTTTGCAAATGTCATACCTGATTTTTTCCATTAGATGTTAATACCTCATAGTTAAAACAATTCCAAATATCTGATTTTTTTATTCATCTCCTGGTATTCATCTTCATCGTTGCTTCACTTCAGTTGCTGGTAAATTATTGCAAATAATAATCTTGCTCGAGGTTTGATTTCATACTCCTAAAATTATCGTATATTCTCTGACAATCTGGTACTTTGGAATAGCATCCTCTGCGGCACCTATAGCAATAATGGCTAAAATTAATAAGTTTTATTTGAAATTCTTTTAACCTGCTTTATGTTAGTTTAGGTTAGGTAGACTAGATTAAAATTCAGTAGGCTTCGGTAAAGATGTATTTTATTATTATTATTTTTTTTTAGATGGGTGTAATGATTACTACAGTACAGTCCCTAATTTGCCTTTGGGTTAAAGGCATATTGGAATCCCTTTTCTATAAGTTAGTGAATTTAATTTTATACTTTTATGCAAGCTCAAACTGTTGAAGTCGAAAAAGCTCTAGTCCAGAAGTATTAATTGACATAGACAGATATGACTTACATGTGTTTGGTTAGACCTAGTTACTTACTCACAATCAGGTCCTGGTTGAAGCTTGTTGACTTATTTGTTTTTAAAAGATGTATTGAACTCGAGCTTTTTTTACAATTTCTGATTTATATGATTCATTTATCTATTTCCAAGTTTTCTTTTAGCTTTACAATTTCTCGGCAATTTTCGTTGACTGGTTGAAGATTAAAACAGCTGTAGACAACACAAGAGAAGTGTTACCAATGTGCAGTTCCATAGATGAACAATATAAGTTAGTGATTATACTTTTTCTGTAATGAACACTTAATCTGAGTAGCTGTGTATGAATGTCTATGTAGCTGTTTATATGCATGCCTGCCTTATGTTGTTTTAAACAGAATGATGTGTTATGATGTATAGAATACAAAACAATTGCAAACGTTTATTTTAACATATTACTTATGAAGTTTCTGAAATTGTTGATTCATTTATAACTCAAGTTGTAGTTTGATTATTTAAAAAAAATGCGAAGCTTTTATTCATGAACATCCAGTACTTAAGGAAACTACAACTTTGTTTCCTCAAAGAACCCCTATTAAATAAAATTTGAATGCCTTATGTTATAACTCATGTTTACTTTCTTACCGATAGATGTTTTAAAGATACGCTTGATCTCAGTGTTTTACTGTTATTAGTATCTGCATCAGACTCAAAGTAACTCGTGTAGTCTTGGGATAGATCTTGCTCTTTTGGTTTTAACAACATGTCGTTTGGTTTTCTGGTCCTGATGTTATTTGTATATTACAGAGCTTTGGAGATCTTTGTTATATATTTTTAATTTTTTTTTGTTTTACTTTTTTTTATAAGGTGGTGAATAACAAGAGTTTTTTTCTCTAAAAACAATAACAAAGAAAACTTATAATACAAATTGTCCATTAAACTAATTATTTTCTTATTGCTTTTTCCAAGTTATTATTTAGACCACAAATTGCATATGCCCTATATATTCTATATATTGTAAGTAAACCAAAAGGAGATATAAATTTCAAAATATTGTTTTTTAAACAGCTACGCGACTTACAGGAAAAACTTTTTTACAAAACTCTATTTCAAAGTTTGTTGTAGAAATTTAAAAAAAAAATATAAAACATAAAATGCATTTTTAGGCCACCAAGAATATTGATGAATATCAGTCTAGTAGTTTGGGTTCTCGGATACATACGACGGTCCTGGACGATCCGACATAATCCAATGTTCAATAAATTTGGTCTTAGAAATGTCTATCTAATTCTACATTTTAAATAACATTTACAAAATTCGAAAAGCCGACTATTTATTGTGTCATAACCTCATCAGAATACGTTCCAAATAAATTCTCGTTGTAGTATCAGCGTATAAGACATAGGAAGAAGTTTGTAAACGCGTTGTAGGATATACTATTTTGCAATAAATATATTATTTATTGTTATAGCTTGCACATTATGGTAATGGTGATTGTCATTTCGAATTATGCTACTAATTATTATTTCCCTCCTTTTTTGCTTAAAAAGATAATAAACTATTTACTGAAAGCAAAATAAGACAAGTGTAAGTATCTAAAGTTTGTCAAGAGTCATCATTCTTTGTGAAATGAAAGTCAAGACTGTTACGATAACCCCCAGGCTGACTATTCCCTTCCATCTGTATTTTACTAACACGATTGCGGTAGGATAAGCTTGAGTTGTGCAATAAGAAATACCCTTCCCAGCGGCAATAGTATTACTAATCGGTTTTTCATAGAAGAACATCTCCGAACGTCGGATTCAAACGGTAGCCATTCATGTTTCAAAATATGTTGAGCTACATATTAATAAATGACTAAATGATAATATAACGTATTTTGTTTTGTTACTAATTACATTTTTTTAAATAATGTGGTAAACAATCTTTTCAAAATACGTGAGTAAATTAATAAATTGTGCTTTGTGATTATTTGGTGACATTATATAAAGGATTTAGGTTAGATAGCAGTAAATATTAGAAATATTGTTTGACAAATATTTCCTGAAATAGACTAGTTGTAACCCTTCCCACTGCAATCATTTTTAGATCACTATTTTAGTAAATAACCTTCTGTTTTACACTATTAGTAACATACAAATATTATCTGGATATTTGCATTGCTTTTTGGATTGAAGGATTGAAATTTACAGTGTGAACGAAACATATACAAGATGATGTACATATGTAGTAAAAAACGGTAGTTTAATGGACCTATGTGATCCTGTTCTAACATTATTAAACAGTACTTTCAATATTTACTGTATCCTAAAATCTGTATATCTTGTCACCCAATCATCAAAATACGCAATTTAATATTTAGAAATATATTTGAAAAACCTATCATTTGTGTCATACAGATGAGTAAAACTATTTTAGACCCATTAAGATTACGGATTAGGATAATAACGGTTTGAATGTATATTCTCGAGGTAGGATTATTTTTCTTATAAAAGATGTTACTCACATATTGTTTTAATACCGGGTTCGGCCATTGTCCATCGTCATTTATGTCTAAATATATAAACAGAGCGCTTTATAAAAAACAAAAACAACTCTGTTCGCTATGACTGAAGAACACGAACACAAGACAAAAAGACGTACACAAGGCACGAAACAAAATACGACAACGTGATGGAGATTCGAGCGGCTCTGAAGATCTTTGTAGGTTACCGTCCATTATTCGGTTATTAGTGATCTTATTATAGGCTACATATCTGGTTTGCTGATTAGAGTGTCGTAAAATATATTAGATGTTAAAAGGTGTTGGTCATTCTACAAATGAGTTTTGTTGGTTTTGTGACCTTTATAGATTTCGTACTCGTCTAAGGAATTCATTATTCTTCTTTTCCTGCACATCTTTAGTATATTCATATTACTGTTAAAATTCGAATAGGTCCAAAACCGGCTCAAGGAAAAATATGGGGGTAACATCTTTAACCCTCCAGTACACGCGTCGCGGACTGACAGTCCGCAATTTGGTTTTTTTGTTAAGTGAGAAACAAATAACGCCGCCAAAGGACTGTGCTTCACAGTACCTTCCCGCTCTACTTTACTTAGCAGTGTACCGATATTTTCTTGGAATTGCGCTCACTTACACAGTGACCTTTTGCCGCGTAAAGTCAACCGTGGACTGAGACTCCGCAGGCGTTCATTCGTTACATTGAAGTGCGGACTAATAGTCCGCAAGCGTGAATTAATTGTGCTGAAAATTACAATTATCTGAAGTTAAGTTTTATTCATTTATTTCTTCTCTAAAGATTTATATTATTAATTCTTTCGTTAAAACAATATTTAAAATTTATAAAATATTTTAGTTCTGTTCTAAATGATTAGATCCAAAATACACTAATTTTCAATAAAGTATACGATTTATCAGTAGTTTTTTGATAATACTGAAAGGTACTACATTTAGTATATATACAGGGTGAGTCAGACCACCCGTGCAGTACTTATAGCTGTCTTACAAACTTACTTTAACACTTTTTCATTCTCATTTCCCCCTAATTTGGCTCCACTGAATCCAATGAAGTTAATTTCAATTTTGAAAAATGCCCCAAAAAGGGCCCTTTTGAGGAATTTTTAAATGTAAACATGGGTTGTGTGATACATCATTTTAAAGGTCTAATTACCTTGAACATTTTGGCGCAATAAAAAGTTAATTATCTTTAACCGTATGTACAGGGTGTACCAAAACGTATTGAATTTTGACTTTAAAATAAAATACCGTGTTATCCTTACTACAATACGGAACAGCACCAGATTTTTGTCCAAGCTTATTATTGAGCTATTCTTTAAGAAAACGTGTGGTACGGGCATTTTTGACTTTATTTTGAATATTTTAAAAATGCTCAAAATTGAAGAATTTAAAAAAGCCTAAAACTCAAAATTCTTAAATAGCAACTTATAGCAAATGTTATATCAAGTAAAAGGTCTTTTAAAAACAAACATTTTTTGTATTTTATTTTTTTATCTATCTCTTACTGTTAAAAAATGGCAGCCAAAAAACTTAATTATGCCAGTTTACAAAATTTAACAAATTACTTTTATTTGAACAAAAAGGTGTTTATGATTAAATAAACAATCTCTGTTATGTAATAAGAACAAAATTCAACTTGTTTTTATTTTTCAATGTGGCTCAATACTTTGGTAGTAGTTGTCCATGTTTATCTTTACTACCTACTACTACGTGTACTGGAGGGTTAATAAGAAAAAATAATCATAGGATTAGGGGACCAAAAAATCCATTCAAATCGTACAAATGTTTTATTTTTAAGGGTCAAAATAAGAAAAATGTAAACAAAAACTAATGTCTGAATATGCTTTTTTTGTTACAATCAGCAAAATATTTATCTTAGATTTCTTCTCTTTGAAGGATATAAAATAATTCTATACTTCTTATGATCAAAATTAAGGAACACATTTGATGGTTTTACATGATTTGTATCTAAAAAATAAATAAAACAGATCTTACCATTAAATTTATATCCTGTTAATTCAGAAAACAATACAAATACCAAAATGCAAAGTATTATAAAACTTTTATTAAACTTAGAAGTTAAATAACTTTGATAAATGGCTAAAAAATAATAAAACTTTGCTAAATCATTTGTAACGAACTTATTTTTGATTTTGTTTTAAATAGAGTCAATAATCGATTTAAATTCAAAACAAAGGTGAAAAAAATGCTTTGAAAATACTGCACCATTTTAATTATTTTTTTTTAATTATCCTAATATTTTAAAATTCTGTGATATGTATGTTTTTTAATGAGATTGTTTACATCAATTTTATGTCTCTACTAGCCATCTCTAAAGGTTGATTATCACCAAGCTCTAAATAAATATATTCTTGGACTTGAAGTTTTATTTCATGTCAGTTTTCACACATATTACTAGAAGTATAATTCTTGTACGATTATTTATTTCAATTTAAATGATAAAAAACCAATGATACTATACAATTTGTTCCTTAATTTGGGGCCCAATAATAACTGGAAGTCTACTTTTCACGTTTGGTCGTAAATATTTCACTTACCGTAATACAAAGGCCAGGCGTTTTTAAACATAACTTTAAGTAAATAAACTTCTTTTTTGTTTACACCTTATAAGTATTATCATGAAATTTTGTATCACGCTGTATATACATAAACAAAACTAGTTTCTCTTAAAATAAACAGAAGTAAGATAATTGTATTCTAAACTTAATCAATGAAATAGAAAAATTTCTTAGCAAATATTTTTGAAATACAATTATCCCTTCTTTTAAAATACAATGTCAGGAGATGTTCTGTTATTAATTCTGCTATCATTCCTTGCTATTAGTATTTCTATAGGATACTAATATGTACTCCATTGTGAAAAATCAATAAATTTCCTGAAAGACCCAATATTGGCAGATTAATTAATAATACCAAGAAGAAGAACGTATAATCGACCTACTATTTCCATTATTTACCTAATATTGTTATTATTATATGAAACCACTATTAAATATCACAATTGGATGAGGAATGCATATTCATTATGATTCCAACATTGAATTCATAGTATAAATTCCAAAGTTGAATATAAATTCTCACAAAGAGTACGTTTTTTTTTTCAAACGCGTTTCAACAACGAATTTGCTATATTCAGTGATCCACGAGCTACAATAAATAAAAAATAACTTTTATAGTTACAGTTATAGTTATCCATCTCTGAAAATGGCAACTGTGTGGTTGAAACGCGTTTAAAATAATAAAATTACTATTTGTGCGAATTTGTTTTCAAGTTTTATTGTACTAAGTATACCATCTCACAAGTCAGGCTCAATATTTATTTTTTTGATTCCAGTATAGTCATAATTGTGTAAAAATATTCCATTTCCTAATTGGAACAATATGGGGAAATAAAATTAACACCAATAAGTACCAATAACAGATCAACATTGTATTAATTAGCCTTATTTACTCAATATTTAATATTATATTACAAAATTCAACTTATATTAAAAAACATTGTTACATAAATATAGTTTATTCATCAATATTGGGAAATCCTTTTGATATATTTCATTCCCTGATTGGACCAGTGATTAACAAGTAATTTTTATTAAAATATATATGCAATATTGCGCTAGCATAAAATGTTACTTAATCACCGAGGAGATTCTTTTTGTAATTTCGAAATATGACATTTCGCGTTCACTCACTGTATGTTGTTAGTGTTCAGAGACGGTGTTGTTTTAATTACAGTAAACAATATTGTAATGTTTAAAAATTTTATCAGTCTTTTAAATCTCTTTTCTTATTAATGTAAATCCTTATTTTAGAGAGATTTGTTTTTAAAAACGTAACAGCTGGCATATAATGTCCGATTCTATGCGCTGACTTTATTGTTCCTAAACATAAAAAGTTCATTTATGGTTTATTATTGTAAATAAATATTATAATTATTCCTAATAAGAAAATTTACCTGACTAAAAACGTTCAAATTTGTGTAATTTTTCATTCGTAGAACGAAAATTAAACTTTTTTGGTGAATTATTTATCAACTACATAAAATCTCTCATTTATTAAATAGTATAATCAAACACAGGACCAACATTTATACTGTACATTTTTGTTGATAAAATTGTAATGTTAACCAAATACAAGATAAATTCATGTGTACACTAGTTAACTTTAACGTAAACTTCTCACATTTGATGGAAGAGAATATCTCAATAATATATTACATTGAAAAATTCAATAACAATAATAAACATCGTATAAAATGACTATATGCATATCATTCAGAAATCATTCTTCTTGTGATATCTAAGAAATAATATGTATGTTCTTAATTAATACACTAATATAAACACTAATACAGATCCTTATCCATTTAACAAGAACTCAACTTGATTCTATAAATGGTTTATGAAATATTTGAATATACAATATACTTTGCTCACCTCGGAATCCATCGTCGTACGTATGATGTTTGATAGGCGATGTTGCTTTAGTTGAACATAGATAGCTATTGCTGTTGTTCAGTCACCTGCCAGCCAAAGCCATATTGGTTGACTCGGAATATAAATACTAATACACATCCTTACACATTAAACAAGAACTCAACTTGATTGAATATATGGTTTATGAAATATTGGAATATATAATATGCTCTCCTCACCATGAAATACGCCGTCATATGTATGATGCTGGATAGGCGATGTTGCTGTAGTAGCTATATAGCTATTGCTGTTGTTCAGTCGCCTGCCAGCCACAGCCATATTGGGTGACTCAGAATATATGTCCCCTTCAGGAAAAGTTCCTTCCTCGAGGTCAAATCTAACTTCAACGTCATAATCTACTTGCAAAGGTTCATCCTCTTCGGGTATGGAATCATATTTTTCTTGAAGGATACTTCTTGGAACTGTAAAAATGGAAACAACACATAAATTTAATCATTGTTACTATGAATTAAGGTTTATAATATCCCACCTCTTAGAGAGAAGCATTCCTTTCATTTGCTTACTATGCACTGTTAAACGGGAATACGTATTTTGAAGCTTTCAGGCGAACTACATCCTCTAAGTTTAGTCCTTTCTCCAAATATTTAACTTTTTGAGTTTTTACGTAACAGGTTTCAAAAGTTAGTTATACCATTTACTGACCTTCAATATCTAAATGATTTGTAATATTATAGTCAATTAGTTATCAGTTCCTTTATTTATGATATATTTTCTTTCTAATGGACAATTAAATATCTTAAATGCCTTTAAATATAATTAACTAAATTACATTGTTGATGGCGTGTTATAATTTTATTTATTATGTCAATTCTGTTGCACATTATTCTGATTGCAACAGGTGTGTTGCACAGGTTGGATATATTTTATTATAAGAATCACATAAAATCTGACATATTTAAAACTATCACCAATCATGAATAAATAAATTAATTTTTTCTTTGAAAAGGTTATTTTTCTTCGTACTATTTTCTTAACAATAGATTAATACGATAAATGTACATGTATATTTTATACGTATTAATAAAATCTACTTTACTTTACAGAAGTTTTTGTTTCAAAACGTTATACAATAAATATTTAGAACATTTTTAATTCAGAAAACTAATACATTTTGTCTTTATACAACTTACCACACGTGTACACAACTTTCAGGTAAAGTCTGGACTGATGATGACACGGGTTGCCAAATGTCGCTACATCTGCCGATAAAGTGCAGCGTCTCTTACCATGACACAATTGCATTACTGTCTCTGTAGCATAACTAACAAGGCAAGCTGAAAAAGAAAATGCTCCAAGTATGTTATTATAATATTTTACATATTTACATATTATGTACAATCAAGTAAATGCTTTGCTCTCTCATTTTTTATTTCATATATATGACCAAATCAGCTATGCCGGTCCCAAGCCCAAGGCTTCTTCTTATGATAAGGAAGGAGGAGGGATAAAGTAGTAACAACTCTTTCAAAAACCCAGGTTCAGCTGGCCCGGCTGATAGTACCTTGTAAGGGCTCCTGTCAAAGTTGGGGATGATATCAATAGTGCTACACATAAACTGCAAACTGTTTTAAATGAAGTGAGTGACTGGACTAAACGCTGGCGTATTAAGCTGAATGAAACAAAATCCATTTATATTAACTTTACATATAACAAACTTACACCTCTTCTTGTGATAATCATTGATCAGATTATAACATTAGCGACCACAGCAAAACACCTCGGTATGACCATGGATTCAAAACTAAAATGGAAAGAGCATGTTAAGAAGAAAAAAAAGTGGAACTCACAATAAGGCACAGAGGAATCTACTGTTTACTCGGGCGTAACTCTGAGTTAACAGTTGGGAATAAATTATTAATTTATAAACATTTACTCAAGCCTGTTTGGATGTACGGATTCAAATTGTTGGGGTGTAGAAAATATACCAACCTAAAAATGATCCAAACCTTTCAGAACAATGTTTTGCGTGGGATATAAACGCACCGTGGTATGTGCGCAACAAGGACCTGCATCATGATTTGCGCATTCACCTAGTCGTCGATGAGGTTAGAAAGAAAACAGTAATCATAATCAGAAACTACATTCACATGAAAACCCTGAAGCTACTCTGGATATGACCACGAAAAGGAGTCTTAAAAGAACAAAACCATATGAACTTACCTGGTTAGTGTAATAGTGGTAATTTGTAAAAATGTGTAGTTATTAAATAGTGATGTGACAATGGATATATTACCAATAGGGAAGTCTTTTGTTGATTACTACAACTTCATGTGTGTATAGTAAGATAGATAAATCATTAGTCGATATGTATATATTGGTCAAGGTATAATAAATAGTTTATGTATATATATATATATATATATATATATATATATATATATATATATAACGTTTTTATTATAAGTTAATTTAAAACTTGAAGTACTAATATTTTTTTACCGGACTTATATAAATATATTTATATAAGTCCGGTAAAAAAAAATATTAGTACCTCAAGTTTTAAAGTAACTTGTAATAAAAAAAAAAATAATATATATATATATATATATATATATATATATATATATATATATATATAAGTCCAGTACAAAAAAATTAGTACTTCAAGTTTTAATGTAACTTATAATACAAACGTTAAGTTCTCCAGTTCTTCTGGATCATGGTGGGATGTGGGAACTGCTCAGATCCGGGCTAAAACGCCTCGACTGGGTTGAGCGTGTTGTTAAACTTTTTTGGATGCAGCATTAATGCAACAGAAGTATAATACGCTATTTATACCAAGCCAATGCGGAGTATTACATTCCTTAGGGGGACCAGATGCTTATGTGGTTTAGAGAAGCTTAGCCTTATGTGTAACAAGCGACCTCCAGTTTTAATGTGTGATACACGCTGTTTAAAACGGTTTAAAACTTATGTCTTTGAGTGACTCATATAAATGATACAGGGCTTTAAGTAGCAGAATATTAAATTTGCTATAAGAGTTGGGAAATATATACCATCTGTTACTTATTATTTTCTATTTATTACTGTAAGTTGCGTCTTTTTTTACATATTTGTAACTAAAACTTGTAATATTTAGGATTAGTTATGTTTCCGAATATATACTACTAATTCATGAAAACAATATCTACAGACATTTTTCATTTTAATTCTCTTCAACTGTATTTTTAAATTCCTTAAATACAGATATAAAAATATACAAGTTTCATATAATTATTGGAACTATGGAACTATTATGAAATATTCATAGTGAGAAATGTGGAAATAAAATGTATCATTGGTATACACAAATTATTGAAGCGGTTTACATATAATGAAATTACGCCAATTAAATAGTAATAAGCATAATAAATAAAGATATAACTATGAATTAATCACATGTAATGTGTTACGTGTAAAATGTAAGTATCAACACTATTTAGTAACACTATAATGTAGTGATTGATCGGTTTTTTAATATATTTGTTCAATAATATAATCTTACATTTTATCAATTAAATTTTAACTTTGTTTAGGATTGTCAATCGTTTCATTTGGTTCAAAATACTTCTTTGAAATATTATTGATCCTTGTATTCTATATAGAGATATGAGGACTTTAGGTCAAACACTAATAAATCTTACCAAGGGTTAACGGCCTATTAATCTACTAGTTAAACAGTGTTGCAATTAATCAGACTAAGGCGTAGTTCTTACAACAGTGAAGAGAAATAGACTTACACTTAGTCTTGCCATCAATAGTTAATAAAACATTCTCGAGGTCCACGACAAGCAAACACACCAACAGGAAGATATTTCAATGAAAGAGTCACCTTCTTATTGAGACAAAAAACCTGGTGACATGTGGTTTCTTCCATAAATTATCGTAAGATCAGTAGTTTTTTTTTTTAAAGAAATCTACAAACCTACACACACACACACACACACACACACACACACTACGCCGCACGGGCGTAAAACTTAAATTTTTATTTAACGGAGAAGCCCCTCGTTCTTTGGAGCCATTTAGGCCGGACGTGCGTAAGACTTAAATTTTATTTTTACGAATTATCTTGTTTTTAGGAGAAGCCCCTTTTCTTGGCGCTAACTTACTCCGAACGAACGCAAGAATTTAATAAGCGAGTAAGGTAAGAGAGAGAAAGAGATTTGTCTCTTCGTAGCCTATATCCTAACTCCCCTATCAATTTCTTAAAATTACCGTACACTATTTTATACAAGTAGTACAGATATTTTGAATATTCTTATTCTAATAAATTGACACAAGATAGTTTTAATTCTCTATATCTATCTTAACTTTACTTATGTTTCCTTAGACTCTATCTCAAAGGTGTGCCTTTTGGAGCTCTTGTTATCTCATCAAATCAACATTTTACTTTATTTTATTTTAAATTTTCTTTTAGAGCATTTAATTTCTTTTTCCAAATTTTTAAAATGCACTGAATAAGGATATTTTAAGAATATAGAACAAATTTGAACAAATATCAGATTTAACAATTTTTAAACAAATTTTAAACTGAAATGTCGAATACTATTTGACTTTAATGTTTTAAAATCCTACCACTTGCATGAGTTGACTTATTCTAACATATGAAATATAAACCTTATTTCTATAAACAATCTGATACACACGTAATTCTATACTTATCCTACAATACTTAAATTCTAAATAATGTAAATCCTATTTTACTAATTACGAAATATGAAATTCCAATCTTATATTTGACCAATCTGTTTTCTTTAAATAGATTTGAAGTTTTTCAATAATGGCAATGACTTTAATTTAATTACTTATTTCTTTTCACTTATTTCCTTTTATGATGCTATTTATTCCTGATTCTATTAAAATTTTGAATTTAAAATTGTTTAAGCTTTGAAAGATTTTTTTTTTACATTGTAATTCTTGATTTATGAAACCTTTTTAAGATGAGTAGAGCTGATCTATCCATTTTTATTTATAACGTGTTCCGTTTTCAGACTCACTAGAAGCGCGGTTTCCTCCTGGATGTTAGTACGAGACTGTCGATCTGATCTGCTACAATTCAGATCTTCAAAAATTGCCTATACACTATAGCCAACCATATCATATTTTCTACTTTCTTTTTTCTTTAATTTATTTTGGTTTTCCGATTTAATTAGCACGATTTTGAACTCCTTATGGCTTATGTACATATTCTGTCTCTATCTCTATTGTTTTTTTATATATTTTTATTTTAGTTAATTTCAATATGTAGATCTTCTTGTACTTTGCCTGTTTGGTGGTAGCCCACTCTGCGTAGCAAGACCCGTCACAGCTTGACCTTGGTTTTTTGTAACAACCTGAAATTTGACTTTTCTACCCTTGATTTCATCAACTAGCCCTAACTCCCGTTTGCTTCGCTCGATATTCTTTTGGATTGGCTCATTTTGAAGCCCCTTTCTTTCTGGTTCTGTCCAAACTATATTTGAATCAGTGCGACCTTCCTTTCTTGAGTTATGGTGACTTTAGGATTTCGTGAATTTTTCTATTTTATTTTCCTTATTTTTGGAAATCTTAAAAATTTTCTTTTTGATTATTGTTGCTCCTATTCCAAAAGTCTCAAAACTGTTCCCCTCTTCTTCCTGGCTTCTTTGGTTCCCAAGTTATGACACTTCCTTCCTATTTGGTTTTTATTATCCTTTTTATTTATTAGGTTTAATTATTTTTTATTTGGGTTAATTATTATTATTAATTGGTCTTCTGAACACATTACATTATTATTACTTTTTCGATTAATTTTGAGTTACCAACGGTTTTTTTTTACACCTCTTTCTTTCGACTATAACTTTTTTTACTATTTATTTTATAGTTTTGTTTTGTTATTATTAGTTGTTCTATTTTAATTACTATACAAGATGACATTATTTTTATAGTTAATTTCGAATTTTGAAATTTTAACATGCACTCTTATGGAGCTACACACTCTTCAACACCTTCACACACACAACAATAAAAAAAATAATGTGATTTTTTTTAAAATTCCAATTTGTAGGTGTCATTTATTCTACAAATATTCAGACCATGGTTACATATTAGTAAAGATATGTCATTTCATCTCAACTACCAATAATATACGATAATCATTAATTGTGTTCAGGCATGTTATAATAATAATATTAGAGTTGGAAAAACACATAACAGTTGTTACCAATTTTTAATAAAGTAATAAATGTTACTCTAAATCTAAATGAAAATAAATCTAAAGAACATTTAACTGTAAAAATAATTCAAAATGATACAGAATGTTAACAATTTTCACTTTTGTTAACAAAATGTATTTCCATCTTTACAATAGGTCGAAAAACGTTTCATAAAAACAAGTTTAAAATTACGTATGGGCTAGAGATGTGTCATCTTTTTATGTGGTTATATATTGCATCTACTGGTGGAGAAGAGATCTTACAAAAATTCTCAAGTGGAACTTATGAAAAATTATTTCAGATCAAATCGTATATCTGTTGTATGAAGTAATATATGAGAAATTATACTGTTCCTCTATTCAGCTTTGTTCATTGTTTAAAATTTATTAATTCATATTTTGACTCCCAGTCTTCTTCGAAATAACTAATTTTCCTTATTATTTTGGATAACTTACACCTAAATAATTATTATTCTTACATTACAGTGGTTTTCTTGACAGAGTGTATTTTACGTCTTTTTTCTAATTAAAAATGTATGTGAATAATAAATACATGTATAGTATAAATGTTGTTGATAAATGAAAATGGACGAAGAAGTAAAGGGAAATTTGTGAGACACGGAGAATACTTTTTAGTATCTCCCATAAGGAATATCCACCACTTTGGCTGTACGCTAAAAAAACAACCTGCCTTACTATTCAAATATTAGTCGTATTATTCCTGTCAGAAATGTGGATGATAGATGGAAAATATTTCACATTTAAAGGAATCGACGTATTTATACAAATAAACTAGAAATCTAGAAACACTGGTAAATTGTATTTATAACCATTAACATTTAAGGTTTCGTTTTAAACTCAATATATGATGGTTAATGTGTGTGTTTGTTGGAGGAAAACATCGGTTAAACCGTTTCACATAAGGACATATATGAAAAGTTTTGGCCAATAAACTGGAAAAAGAATAATCGTTTGAAATGTTTTGTAATTCAAATAAAATATAAATGTTACAATTCCGAAAAAATTAAATTATAAAAAGAAAACAGCTCTTCTAAATATATTCATTCATATCATGGGTAATAAAATTATTGACTTGTCTTCAAATTTGTGTCATTAGAAAGTGTTAAGTAGAACCCGCATATATGTTATCTTTTCTTTAAAAATCTGTAGTCTATTATGCTTTATTAGTTTTATGCTATACTAACATTTACAACATCTGCTAATATGTAACAATCTAAATCAGTGATTGGCGTAATTGTATTTGTATTTGTATATCCATGTTTCATTATATATAAATTACATAAAGGAAACAATTATAATTTAAAACAGTTCGTTAAATATTACCGAATGAATTATAATGAATGTTGAATGAGAATCTAAAATCACACTTCACATTTCAAACTTATCTCTACTATGACCCCACCCCCTCCTTATAACTTTTTTAAAAATAATAAACTAGCTAAACACTATATATATATATATATATATATATATATATATATATATATATATATATATTTATATATATATAACACTATAACCATAACTAGATTAATATTATTACTTTGATCTTAGGAAATCGATAATTTTTCAAAACAAAACTAATATGTAATTTGTCATTGAATTCGCATCTTATTTCATGTGTTTAACCCTCAGATGGGGAAAAAAATTAATTCACGTCATTATCTGTATTTGAGATACGGATTGTTTCTGGAGTATAAACACTCCTTCAGTTTTTTGATATAAGATTTTGTGTTAATTTATTACTGTTTGTCTGCTAACTGTATTTAGTTCAATATTGACAATCCACAACGAACCAATACGACCCAGAGTTCTCTAATATCCTAAGAGCTCACTGCAAGACACCTTGCTACCTAACCTAACCTAACCTAACCTAACCTAACCTAACCTAACCTAACCTAACCTAACCTAACCTAACCTAACCTATCCTAAAGGCTCACTGCAAGACACGGCAAATTTTGAGACCCACCATATTGGACCTAACGAATCAACTTCCCTTGTATTACTGATCCACAAAGGGTGAACATTACCTATGTATTAATTAGGTGAATCTCTAATGGTGTTTTATTAGTTTGTTGGGACGTCTAAAATCACCACACGGGTTAAAGTATAATTTAATACAGTGTTGGTTAATATCGTCGCATTGCTAATAATGTTGCAATTTTAGTGTCTTAGTAATTGTTTATAGTTTAGTTTTAATAATTATTTGGAAATAATTCAGTCACAATAGCGCGACTTGTGGTTTGGTTACTATGACGTAATATGTTAACAATTACAACATAGATAAGAAGAACGATTTGTTAGATACAATCACATCTCTGGATACGCTGTGTTGAATAGATCCATAGTTGTTTCAGTTTAAACAATATATAATCACAATGCTTCTTTTAATATTTAAGACGAATTACGTAGATATTATACAGCTAATTCAATTACTCACCAGAACAAAAGGAAATAAGACAATTAATCTATGAATAGAAGGGAATTAATGATGAACCAATTTCGGCCAATTTAAGATTTCTATGAATTTGACATTTCTTTACAAGCTTACGAATATCAAAACCCTACGATGCTTATAATGAAACGAATTACATGAACATGTTTACGACAGGTGGCACATCTCCTGATATATAACAAAGAGATAAAATAAATAACATATGATTGGTTATTTTTCCATTTTAATATAAATACATTTTTTAACCACAACAACTTATTAGTTAAATAATATGAATTAAAGATGTTAATATGAAACGTCTATTGAATATATTTAAAAAATGTAAACACTTTATGAAAGTTACAACTTTTTATTCAACATTGATTTTTTTGTTTATAAAAAGTTCAAATTAAATTGACTTTCACTTTGAGATATTAGTTCCCAAATGTTATGTAAAAGAAGGACTTGTGCCGACATTACCCTATTTAATAATTGTATAAATAAAAGGACCAATATAAGGAATGTGTCAAGGAGGATGTTAGTTTTTCTGGAATGTGTACAACTAAATCTATTACTAGCAGAATGTTTTACTTTTAAAATATACATCTAATTTAATAAAATCAAAAGTATAAAAGATATTATTACTTTTAAAATAAATTACTTATAAAAGACAACATAATTTTTGCTTAAGATTGCGCACAATTATATGAACTCACTTTCTTCTCGCATTCCTTGAGGCTGTGGGCACCTCACACTCTCATATTCAGTGCGTCCAAAACTGGAAGAATATATCGCAATTCTAGAATTAGGGTTACATCTCAACTGTAAAACGTCGTTCTCACACGACACTTTACTCCGGAATTCATCTGGAAACAGTGTAGCTCTTCATAATTAAATGTAATAAATATTGAACAACATAATTATAAGGCTTTTAAAATTAATTAAATATTTCTTTATTTGGTGAATATTTTTTAAAAATTTATACCAAGTAATTGAAGCCTAAAATTATCTTAGATAGTTACATCCAACTACAATATACTGCTATTTCAATTTAAATTCTGTTAATTCAATAAAGATCTTTAAGATTATGTACCATAATAATATCCCATTCAAAGTTGAAGAAGATATTTGCATAAAATATAATATCATTATAAATTAAATACATGGTTAATTATTTAGTGCAAGAGCACTGCCTCACCCCCGCCCTAATATTTAGATTTATTTTTCTATCCCCAACCAAAATATATATTCTGGTTAATTTACAATTTGCGTAAATAAATACATAATTATATGTAAATACTAAAAACCCATATTATTCATTATTGTTTTTCAGAGAATAAAATACCTTCTAGTCTTTACTACCGTTGAAAATGGTTTAAATTTAACATTCATGCACATGGAGTCTTTCTGAACAGTACTTTCCCTCAGGCAATGGATTTTGCAAAGAAGACTACAGTATATCGATGGACCCAAAGATCACCGGAACTTAACCCTAGTTACAACATATACTTAAAGAAGAACCATGTTCTTACTTGAAGAACCATGTTTCATTTGAAAAAGCCACAAATCTATCAAGAGTTGATAGAAAAGATTGTAGAGGAGTTAAACGAAATGAATGCAGAGATGGTAAGAAATTTCTGCAGAATTGTTCCAAACATTTTGTTGCGCTCCAACTGCTCTCTACTTTGACATTTTGTTATAAAATTAAAGTCATTAAAATTTTCTTTCCTCTCACATAAAGCTAGACTACTAAATAATTTTCACGTGTTATAAAAGTACTGTATTTCCCCCCTTGTTTATATATATATATATATATATATATATATATATATATATATATATATATATATATTTTTACATTCTGTTATTTGTTTATAACATTATATATCTTTTTAAATAACCAAAGGTTCGTTCCTTTTTAATAAACAAAATGGTTACAAATTAAAAATGTAGTGATTTTTTTTTCACAGGATCATTTTCACATTTAATATGAAATTACCATTAAACGGTTTATAATTTCACCATTAATTAAATGATTCCATTGCAAAATATTGATTTATACTCTGTAGTACTATGTTTTCAATTCTACTTGTTTATTGTATGAACATGTATTTTATAATATCCAAACATCAATTCCAGATTGTTACTAAAGTCATAGAAGGTGGTGAAGATTGGGATATTAAATTACTAAATTATGTTAATAGATTTAACATTTTCAATGTGTATTTAAGTTGAAGATTTTTAATCTTCTGTGGTGTGCGGCATAATTTTCATAGTTTTTCTTTAGAAAACATAAAACTTTCCCAACAAATAAGTATTTTTGTTCTTTTTTATTCCATTTTATAAAAACTAATATTTAATAATTCTATTTACTCCAAGAATTTTGCTGTTTTATATTACCCCCAAAAAATAATTCCCATGTTTACTTATTTCGCTGATATTTGAAATGATTACTACTACCTCAGATGTAGCAACTGTCTCGATAAAATTTTAATGACTGTTAATATATATATATATATATAAATATCGGTAAATATCAAAATATTTATCTTATTGTTAAAAGTGTTCAAATTGTTACATCTCATATTATCTTGGTTGTGACATATTAGTAATTACATGTGACATTTATAAACATTTGAAATATACTACGTCATCGTTGTTTATATATAATAAGAACCATTAAATCTAAAGTACATCTAAAATTACTATTTTCCAACTATTACTTCGTTATTTTCAATGTACAACCTGTCAGTGTGTATTTCAGAACTGTGGTTTCAAATATACCATATTTTGAAGAAGAATTGTTAAAGCTATTGAGCAAAATATTTACCAAACTTTTTAGTCCATAGTAACATATTTATAATACTAGTACATTCTTATGAAGAACTGTACTATGACAGGGTTGTTAGAATTGTTTTCTGATTTTCCCTTTAAAATACCATATTTTTAAAAAAGCTTTCGACGGACTAGAACAGTTACAAAATAAAATCTCTAATAGTATCTTATTATATTACTAATAGTAGTGTCAATATTATTGTTATTGTTGTTATTATTGTTATTGTTGCTGTTATTGTTATTATCATTACTGTACCAACCATATTTTCTCTTTAAAACCTGATTAACAATGAAATTGCACAACTTGGAATAGTTTATATATTCAACAGTACACTTGGTATGATTATTGTTTAGAGTAGTTCTACTTAACAAATATATTTTACATTTGTTCTAAGTGACACTTTTAATTTTGATTTGTGAAAGATTTGTATAACTTGGTACAACTATACAATTTTAAAAGGTATCGCTTCCATTGGTGTTATTCAGAATAATTCCAAAATGCAGAATAACGTCTCGCTGACGAAAGAAGTACAGACATGGTGAGGCCGAAGTTCGAACGTTTTCGTAACTATCAAGAGAGTTAGAAAACTATACATACTAAGCTCTCCTCTGATTCTCAATAAAGCTTTATGTATGCTGTAGGAAATATTGAAACTCTTTTTATCTCTCAAGTATACTTGATATCTATAAACGATATCAAACAAATTAAAAGTATATAGTTTGCACTGGAATGGTTTTAAATGTTTTCTCAATTAACTTTTTAAAAAAACACTTAACGTTACCTAAATTACTTCCTAACAACTTTTAAAACAATATAAAATAATGGGTTTATTATGATAAATTTATCCAGAATACTCAACTTATTAAGACTTACAAGGACGACACTTGAAGGCAATCTCAATGTATTTATTAATACCAGGACACGGGTCACCACCAAATGTCACCGGTGATGCATGGACCTTGCATTGTCTTTTCTTCTGACATGCTTCAACCACTGTCTGTAACAAAGAATACTGAGACACGTCACTCAGACAGCTGTCAATTTTTTTACTTGATGGTTTTAAAGTTGTTTTCATTTGTTTAAGTTTAAATAATTTAATTACATTTATTTACAAAAGTAAATAAGCACTAAGTTTTTTCCAGTTTAAAAAAAAATTAATTAATCTGCACACTAGCTTCCTTAAACACTGAAAAAAATTAAAGCAAATACAAAGTTTACCTTGTTCCTTTCCAAAAATTCCACTTCTATATGTGCAATCAAGAATAGAATAATAACTGCGAAACGTTGTCATTTATGGTTGTTATATAAAACATTTGTCGTTGTTTAATTCCGAAAATAACGATAATTACCACTGACGTGATGGGAGTAATTTTATTATTTCCCCGTTTACAAGCATATCACAGATTTTCTTTCCTTGAGACTTGGTTCATTTACTTTTTTTGTAAACCTTCATATTTTTCTAAATGCAAAGATATTGAAATGAATTTGTTTATATATTTCACTTTTAAATACAGAGACACTATATAGAACTAAAGAACCTACTTTATTAGAGGGCTCATATTTACAACAAGATTCATTGGTCCTTAAGAATTAACGTCAAAGGAATTCTGTGGCAATATTCACAATAAGGAAACCAACGATTCCACGAAACAGAGAAAAGAAAAAAAACTAACACTCTAATGTATTCAATAATGTTTATTATTAATATTATTGTTTGTTCAGACATTTGCCATCATTTGTGTATAAGTAACAATACACGACGTTTCTATAGTATAAGTCAACTCCCGTTATAAAATTTATAAATTTATACCCTTAAAACGTCGTGTAGCGTTTCTTATACACAAACAATGGCAAATGTCCGAACAAACAATAATAAGAATACAAATATTCCATCATTAGGTTACACATGTTACACTTGTGTACATTTCTCTTGAAGATAACTATGTCATCGAAATGCACATAAGTGTTATATAATAAACATAACTAGATTTATTACAGTCTTACGTTCATGTTTTATTGGTTCTGATAATCCTTGTTTTCCTTATTGAAAATTGTTGGATTTGTGATTGATTTGTGTAGCTTCAATAAAAACAAAAAAGGAAAATGCAATAACTTCAATATGTAACAACCATTATAACAATCAGACTAGACTAGATACAATATGTATATGTTTCGCAATTGGTTATGAATAAAAGTCTACATAATACAAATTTGAATAACTGAATCAATGAAGCACCAAGAACAAATTATTAAAGTCGATTTAAAAAAACGAAGTGTAATAACCTTACTTTCATAATTCTAAATAAACTGACAAGAAAAATTTATATTAATTTTTACACTTACGGAATTGAACTTTGTTATGAAATTTTTACTTCCGAACCACAATATCAAGTCAGGTTGAAAGATAAAAAATATATTTTAAAACAAGAATTCAACGCCAATTTTAAGAAAAATAATAAACCTTACTAATCAAGAGGCCGGACGAGATTTGAAAATACTGAAAATTAATAGAAAATATCAGAATAGAAATATGACTCTAAATGGAACAAAATACCATAAACACGTGGAAAAAAGTTATTGGCATAAACACAAGCATGCGATTATTGAATGATTGTTGTCGTAAAACAGAATAGTTATTTGAAGAATCTAGTTGACGAAGAATCAACTCGATTTTCACCATGGTTATATTGAATTCAATGAGTGGATATGTTTCATATAAAAATAAAAATATTCAATATATATATATACATAAAAGTGATTATAAATCTTATAAAAAAATACAACTTTATATCAATGTCTCATTCCAAAGTTTAAATTCAGTTTTAAAAACCTAAAAACGGCTAATAACTTAAACTTGCAGTTAATAATAAAACATAATTATATTCTGAACGAATCGCTAACTAAAAGCGGAAAGCAAAGAAGGTAATACAATTTAACTATCTGTGAACATAAAAGTATAAAGTATAAACAAATAATATCTTAGAATGTGAATAATAAGAAACGACTTCTTTAACAATATAACTAACACAAATATGTTTTGCATAATATAGGATGACATATTTAAACTTACAACTTATTTTAAAGTAAAATGAAGTATTTTCTACTTTAACTCAAATATTTGTTTTTCGTTTTGACGGGATGCTTAGTCAGAAATGGGGAGATTTATTTAAAGTAAAACATGCCACTTAAGCTTTTTTAAATTTTCATTTCAACTAACAAGTAAAGTGAAACCCATTTCCAAAAACTACAATACAATATCTTGAAGACAGAACCAACAACGTTTTTTGAATGTATAAATATGAACTATTTACAAACTCCAAACATGAAAAATTGTTGTTATGAAATTATTATTATAATTATTTTTTTATAAAGAAACGACTATACCTACACCTGGTCACATTTTGAAAACAAAAACAAAAACAAAACTACCGCTTTCATACACTTTCCCACTGTGGTATAAGCGAATGGCTAATTTTAATAATTATTTACAGACTTATTAAGTCTTGAAAGTTAACAGTTATGATCAAACATTAGGATATTTTAGAAACGATTTCCATGAAACATCTTCGTCACGGTCATTGTACCAACTCATTTATTTCCGAGTTGCTGGTTCTATTTCTAAACGTCTCGCTTCGTGCGTGTTCGCGAATATTGGAAATGTTTATTACAACTGCGACGAACCCCGACAGCAACCAAAGATCCTATTGGAAAACTAACTACAACCAAGAACTCAACTACGATGACCTCACGTCACCCCGACGTCACACTTTGTATTTCTGTAAGCAATAATTCCATCAACGAAAAAGTAAAAGAACGATTTATTTATACCGTTGGGACGCAAGAAAAGCAGTATTTTTGAAAATATTACAACCTATAGGCGTAGTCGTTTGTTTGTAAAAGAAATTTGAATAGTCACAGATTCAAAACGGTCAAATTTTTCATGTTTTTGGGATGTAAATTATGTATATTATCAGTTTCATAAAACAATATTGGTTCTTTTTTAATGGAAATTAAATATACTTTTTGGAAATGGGGTAACTTTTCTTTCCAGGCGAAAGTAAAGTAAGAAAATAGAATTTTTAATTTAAAAGTCACGATTTCCTTAAGGGGGAAATTTATATCTGGCAATGCAACCAGAGAGGATGGGACTTATGTTGAATTTTTTTGCACTATGACACAGACTTTTATCCACGTTGTTACATATTCACACTGTATATATTGTAAATAAACTATCGACTGACTTTCCTAAAGCTCTGTTTCATGCAATTATTTTAAAAATACATATGTGTATTAATTTTTTTTTAAATTAGATTTCTAATAATAATAAAATACGATGGATTTTAAATTGGTTAGAGTTAAATTTGTATAAAATCATGTCTTCCGACAAATAACTAGCAATTTTAATTAGTATCATTATTAAATCATAGTTTTATTCAAGAATTCATTATAATAGATAAAAAAATTGATATATGATCTGATAATCTTTATTAAACTCTCTGAATTCTAGTAATCAATGGTTTTAACTAAAGGAATGAACTTTAGTGGAAGTAATAAACCCAACCCATCACCGCAAATTAATTCCAATTTAATATCTAGGTACGTTGTATATTAATATGCAAGAAAAAATGTCTTACTCGACCTAATCAAATCAGTTATTATTATTGAAAAGTACCTTTCAATATCTATTCTACAGTCAACAATAGATATGTTGTATAACTATATTTAGACAATATTAAGAAGCGTAATATTCAAACAATGTAAAGATAATTGCATATCAATGTACATTTTTTTTCTTGATTAAAAATATAAATGAGAATGGAACGATGCGAAATATCTCAAATGTACATCATTTATATACTTCACATATTTGTTAGTACATGTAATACTGAAAATATACTGAAAGATGTACAGTTTCATTCGCTTTGCATTTTAAAAGTAAAATAAATCTTTTAAACTCTATTTTCCTCAATAACAATTAATGTATACTCTTTGTAGAATAATGGAAATACCAAATTAGACGTAGTGGAGGTTTCTGCGTATATTTCAAACATTACAACACAATTCAGCTCATCATCTGTCTAGCAAATAAATATTAGGTATTTTGATGGAAATATTGAGTATGTTTGGCGTAATGTTGTCAGGACGGTTTGTTTTATTGTTTAAAGCAAGCTGGAAATAATAGATTTAGTGTATGTTTAGAATACACCTATTAAAGATTTGTTTGTTTTAATATTACTCATGAATACAGGAAAGAACTTTATTTTCTTAACAACACTATCAAATACAACAAACAGTAAGCATGATTCATGATTTTTAGGGATTTATAATATTTGTTTGAATCACGTAACTAATAACTAATAAGTTAAGTGTGATATAAAACATATAACGTGTGTCTCAAAACTGTTTAATACTTTAAAAAATGCATTGTGTAAAATACTCTTTCACATTTTGAATTATAATAATTGTTCACAAAATATTATGTTCAGTGACTGAGCGGTCACAGATGGTAGGGAAATGTTCAATTTTATGACATCGAATACTATTTTCCCCGTACTAGTGATTTAAAATATATATAGTGATTTAGTGTAAAATATATAGAAAGTTTCTCATAGAACATGTATTGGAATATTTGTTATTTTGATGAGATTAAAAATTAGAGTGTCAAGAGCTATTAGCGAGGATACGTAAGTCTTAATTATCTAGGGCCTACAAATAAACCTAAAATATCTGTAACTCAATGTTTAATATTTAGTTAAAACTTCCAACAATAGCAGTTTTTCCCTTTATTAAAAGGAACTGGACAAATTTGTAATAAAACAATTAACAGTATTATTAAAATTATTTTTAAGATTTTCTATTGTTAAGAAGAATTCGATTATCAGCATAGCAAAATTACGGGTGATGTAAAATTGGTTTCTATGTTTATGTGCAGCAATTTAAACAGGTTATATGTGAACCAAAACATTTTTAAAAATTGAAGGCTTATAACATATTAAATTTAACTTCACGAAAACCGTTAATTTTACAACAACATTACTAGAGACTACTTATATTTGTATTTTAATGGCAATATATATTTTTATTTGTGCCTTAAAAAACAACCTAATTATCGATAAAAACAACACCCCCAAAATAAACTCCCACAGCCATTTAAAAAATCTTGTTATTTTGTTTCTAAATGTTTAAAAAAAATTTTATGCCTCATAAATCAAATAAGGATTGCACAAAATCATGTTTTCATTTTGGCGTAGAGTATCTTTTTTTAAACGGTAATGAATGGCTTGTCGTTTTAAATTAAACTTTTAGATAATTTATTCCCGAATAAATTTATGTAAATACAGTTATTGGAATAGAAAACAAGTTAGAAAATTTCACTTCTTGAAGTACATGTCAGAAGCAAAATAATGCCAAAACATAAATAAATACTAAATACTAAAATTTACAATAAGGTTTAAAAATCAAGTCGATCTACGTTTATCTATTTTAAGTGGATTGAACCTGCTTTTTGAAATGGACCATCGTGCTAGAAGTTCAGTAGGCGTCTCGAAGCTAGAGGAACGTATTCCAGGAGTTGCAGCAATTATTCATCAAAGGAATTATAAGTAGGCTTCAGAATTTAAGAGTCGAGGGAATATAAGTGATTTAATCACCTGATTGTGAATTAAACCACATCACACATTCGCACCACATCTATGCTGACATTTCTACCGTAGAATTATTGGGATTGGTTCCTGAAAAAGATTTATTTAATTTTTGTTTTGCTTATATTCTTGACACCATTCCCATTCTTCATCGATAAATTAAATGGTCTCATATAGCTAAGGTTCATATAGCTAAGGTTATGTATTCAACCATAAGCAGAACACCAAACGACGTAGAACTTGTCCGGTTTTTAGATGGTGAATTGATTGTTAGTTGTAGGATTAAATCTGTTTTGTTTAAGTGTCAAGACCATAGGTGTTCCTGAATGATGTGGAATACTGATACCTTTACTACAATGAATAGAATCTATTACGATATTAATAACATCTGTTTGTTATTATGAAAATTCTTGCGAAATGAACTGGTTTTCCGAAGTTTTTTGAATGACCCACTAATTATTTAGAAATCTGGAATACTGCTTTTGGGATAAATCTTTCATATTACACAGCAGCTGTAGTATTACCATTGCTCTCACTCAACGTAAAAACTACATCGGCGTATTCCTCTCTCGTAAATAAGTACGTCATTACTACAGTACTTTAGTTTGGAGAATGAGTTCTTAAAGTGTCGTTATACCTTCGTGAAATTCCTGTGAAGAGATTTATACAAATTAAATTTCTCCGCCCATTTAAGAATAAATTACTAATTGTAAACCAATACTTAGTAAGTTGCAATGCTAATTTGGCTTATCACCAAACCGTTTAGTTATACACACTTCTTATTAAAAACATGACATAGAATGGTGTAATTAATATAAGTATTTACTTATAACAATAGCGATTTAAAATATTTAAAACAGGAGTTTGTAATTAAAAAAATAATAAAATATTGATTTAAAATACCATCGATAGAAATTACTATATCAAAATATTGATTTAAAATACCACCGATAGAAATTACTATATCAAAATATTGATTTAAAATACCACCGATAGAAATTACTATATCAAATTTTGATTTAAAATACCACCGATAGAAATTACTATATCAAAATATTGATTTAAAATACCACCAATAGAAATAACTAAATCAAAATATTGATTTAAAATACCACCAATAGAAATTACTGTATACACTTTAATGTTTAACCAATCGTTTATAGTTTTGTTTCTACATTATTTGAAGAAACGTACAAAATATTCACACGGATTTCGTCCTTGTTCAAATTCATTAATGACATTAATAATAGCTTGTTCATCTGAATAAAAATAACCAAACGACATATTTAATTTTTGCACTCATATTGTGCTTATCGCTCATATCGTGCTTATCGCTTTTATCGTGCTTATCGCTTTTATAGTGCTTACTGCTGCTTAACATTGCATCTAGATCATCGCTATTCATTAAAACTCTTAGTGATTCATATGTCTAAATAGAAACTATACATATATATTATTATAAACTTTAAATATTACAGTATTGATTTCAAAACATTTATGGGCATTCAAAAATTATGAAAAGCACAACTAAAAGCAAAATCACATAAATTGTTACAAATATTAAAACTGTACAACACCATAAAATACGTTATTACCTAATCCAATATTAGTGATATGTAATGTCTTTAGCAGTTTAATTTAATAATTATTTTCTTTTCCCTTTGTTCTAGTTTCATTAATTTCACAGTGATTTTAACATAAGGATTGTTTCAAACTAATAATTAATACTGCGTCTAATAATTCTGATAATCTATGACGTAAAATTTACTTTAAAATAGTTCGAATATGAATTTCCAATTTCTCCGGGACGTCCATTTCTATCTAAACTTTATAAATTTAATGGCATTCGTTCAAATATTGGTAAATTCAAGACGCTAACTTCAATAAATTAAAATATCTTACAGTAATGTTATATCTAGACAAATTTCGCTGGCAGTAACTCATTAATATAATTACATCTATAAATGCTGTAATTGTTTTCTATTTGTAAGTAAACAAAATTTGTGGCTCATTTTTTTTATATTATATATAACGTTTTATTACGATGACGTCACTTACTCTTGTAACTATTTTGTAAACTATATAATTGCAGTTTATGTTGAATGACCAGAGTGGGGAGGAACGAATTATAGAAGTTACTGTAAAACACAGTTTCAGTTCTTCTATCACCATTAGAGAAAAATATAAAATCACTATGTTTAAAAATATTTACTGTGTAATAGGTTTTATACAGTCACAACACAAAATTTGACCGCTAGAATTGTTTGTTGGTTAAGACTCAATTCGAATTATTTTTCTTTTTGAAGTGTAGTTATTGAACAGTTTATTCCATTGCTTACTTTAAATATTTAGGCTTAGTACATTTTAACAATTAATATACCTTTTTAAGAATACATTTTATTCTAAATATAAATACAATTATTTTTATAGAAATTTTGAATAAATGCAACTGACCTGGAGTGTAGAAGGCCAAAGGCAGGAGATGTTTTTCTGAAGACCACTACTCGCTGGTCCTGGGCAAACTGTGGCGGAGGATTTTCCATACTGAGCTACTTGTACAGAGATGCATGTACCTGGCGGACATTTTAATACGGCCGTTTGGTCATCGCAAGCTGCTCGCTGAAAAGTCCTTAGAGTCCCAGACAACAATTCTGGGAACGCCATATTAAATTATATTAACTTCAATATAACTTAAGATATGTTTATCACGTTTAATAAAAACAGTTGAAGAATTTCCTATAAATAATAGCTCCAACATTTTCATAAAATTTTATGATGAAACTCCAACTTAATATATCTTTTAAAATGTTAAAACAGTTGTCCTATTTTTGAAAACAGTCAGAGTATTTTTCCTATGAAAATAACGTACTGTATTTGTTAGGACCACTTGAGTCAGTACATTTTTTATATCAAGTTAAAAGGACTTGATTAAATATGTGTAACGGCATTTCCTTATATTTTATTGTGAAATCAATTCCATGCTGTTCCAAAATATATATTTATATTCCAGGATAAAATAAAGCAAAAGCTTAAAGTTTCAAATATTATAATAATCTAAATGAGCTACAATTGTTTCGCCTTGCGGCATCATCGGGCAACTTATATTTATATGAAAAAAAAAATAAATTACTAACCTAATAGTTATTTCTAATTTTGAGAATATATGATCTAGCTTTAGTAAGTTATAGTAAAAAGTTATAGTAAGGCTTAGTAAAAAAAAATTCCAAACTCAATAACTGTATAAATATAATTAAAATTCTATTCTTGAAGTAATTATCATATTGATAAACATGAAAAGTTTAAAAAACTTTTCCTTCACGTGAAAAGAACAATAATACCTTTTAATTTTGTAATTAAACAATACACCTAAACTTATGTGGAAAATGTAGTTATTCAAAATTTTGATTGTACCAAATTTATTTTAAGATTTGACATAAGTGGATAATATAAAAATTAAAAATATAAATGTCCCAAATGCTTGATACGTGATGGGGTTTATCAATGTTATTAAAACGAGTAATAAATTTCTAGGATAAGACTCATTTAAATATTTTAAAATCTTGAAAAACTACAATGATGTCAATAAATAAATATGCTTTTTACAAACTCATATTTTTAACGAGTGTTTCGTTGAATGTTTTCTTATTTCTTCCTACTGCCTGGCTGTAACATATATCACATGAGTATCAAATCTTCTATTTTTTAAAAGCTAACTACGGTGGATAGAATTTCTATTACAACAGACACTGGAGAAACATAAAGTAAGATGCCATATAATAAAGTTTGAGGTATATGTAATCAAAACTATTTGAAGGTACAACATACAAAATGGTGTAATATTGTTTCATAAGATTTTACGTTTTTAGTCATGAAACAATAAAACTTCAAAGTAAAAGTAGTATTTTATTACCGATATAACATAGTCAGAAATATGTAGTTGATGTCATAAATTTATTTCCATTACCATATGATTGTCGACATTTATATTATCCAATAGCATTTACACAATGATATTTACGGTTTTTAATTAAATTTTTCATTTAAGAAATGCATGGATAATTTTTTTACATTTCGGTCAGAATTTATTTTGGTGCCACAAACGAAAGCATATCTTTGTATGTTGACTTGTTATATCGTAATGTAACTACAACAAATATGGGGGACAGGCAATAATAAATATTTCTCTACTTACAGTAAAAAAAAATACCTTGATTCCACATAATCGGATAAAAATTGCAACTACGTAAACATGCTTTATATGAAATAACAATATTTTTCCATGTTATATTTGGCTGAATTTGGGATAACATATTTTATATTTCACGTTAATTGGCCGTTTAAAAAATATTAAACTATCTCATCCACAAAAGCTAATATTAACAATGTTACTGGTAATAATTCAAAGCGGCACCAAAACCACAAGGAAGTTATACTTGCCTAGTTTATTTGAGTTACTTATTATTACGAAGTTATGCGTAAAGTTCTTATCTCCTTTTATACTCTTCACCACTTTAATTGTAATATGTACTTGAATAAATTATATAAAACAAAATAAAAATATTTTGAGTCTATCAAACACAAGATCTTCAGATATTGTTCCACCAATAGAGAGAAATAATTAAGAATAATTAAATATGCTGCTAGTTGTAGAGAAAGTCGAAAATACAATAACACATTTGTTGCGCCTTATTTATATGTAGATTAAAAGTACGCGGTATCTAAGTTTTATTCATAAACTGCATTATTATATTTAGAAACTTATTCATTATTATCAAGAGTGCTGCCCATTTGATCCCACCCAAAAGCAATAATTAATTTACGTTATTATCCATATAAGTATTTAGGGAATGCTGGTTCTGGCGCAGTCCCTCGTCTCTCCTCCAGGTACATAGGTTAAGATCTATTTCCTAGACAAACGTTTAATCGTACGACAAAGATTACGTAAACAAGGAACTAGAAGATGCTTTTATGTATACAAATCATATAGCATCTTCTCAGAACGAGTAGAACTTGTCACGCTTTAACTTTTCATCTCCTTACGTATACCTAAACTTGCTTCAGAACGAAAAGTAGTATTCTGAACGCTTGAGCTTTATATATCCTTATATATACCTATAACGAAAAGTAGTATTCTGAACGCATGAGATTTATATATCCTTATGTGTACTTAACTGGCTTCATAACGAAAAGTAGTATTCTGAACGCTTGAGCTTTATTTTATATCCTTATGTGTACCTAACTGGCTTCATAACGAAAAGTAGTATTCAGAACGCTTGAGCTTTATATAGGCCTATACTTATGTGTACCTAACTGGCTTCATAACGAAAAGTAGTATTCTGAACGGTTGAGCTTTATATATCCTTATGTTTACCTAACTGGCTTCATAACGAAAAGTAGTATTCTGAACGCTTGAGCTTTATATATATATCCTTATATATACCTAACTGGCTTCATAACGAAAAGTAGTATTCCGAACGCTTGAGCTTTATATATCCTTACGTGTACCTAACTGGCTTCATAACGAAAAGTAGTATTCTGAACGCTTGAGAATTATAATATCCTTATGTGTACCTAACTGGCTTCATAACGAAAAGTAGTATTCCGAACGCTTGAGCTATTCATCTCCTTATGTATACATAACTGGTTTCATAACAAAAGTAGTATTCTGAAAGCTTGAGCTTTATATATCCTTATGTATACCTAACTGGCTTCATGACGAAAAGTAGTATTTTGAACGCTTGAGCTATCCATCTTCCAATTTCTCATAGAGCTGATTTGGTATTTTGATAAGTGTAATAGCTTTCACAATATTTATATCATTATAAGATTTCCTCATTCCTCACCATTCTCTCTCTTATAAAATACACGAAACAGTTATCAAATACCTATCAGAAAATAATAAAATCTTCCAGCAAACAAGACTTCCAGACAGGGTCTCCCACTTCCTAACCACAACTTTCTTCCCATCAAGGCTCAACGTTGGATCATTTCGATAAATATTCGTATAAACAATGAACTGTTATGTTCAACGATAGAATGTTCGATTAGGAATGTTTATATCTTCAAATAGATTTCATTATTTTCAGGTTTAATTAATTTTTAGATCGATTGTTATATGTCTACTCGATTTGCTGCAACACTTGGAACATATTTTTGAAATTTCGTAATAACCGTTACAAAATCACCTTCAGATATATGATATTTTTCGTGTTTGGATATTAATTAACCAACAAGCCTACATAAATGTTATATTACAGTATATACATAATACAGCTTAGTATCGATTTTCATGTATAGTAGATCGATATGTTTTTCAGCCTCTCGTTTCTCTGATACTCTCAGAGGTCTAATTTAAACGTCTTATTATCATAATCGTAAACATTAGTCAACATTGTAGGGTAACCACATGTTTGTTCATAAACGATTTTTCTTAAACTCCCCAATATGCACAAATTATTGGAACACTTAAAATCTTGAAAGAGAGTAGCCTATACTCTAAATTATTCGTATACTTGGTAACCCGTCCTGCATAGTTGGTTGGAGTATTTATAACGCCACTAACCAAGTAAACTAAACAGAGATTAACCAATTTTTTATTTACGCCATCTTTAATTTTATATTCTTCGGTTATTTGATATATTATGTTCTTCCCGCTTACAAAGCTTTACTGTATACGTTATCCTCGAGATGTCTAATATTACGTTTCTTTGTTTTTAAATCTAAGAAATCGGTAGTTATAAACTCAGCGTTCTCGTTTGCTTTGGATAGTTTCGAAACTCTTGTATTAAAAGCCATAGTGCAAACTGTTCTCTTCGTCTATTGTCTTCTGTACTAGCATTTCAACAGTATTTGCACTTTACAAGACCGTTCCTCTTCATTGAATATATCTATATGTTTATACACGTATTTTCTTAACGATTCAAAAAATAAAGCTTTTCTATAATATTGTGTACATTGTTGAATGTTATGGTTGTTTAATTTCCTGACTGCGAGATAACTTGTTCCTTCGTTAGGACTGAACCATTTCAATTTCGATGTATTTCGGAAGCCAAGTTGAAATTTTTATCTTTTACTACATCTTTACAATCACCAATACACTATTTTAAATTTATTGTAGATTGCAGTAGTATCACTACTTTGTATACATAAAGGGTTAGTTAAGTCCCTGACATAGTCCAATATTCAGTATCAGTGTGTTTTATGGATTGTATTAATCAATTCAATATGAGATATTAACCCTTTTCTATTGAGAAAATCGTAAAGTAGTATATGTAGGATACTAGCAATCTCCTTCAATTTTATCAAGATATATGGAGTTAAATATTTCTTTCGACTTTTTAATACATTTGTGATTTGCTCAAGTAGTCTGGAGACATCGACTTGTAATTATGTATGCTGTGCTCTCTAGCTCAATCTCGCAATGTATTTACCTGCTTATCATGCTTAAGGAAAAGAATTTCTTGGTTATTTTCGTTTTAACATGTCTCCAATAGTTTCATGTATTTAATTTTCCATAAAAAATATTGCAATGCTTCGTTTTGTTCGGGTAAATTAGTTTCACCTGCGATACAACATCTAAACTAACTAAAACTTATATTATTTTTTTGTTTTCACGACTCTCAACCAGTTTGAGTTAGAACTATTATTATTATTTGGGAAGGATTACAATATCTTTCCAAATAGTTCGTTTTTCGAGAAACTGTTTACGGTTGAAAAGTAACGTGTAATCTTTCCATTTCCTAATATTTACCTGGATTCACTTTCTGCTTAGTTGAGAGAAAGTACGAGGAAGAGAAGAAGTACAAGGACGGGAAGAAGAATGAGGACAAGAAGAAGTAGGAAGAAGAAAATAAGTCCAAGGAAGAGAATAAGTGCGAGGAAGAGAATAAGTATGAGGGCCGAGGGACTGCGCCTAACCGGTATTCCGTATGATAATCATAACTTATTCTTCGCTGGTACTGAATTCAATTCAATTTTCAATACAATACTTTGACTTCCCAATTGTTATAGCTAGAAATGCTGAGAGCAACATTTCATTATTCTAGATTTTTTTCAATATAAGTGTGAAATTACAAATGTATAAAAACGGCAATTTAAAACGGCATATACACACGCACTGAGACGGTTCTCCTAAACCGGATACAATAGAATTAAATACAGAAAAAGAAAATATGAAATTTTTATATTTAGAGAACACTATAAAAAATAAGAGTAAAGGAAGCTTTGCTTCTCATTTTTCTATGTAAGACCAGACGTGAAAATTGTAGTTTAATTAAATGTTAAGATCCTAAAAACATAATATGTAGTCTATACAAAGTAATGAAAATATAAAATGTTGAAATTTGAAAGATTTTGGTTTTATTAAATTTTGGTTAAATAAAGTAATGAAGATTATGTGTAAGAATTAAATTAATGAACTAATTAATATTTCGTAATTATTCTTAAAAAATAGGAAAATAAAAATCGGTGAAATATAGGCATTTTGTAATAAAGTAGATTATAGTATTATAATCTCCTGGATAAGGAGGTAGAATGATGAATAGGTAAAATATTATCTAATTAATGTTTTTATGAGCTGGTAAGTAGCCGATAAGTACATTTAATAATTGTTTTTATTTAAAGCTTTATTTAAAGCTTTAAAGTTTTATTTAAAGTTTTATTAAAAGCTTTTATCTGAGACGGATAAAACAATATATGTTAATAGGGGAAAGTTTTAAAATCAAGTAAATAAGAGGGAAACCTATGAATTTCTAAATTTTTGATTACTTTTGAGAAATCTTTTTCTCAAAAACAGGGATATTAAAAGTCAGTTCAAAAGAACTTTAAACATAAAATAAAGAAGAAATTAACAAATCCAAATTCCTACTACGATAGATAACACGACATAATAACTTAGTAATCAATTTAAATTAATAATAAACACAAAAATAAGAAAATATGTTCAATGAATTAACCAAAAAATCTCTCTAAATACCAAAGCCATAAAACCTATCTTAGTAAAATATAGTTGGTGTATAGAACCCAATCTGTTAAGGCACCACTACTGGTTTCACTGTTGTGACAATGTCACAGATTACACGTCGGAATCTTGCTCAATATTTGTTAAGATTGGGTACTTTCATTGAGGTGGAACTAACCAATTATTGTGGCTGGAGCTGAGGAAAATGCATTCTATAACGAAGATGTGCTTTCGGAGTAGTCGGTGATATCCCGCAGAACACCTCGACAGGACTTGTGCCGAATTCCAAATTAATTAATTTAGTGTAGTTTCATAAAATATTATGTCGGGTAAGTTTTCGGTAATTGGCGTCCTCGTCTCAGTCGGAAGGGGGATTAATGAATATGTCCCTCTTCAGTATTTATATAACTTTATATTATTGAAATTAAAATAGGTTTAAACCTTATAGCCACCCATTTATGACAAGGTTGTGTGCAGTAATGTAAGTCCTTTATTTTATTTTAAGGACCTCTTTAGAAATGGGAAATCACTTTTTTCTTCTACAGAATGCCTATTATAGATTAGTGTTAGAAATTAGGATAGTTTTGCTTGGAAATATAGTATAAATTCTCTTTAGGAAGCCAGTATCACAACAATTATTCTCACAGACCTGCAAAAGTGATTAAATTACTTTCCTTTGAAGCAAGGCAGACGTTATTGATTATGAATACAATTATGTATAAACCCTTGGGTGGGTGAACACTTGGTCAGTGGGCTAAGAGTGATCAATGGTAGGTACGGCTGGAATTCTTGAAGACAGCCAGACGGAATTGGGGAGTAAGAGCTTAATGGGAGATAAATTCTCGAAGATAGCCTGACGGACTTGAGGAATAAGAGCTTAATGGGAGAATAATTCTTGAAGATAGCCAGACGGACTTGGGGAGTATGAGCTTAATTGGAGAATAATTCTCGAAGATAGCCTGACGGACTTGAGGAGTAAGAGCTTAATGGGAGAATAATTCTTGAGGATAGCCAGACGGACTTGGGGAGTATGAGCTTAATGGGAGAATAATTCTTTCTCTCCTGACCAACCTAGGTGCAATTAGAATCTCGTATTGAAGACATAAAGTTTATATTTTATGTTATTTTCTTCCTTTTTTTTTTATCAGTCAATTATGACCGAAAGGTTTGATTCAAACAACAAAGAAAAAAACAACTTAAACATCTAAATATAAAATTGACTTAATCTAGAAATCCTAGTGATAAGAAAATTAATGAATGTTAAACGTAAAACAGGCCTAACATTGTATAGGTTATAAACTTTTATAACCATTTTTAGTCTTAAAGACATTACTCTCCCAATAATTTTAATTGTATTATTTTTATGTGGCTTCAAAGACACAAAATCTATTGAAAGTTGTAGGAATCACTCTCTTTTATGTTTATATAACATAAATATATAATTATCATCTAATAATAAGAGCTTTAATTGGTCAAATTTAAATTGTTGCTGTTTTCGTTTCTTAAAATTTATGTGAAATATTACTTTTCTTTTGAATCCTTTCCGACTAAATCATTTTCAATATTTTAGAAAAAATTCAGTTATGTCTTCCGTTTACAAATTTAAGACCATTTCATACGTATTCACTCTGTAACAATATAAGTTACATGTGTATTTCAAAAAGAAATTAGATTACGAAATAACAAAGAACTATCGTTAAAACGTAGGTTTTTTTATCTAAATAGTGTCTATGAAATTCGTTATAAATTAATATACCTCTTATATATAATATATTATTTCTCCCCTTTAATGAAAAGAATATTCTGCTTAATTATATATTTGTTTTATTCTTACAAAATTTATGGTAATTTATTCTGATGAATTTTATGACTACAATTATATACAATAATTATATTAGATTCATCAAAACAGGCTAATATTTAATAATCAAAATATTTAGAATCAAATAAATGGTTACATTGAACATTCGAAAGATTACAACACATTTCTTTTGTCGTAATTATAAAGTAAAATGATAGACAAATTTTGTATTTTTAAAGTTTTAATTCCATTCGTCCATTCGAAATAAACCAGCCCCCCCCCCCCAAGACTTTTAGCTGAGTATTGGAGGGTGGATTTGAAATGTTTGTTCTCGCTCAGTAATAACAGTTCTAAACAGAAAGTTCTTATTTCATGTCATTAAAGCTTAATAGGTAGGCTTGATTTATATTTTAAAAGAGTTGTCTTGAAAAAACATTTAGTTATACATGTCCTTGTTAAATCTCATATTCTTCTACATTTATTTTTATATCAATTAATTGAATTTATTTCAATAGATCTCTTATTTTAATAAAACGAAAAACTTAGTTTTAGTTAAGCAGTTTTATATTTGTATGTAAATCAGTTTGATCTGATGTTCTAAGATATGCATTTTTCCATTAAACTATTAATAATCTATGTAAATTAGACTGAGCGCTACAAAACATTCCAAACTGATTGTGTTAATTAGTAAATAAAGCAAATTTAAGAATTTGTGTGTTTATATTAGAGGATAACAGTAGATTTATTACATGATTACAAAAGAAAAATTCATACTAGAAGCTCCAAATACAGATAAAATTATTATATTTACACGAACATAAAATATTGATATTTGGTTTATGAAGCCGTATTTTTATTGATAGAAATTTTATGAGTAATATTTCATTATTCTTACTCATTTAAACACGCTTCATACAATGGACTTATAGGCAATTACAGGTTAAATATAATATACTTAAATTGAGTAATAAATAAATTTTGTATATATTGCCTACAAAATTATCATAAAAAACAATATTGCATTATTATAATCATCTTAATTTGTCAACATAAAGTGTGTATAAATTCTAAAACCTGAGTATGAACTGCTGTAAATGTTTATTTTTACATTAAGTTCAGATATGTGGATATGTTTTCTGTACATTCAATAATAAGTTAGCAAAGAAAATAGGTTTATTCAATTTATCTCATATCAATGTTTAATTCAAAAGACCTTCATTAGCATGGTAAAGCTATATGTATTACGGTTTATTGACAGTGATATCTGAAAAATAAAATAATCTCTGAGAGACTTTTTATTTATAAGCTTAATCAGCATAAAACTAAAACGTCGACGATAATATTTGTGGAGTATTTTAATTATAAAAAATCAGTTATACCTGTTTTGTTTGTTAGAAAATAAACTATTATTACATATATATATATATATATATATATATATATATATATATATAAAATAAGCATGTACTTATTATAGAAAAGTTATGTATAGTTAAACAATATTATAACTCCTCTTAAAATATTATTATCTCCTAAAAAGTTTTAAAACATTCCATGTATTTCTTCAACTTCTCAATTAATTTCTTCTACCAACAAATCTCATTTACAGGTTTTAAAAGTTTCTTATTATGACTTTTTTTAATGTGTATTAATGAAAAAGGCTTAAATGATATATAAATATTCAAAATCTCATAAATTATCAGTACGAGTAAATGTTAATAGAATAGAGCTAACTCATTTTGTACTTACTGAAATAAAAGCTATTTTAACTAAGTGTGTAATAGACGTTGTCCAAATTATTGTTTACGTATTATAGTGGTGACTATTTTATTGCGAAGTGATGGTTATTTTATATCTTTTATCCGACTATAGATTTATAAAATAAAAGGAAATATAGTATTTAAACTTTATAATAACTTTCAAGTAAATCCATAAATAACATGCATTAAGGTAATAATTGACAACATAAATATTTAGATTGAGTTGTTTCATAAAAATTGAAAATACATTAGTAGCATGATTTTTATTAAGATTTAGGATAAAGTATGCAAATTTTATCAATTTCTTAGTATGTTTTAAAATCCGTGTATCGGACCAACTTCGAATTTATAGATTTACATTTAATCGATTTAAAAAAATAAATTAATTCTGAACTTATAAAATCATGAATAAATATGAAATTAATGTTGTCAGTGCGTTGTTACATTGCTATAATGAAAAACCTTTTTTTTTCATCAGAAAAAAAAAAACTGAAAGGAGATATAATAAGTTAAAATGAATGATTCTATAACCATTAAAATAGAAAAATCTAAACCATATTTAGTATATTCGTTAATAAAAAAGCCTAACCAAATACAACAAGTGATAATTGCAAAAACTAAAAGCTAATTTGGTACATGATACTGAATAGGAAAGGTCCAGGAATTACATGTTTGTTAGTATAAATGTCAAATCAATAAGGATGACTGAACTCTGTTCCAGAGACGCGCCTATGCCCTAAGTACAATTGTAAGCAGGTAGTGACAAGATAAGATTGTTGCTTTAATCCTTGTACCTTCTCTACGACTCCATTAGAGCCTCGCCGTTACTACAGCTGATGGGATTTTGGAGTTAGTTGGTGAAAAGAATTGGATCATGATCCTAGGATGCCATTCTAATACCCACCATTATTCCTAAGAAAGAACTGGTGTTAAAAACTTAGATGAGTGTCTTTTCAATTTTAAAGCTAAATGAGGTTTAGTTGAATTAGATCCGGAATGTAAAACGTTTGTCCTGCTACCCAATGAGAGTCGTGTGTACTATGCTCAAAAAAGCTGGTGCCTATACGGACAGAATGGAAATAACGTTGCAGAATTTACTTAACGTAAACTTTCCGAGCTCAAAGACGATACAAAAGTAAAGAGGCTATCCCATCTAGTGTTTCGAAAAGACTGGAGTTATGGCAAGTGTGTACAAATATTCAAATAGTCAAAGCGGGAAATTTTGCGAATCTGGGCTAAACGCTTTGCTAGCAAGATTGAATGAACAATTCCATACAAGGAATTCTTCTTGGATATAGAAGGGGCTATTCATAACTCGAGCACTAAATCGATAGTGTTAAAACTTGTATCCAGAGATGTTGAACAGACTATTTCAAGATTGGTAAACAATATGATAAACAACAAAGTATATCCTGCCTTTTCAGGAGTAATGTTGTGGGTCATATTGCAAAACAAAGAGGGTGTCTAAAGGGAGGCGTTCTTTCGCCGGTTCTGTGGAAACTAGTGCAGATAATCTGCTAATGATTAAAAAGAAACTAATTATATATGATCAGCGGTATGCTGATGATTTTGTTATATAAATCAGATACAAACACCGTTGACCGACTTTGATGCTATGCAGATTGTACTAACAATTGTAGAAGGATGTTTTAAGAGAGAAGGAATATCTGTCAATCGTTTGAACTCTGTCATAGTCCCATTTAACAAACCCAGACTCTCTAATATACTGAAGGAATCGTACTTTACGGCGTCTGAATCTTTGTAGTTAGAGAATTCAAGTACATATGATTAGGGTTGGATGACAGGCTGACCGGAATAACCACATGGCAAGTATTAATAATCGATCGCAAATTTCACTGATGATGATTAGGGGAGGTTTGGCCTAATTATTCCCACGGATGGCAAACTAAATATACTCTATTATTGTTATACAAATTCTGATATATGAATGTGCAATATGGTGACAAAAATAGTACTCCTGGTGTTAGCATTCGGCGTGTCTGTGCATTATGTTAGCTAACGATAAAAACAGAGCTATCCTGTTGTCACCATGGGGCATGCCTATGTAGTATGGTGGCTAAAGATGGAAACAGAGTTCTCCGGTTGTCACCATGCGGCTTGCCTATGTAGCATAGTGGCAAAAGCTGAAAACAGAGTTCTCCTGTTGACAAAATGCGGCTTGTCTATGTAGTATGGTAGGTATAGATGAAAACAGAGATCTCCTGGTGATATCATGCCGCGTGCCTGTGTAGTATGGTGATTAAAGATGAAAACAGTGTTCTCCTTTTGTCACCATGCGGCTTATCTATGCAGCAATGTGGTTAAAGATGAAAACAGAGTTCTCCTGGTGTCACTAAGCGGCATGTATTTGTAGTATGGTGGCTAAAGATGAAAACAGAGTTCTCCTGCTATCACCATGTGGCTTGCCTGTGTAGCATGGAGGCTAAATATAAAAACAATGTTCTTCTGTTGTCACCATGCGACGTGCCTTTGTAGCATGGTGGTTAAAGCCGAAAAGAGAGTACTCCTTGTGTCACTAAGCGGATTGCCTGTGTAGTATGGAGGCTAAAGATGAAAACAGAGTTCTCCTGTAGTGACTATGTGGCGTGCATGATGGCTAAATATGAAAACAGAGTTCTCCTGTTGTATAAAACATAAAACATACCTATGTTGCATGGTGGGTAAAGCTGAAACTGAGTACTCCTTGTGTCACCATGCGGCGTGCCTTTGTAGTTTCAGTGCTATGAAAGGATTTTCGACTGCTGCATGGAGCTGTTGTTAGTGATGAAAACTTGGAAAACTAGGCTGTCGGCCTTCATTATGTAGTGATAATGAAGCCAGCAAACATACAGGAATCGGCAATTTTTTTTCGGATAGACAATTGTAAAAATTGTGCTGCACCAGAGAAAAGAATTACTGAGCTCTAATCACCATATCGTGTCAGCTCTGTTATTAGAGTATATCTATTTCAAAGTAAAAATGTTATATCAATTATGCACTGACTTGGTATACAAATGAGTTCAAAATTTCGAAATGTACTGGGTCAGGAGTTTACTGAGACAGACCCATGAAGAGATTTGCGCTAACCTTGAAAATACTGACAATCGATTTTCAATCTTACAGAATTTGAGAGAAGAAATATATATTATAAGAAGGTCTTATCAATGCACTATATATATAGTGCATTGAGCATGACTTGAAATCGTAGTAAAAACCAACAACGTAAATTTGTTGTGAGGTCCCAGGTCATCAAGGTATTAAGAGGAATGACGAGGCCGACAGATATGCTAAGAAAGGAACTGAATCCCGCTCACCCAGAATATGCCTGCTGTGTATCTTGTACTTTAGGCGCGTCTCCCAATTGGTTATGAAAGAACAATAGAAGTTTTAGCATGAAAAGATGGGGACTCTCCATGAAGGTATTCATTAGATTGTTAAGACTCCACAAAGAAGAATCCTAAGGCCCTAAACTGATTAGACCTTATCTGGAGAGAGTGACTGAATTTTTCGTAGCCATTTACACAAAATGAGATTACGCACCAGAGCATTCGTATATAATACTGGGTGCATCTGTAGAAACGCTTCAAAAGGTACTATTTGGACAGGAAACATTTTTATTGCTTAGGCACTATATGGAGAGGAGTGCAAATGGGGAATCAAGACAACGTATTCAATCTCAGGTGTTTCCAAATAACAACCAGAATCTAGATTTATAATAATGGACCTATCAGTGCACAATAATTTATATAACTGAGAGCATATCCATTACAGCTGTTTTTTGCTTAAATAATAATAAAATAATAATTTTTACAAAATTACGGAGAATAATGTTTAACTACATAATGAATATAACAAATTTATTGTTTTATATAAATCTAAATATTGTCCAAGATAATAGGTACAGTATGAGATTAATAGATTTAAACCATTATAATTTTGGAACAAACGGTAATTCAGTAATGTTTTACTACCGAGATGAAATCTATAGCAATATTTGTAGTCAAACCTTATTTTATTCTCTCTCTGTGTCTCTAGTTCTATATAAATTTACTCTTTTCCTCTTGTTTTCAAATAACAAAGAAGTTATAAATTATAATAATTTGATCAAACACGACTATTGTATATTTCATCGAGTATGCCACAATTCCGACAAACTGAGTCTAATATTTAAAGGTTGTTATGATGCAAATTTTCGCTTTATGATATTTGAAACTTAGAAGATTATCGGTTAAGGTTTCACCTATTTGTCAAATGGAAAGGGCATTACACATGCATATTTCATTCTTAAACTGTAGCAATAGCACATGTATTATTAGATATTGGATCATTGAAATTTCATTTAACAACATTTTGTATTAAGTTTGGAAAGATACTGTTATTTTATACATTACCCAAATGTGAAGAAAACATAAAATCAACGAAATCTCTCATTTCTTTAAAAGAATTAACTAACACGTTATTATAATAATTTACAATAATTTTCATCCTATAAACAACTTAAAATAATGTAAAAGCAGAATAATTCAAATTGATATCTGTTTATCAGTGTTAAAATTAATCAATTTACAGATTATTCTAAATATTTTATTACACGATCAAGTTCATAATAAAGTAATTCCAATAAAAAAACTTACCCAAATTATCTTTTCCGGTGATAGTGTGCATCCATAACATGGTGAGAAAAGTGGAAAGGTGACAAATGTTGGTTGACATTATCCAACCACTTCACTTTACATGTTTCACACGTAAATTCATTAACAGTTAGCTCCGTTTAACACATTCAACTGTCCAATGTTCGGTTAGGAATCTTTAATAATTTGCATATGTGAATTGTTTTTCAACATACATGGCTATGAATATATATATATTTTATTATATGTATAAATGTAGATTAACAGTTCATGCTTACTCAAAGTATTCATCAAATTTTGTTCCTTGATGTTAGTTATGAAGAAAAGTCAATGAAATTCGTCCAAAATTGTTCAAACGTTTGTAGAAATTAATTATAAAATATGATCTAAATAAATTAGTTATGTAATCTATGTTTTAGTTAATATATATTTTAGTTTTGTTATTTTATTCAGTTTTTAATTACATGTCTTATGTGTCTTTTTAGTTTTATCAATAAATAAACCCATGATAATTAACGTACCACGTATAAAAATTATTACACATTAAATTCTCACATTATTATTATTATCACATTTAATTCTCTCTAATCATATAGAATTTTAATTGTTTAATATTAAAAACAAAATATTTATAGAAAACCTATTACTCCATGTATTCTACATTTCGTATTCTCCTCAGATTTTATTAAAAATTTTCAATGTGTCTTAAAAATGAAATTAGTTAAGCCAATGATGTACTTGGATTTTTGAATCTGTGGTTTATTATTTACAGCAGGGTGGAATTATTAAGAAATTAACAATATAAGTAAATAATTAGAAGGAGATTTGAATACTAATAAATAAACTATACATACATATTTTCAATAATAAAACCTAAGTTTTAAAATGTTGTTTCAGCAAGGCGGTTGGCATTCTCATTTACATATGAGATCAAAATCTTATTATCATCGGTTTAAAAACTTGTGACACATATAAATAAATAGCCTTCGAAATTTAAACAAAATAAAATATTCCGACACATATTTCGAAGGAGAAGAGAAAATTTATTGAGTTTAGCTTTTAATAAATAAATTGTATGAAAATAATTGTTTACCCAACGTATACAATTTTGAATTCTATTATTTTACAAAATAGATTTATTTATCATTTGAAATTAATAGTATGTTAATCTACATAATATAATACACATAAAATGCATAAAATAATCTTTAAGTTTTTCATTCTTTATTCATTTAAATTATCTTCTTGTATTTTTAAATTTCATTTCACTGCATTACAACTGATTAGATTACATTGAGACTGTTGCAGGTAGGCAGCATGTCTTCAAATAACACATAATTACAGTACAATAATAAATAATATTCATTTACCAATACATGACTAAGAATAAAATTAGTCACAATAGATCATATCAGTCCATTAATCATTTCTACAATTTTTTTAGTTTGTTCAAGAAATAAATAAGAAATATTGTTAAAAATACACATACATGTAGATCAGCAAGTTGCTTTCGCACAGAATCAAACAAAAGCAATGAATATAACAGTAACAAATATATATATATATGTTATGTTTTATGAATATAAAAAATAAAATATATATGTAACCATGTTTTATTTATATGTTTTGTCCTGCAACAGTTCCTTCAGTTTATTTTGGAATAGTGATATTTATAGTATCTTAAATTTAGAATTTAATTGATTCTTACAATTCCACGATTTTTGATAAATTCGTTAAATTCATGGAAAAGGGCCAAACGATATTTTTTCAATTTTGAACATTCAAACGTAAAAAATTCACAGTTATATTTTATTTTAGAATACGCCTTTACGATTACTTTAGTGAAGTTACTTAAAAAAACGTATACGTGAAAAATTTACTTTTACTATTAGTAAATTCTGGTTTTTATAGTAAATAAAAAAATACTCAAATATATACAGCAACAGAACTATTCACGAACAATTTTATGTAACTATGCTGAAAATTTTAATTATGATAATAATTTTGTTAGGTTATACAATTTTCAGAAATATTAACGTGCAAAAATTAACAAATTCTAATTAATTTCATGGAACATAAAATAGAACCAAATTCGTACAAAATAAAGATTAATTATCAAACTATTATTAAATTTTTTTTAGATTAAAATAGATAACAGTGATTTCACATATCACTTTGCCTAATGCAATAAACAATATTTACTCTTATAAAAAATCCTACTATTTAAAATGTAAAAGATAATATTTATAACTATTTGTAATGTCAGGAAAGTTTATGTTTGTGATTATTTGTAATATATTGCACGAACTTTATGAATAAATTCACATAACTACAAATTGTAAAAACAATAATATCTACAAGAAAAAACAAAACAAACGAAATGCGATACAATAATATAAGTTCATAAAAACATAAAACAAAAATTATGCTAAGAAAATGCTTTCCTCAGTGGTTTTATCTTATACAGTACAAAATAAATAAATAGTTAAACAAATATTAATTCGAAAATAGTATGTCGAAATTACTAAAATTTAAGCTTATAAACCAGTAAATATTAATAGAAATATCCAATCTAAATGTATTTAGGTGTTCGCGTGTTTTTTTTTATTTTCTAAAATAAGTAATTATTGAAATATTCTATTCATTCAGTTAATGCATAATAAAATTAAATAAATAATTAATGCTAAAATAAATAAAACTATATTATTATCATTTATTATTGTAAATATAATAATTTTTGTAAAAATAGAATATTTATTTAAAATGATCTAGTCAAACCTGTATACATCTTTAATTAATACTACCATTTTTACTAACAATTTTACACTTCACCTAATCACAATCCGAAACACGAGATATTTTCTACGAAGATCAAGATACAACAATTCCGATTGAAAGTTAGGTCGAGACTGAGGGCTGGAGCCACCCTCCCGGTTGTGCATAATGAACATCTCTCAATAGCATGCGCTGGTCTTCACATCTACACCTACTTTTCTTCATTCACTTTGGTTTGTCAATAACTTGTAACTGCTGTGATACAATATAAATCACAATATGCATACAATAGTGGTCCTAACAAATATAGTTTTAAAAAATAAAGAAAAGAGGATAAGGTGTTTAGAAAAATACTAATTTTAATAAATTTGTTACTATCAAAAAACTAACAAATTCAATATATTAGGATAAACTCTACGTCAAAAACTGAGTTCCTATTAAATTAAAATAATTTGTTATTAACATAAAAAGTTTGATCTAATCTAGTGACTATTTAAACTAGTAGATCACTTTAAATTGAGTATATTATTATACCACTCGTAGTATTTTAGTTTAGGTAAATATTTTTTCAGAAATAATTTTCCTTTGTAATTGGCGCAAATGTTTTGCAAGGGATAGTCAAATGTTAAAGAAACATAGATGTCTTAATATACATTGCGGATATTGTATCATCTACTAGTATGAGAAATCTAAAACAAAAACCCTTAATGTTATTAGTTATTGATGGATTGTTCATATTAATAATATGGTTTCACCGGATATTTGATAACGACGGTGGATTTATAGTTTTAAAAAGCAGTGATATACATTTATATATCAGATTAAACCATATTAATAATATGATTTAATTTTTAATTTATAATTTATATAGAACTTTTAATTTATAATTATTTAGTAATGATAGTATTCAGTCATTTTCTGTTTAGTAACGTAATAAATGTTTATGTTTGGTTTTTGTATTAATTGTAAGATTTTCACACCTCTTAAATTAGTCACAATTCAATAAATAACTTGAATGAAATTAGGTAGTGTATATTACAGTTCGTTTCCAACACATTCCATTTCTTCCTACTGTTGATGAACATGCACCTAAGTATATGTATTAGTTTATTATTTACAAATGAAATTCATAACGTTCTCAATGTAATGACAGTTATTAAGAAATGCCATTCCTTATAAATTCAATTTGATGTTGATAAATAATAACTAATGATCGTTTTAGAGAATTACAAACATATAATCTAACAATTGGTCTATCAATTGAAACTTTAATAGATCAAACTATAAAATACTGTCAATCTTGTATCTAGCATTTTTTTTTGTTTTGGGCTTTGATAATCTCCTTCAGAGGCCTCACCGACGTCGACCTGAAGGTCTTTTGCCGCACCAAGTTCCATCCTACACCCACTCAGTAATACCTGTCATCCTTATGAAGTAACAGATGCTACCTATCGGGTTCTGTAGGATGGTTTCCATCTCCTTCCCCGGCAGGCCTAGAGAGTATAGCCTGGCTCGTCCAACGCCTCACACTCTAAGAGAATGTGTTCTGCGGACTCTTCAGCCAAACCACATTTCCTGCAAATATTTTCAGCAGCAATCCCTATCGTATGTAGGTGTTTTCTGAGGTGACAGTGGCTCGTTAAAAGCCCAACCACCCAACTCATGTTATCCCTTCTAAGAGAGATAAGTTTTTCAGCATGTTTCCTGCTTTATCTAAGTAACCTCTTTGCAAGTCTACTTGTTTTTGAATTTGTCTAGGTCTTTTTCATTCCCTCCCGTATCCATTTATCAACCGCTGCTCTCGCATGTCTACAGGAGATCCCGAACACCGGCTCCGGGCACACGAAAGAGGATTCTGAACCTACCCTGGCTACCCCTAGCATTAATGAGGATCAATAATAACCGCTATAGGTGTATGGATTTTCTATTGCAACAACGAAAACTTACGATAATGTACGACTTTATAGGTATACTATTTTTTTAAAAAGGAGGTGGTATTTTACATCTTTTCAACGTAAATAAGAAGAGAGATACATCAATTCGATATAATCGATTGAAGAAAAGACGAATTTTATCCCGTGTCCCCAATCAAAAATACTGCCAAAGAAAAATTTAATTCAATGTAGTAAGAACTTTGTTTTTAGTGGCTATTCAATATAATGTGATGATAAATCAGCTTACTTTCAAAAATGAAGATGGAAACTGGGACCAGAAAGTTAAATTAATAGGTTTTAGTAAGGCACATCAAAGTTGGTATAAGGTTTTATTGTTTTTATTTCTTCATTATAATAGTGTATTGTATATTAGATTTCGGAAGTTTTCCACGTATACAAATTTGGGACAAGAACTTATTCACAATTTAGAAGATGTTGTAAGTTCTATCTATCACTATTTCAGGAATACAATAATGGAAACCTATGTAATTTCACAAGCTATGAATTATAGAATAAATCTATTCTTATTAAATTGTCTAAGCTGTTAGGTTAGATTTATTAAATTTGTGTCTGTAATTGAGAGGGAAGGGAAAATGTAACTTAAAGAAGAGAGAAAAAACCATTGAAGTCTTCCTTGTTAATAAAGTAATAATTTGCAGATCTTCACGTCGACATGGATTTTACTCAATGAACTGAAAACAGTGTGTACACACAATATTCTCGTAAATAATATGGTTATGTGATAAGTAATAAAATATGATTTGTCAACATCAATTGTTTCCAAAATATGAATTTAAATAGAGTAAGAATGTATATAATTTCTTTTTAAATACTAAACCTAATTAATTGATTAAATTATCTCTGAAATAAAAGGTATAAGAATATTGTTATTCTACCCTCTACATATAAAAATTAAAGTAGAAGTATGTCATGTTTATGGTGTGAATTTTTACAAAAACCCATTATACCGTGTTTGTTTTAATTATGCATATTTGAGATTGGAATCATTCTTTCTAAAATTTATCCAAGTTCAATGTAATATTGTCGGAATATCAAATTCTTATTGCGTTTTAAATTTAAAATAATATAATCCAAACTTAGTATATAGTGTTAAATAAGTAATGAAGTATTATATTTTCAAAATGTGATTTAACTATCAAGTAATTAGTTTTGATAGTAAATTTGTTTTCCATAACTATTATTTAAAAACACATAGCATTTTTTTAATCGATTTAACACAATGAAAAAAAAGTGTGTTTGATAAATTCCGTCTTTTTTTATTGATCTTTTGTATTTCCTCTTAGATTTTTCATTATTATGAAGCAATGAATTTGTGTTTGTACTATTTTGTGACAGTCTAAAATTATTACATTAAACTTTCCATAATTTTTAAAATAAACTTCCATAATGTGTAAATGGTGACAAATCATTTTGTGAAATAAAAACAAAACTATTTCCGTTCTGACCTTAAGGGTATTTATTTAAATTTAGAACTCTAAAATAAGTGTCTTAAATACTATAAAGTATTTACAGTATATATCGAAAAAACTAGTTATTACACAAATTTCAATATCATTTATATTTGAAAAAATAACCATGCATTTATTTTGCTTATTCCATTTAAGTTTTATTGAAACTTAAATTTACTTTAAGTCTATTTTGTTATTTTACTTTTTATTTTTGAGAAGCCAGTCTTATTTGCTATTACTTTTTCTTGAAAGTACGAAAATATAAGTGATAAATTGGTTAAAGTATATTTAATATTACTTATATGTTGGTAAAAATCGGCTTTCCTCTGTTATATATATTTTTAAATTTTGTTTGTACACTAAACAATAACTAGTCACTACGTTTAGTAATGTATAAACAGCAAACTAAAAAATTTAAGATATAATTTCAATTCACTTAAAATAAAATATGCCTTATTCATAATGTTTCTAAATAAATTATGAAAGTGTTTTTAATATTATTATTATTTAAAACAATAATAGATATGAAACCATAATAAAATACTTTTAAATTTCATAACTGTTAGTTCTAACAATGTACTACTCATAATACATCTGACATCTTCGTGTTTTATAAGTATTAACATTTCACAAAATCAAAATATTTTAGACAACATTTATAAATATTTATATTGTTGGTTTTGTTTTGCTCTCTAAACTAGAATATCTTTAAAAATATCTGATTCTTTGTCGACTAATATGATTCAGTAGAACCTAACAGATGATAAAAATATTATAACAATAAAAATATCAATTTTAGTTCAAAATATTTTATTTATTCAATTTATCTAGGCCTAAGTTGCAGAAGCACATTAGGGTTTGATTTTTGATACGTCCATGTAGGAAGAAGGAAGTGTTTGAATGTGAGTTAGTTATGCGGTTAAAAATAATCTTACGTAAATAAAAGATAAAGTAAAAAAAAAAATTTTAAAAAATTGTGTAGAAAATAATTTCGTTAATATTTTGTTTATTGAAAACTTTATCGTAGAAACAAATCAATGTATGGAAAAAATTAAAAATAACAGTCAACAACACATCCTGCTTTATTTCTATAAATTATGCAAAGATAAATTATAACAAATAAAACAATTCACTAATATTATTCTTAATTGTAAATTTGTATATTTTTCAACAAAATAATTGCATATGCTTTCTATACTTTTTAATTTAAATATATATATATATATATATATATATATATATATATATATATATATATAAATGTAAAACTACTTATAACTTGGTGGTTATATTAGAAAAAATGCATATATTTATTTCTAAAACAAAATTTAAAAAATACATTCCTGATCACACGGGTTCGGGGAATGATTCATCGTCATACGTCGATTTTAAGAGCTTATATCGCTTATTCTCCAAAAGCACTAGAATTTATTTCAATATAAATTGATATATTGCCATTCAATATATCAATTATTTATAGAACAAAAAAATCCACGAAAAAAATTACAGAAATTTAACCTTTAATCACAGTTGGATTGTAACAGTTTATAAAAGACATCAATTCAAAATACCCGCAGTTTTAACTTTATGGCGGCCTTACAAGGAGTTCTAGTTGATAGTTGACCTGTAAACATACCTCTCTCAGCAGTGTTCTCTATGATGAGTTACAGAAATCGTAATCGCTAAGAATCTTCATTGAAAATGCCCGTAATTAAAAATGATTGACGGTTTGATTACTTAAGATTGTGTAAGGAAAATTTGTCAGGACTTTTATTAATTAAATGAAGTATTGTATATTTTTTAGGAACTACAGGCAGAGGAAACGTAATATGAAACTCATAAGTCTGTAAGGACTGAAAATAACACTCGATGATAAAAGGTTCATCTTATTATGTACCATATATGGAAAGTACCACCACTGTTAAACCCAAAGGAATTAGCGCATACAAGAGACTAATTTAATGTCAAGGTAATTTCATAGCTTAAGAACAATCAACCTTGAGAATATTGTAGCGAACACTAAATTTGTGGCAATAAATATATCCCTGGGTGGCTGAACTATCGTACATGCAGGGTTTGCTTCCATGTGGAATAAAACAAAGTTTATTGTTGCTTATGTTAATATTAGAAGATACAAGTAATTATTTCATTTTAGAGAATTATATATTATTCTGACCTGTAATATTGTTTTAATGTTAAAAATGTAATAACCGAAATCATAACCACATAACCAAAAGTATAACTCTAATCGTATTAACATCGTTTCACAACTTTTTTGAAAGAATTTTCAAATTTATTTGTTGATAAAAAGATTATGAATATTACCACTTTATATTTTATTTTACTTAAGACAGATATTATACTTTAACATTAGTTTCAAAACTTCGGTGTTTAATATCAGCTTCAATGAATATAAATTTTGTAATTATTCATTGATTCAATATTTTTGTAGCCCGTTAATATAGTTCACTTTGTTTCAATGTTAAATTATTGTCAATTTTAACCTGAAAAATGTTTGTTCATAAGAGAGAGGTGTTTTAATTTCGTGTGCGTCATTGAATGACATTTGATTACGAAATGAGAATTTGAGTCATAGTTAAATTAGAGAATAGAAAGTTTTATCGTGATAAAGTTAGCAATTAGGTCAGATTTATGTAGGACGTTTGAAAGTAAGTAGAGTGTGCGGAACTTGAGCACAGTCTTTTATTCTTTTACCACCTCGCTTCTTATTCTCTTCCTCACCTTCGTTCCTCTACCTCTTTTTACGAACCTTATTCTCTCCCTCTCCCCTTATTCTCTTCCTCGTCTCTTAGTCTTTTCCTCGTACTTTATTCCCTTCCTCGCCGTTTATTCTCCTCCTCTTTGGGATGAGGAGACCATGAACCTATGGCTGCCACTTTGTTTTGGTATCATTGCTCTGACGTCACTCCCTTTACTATTTATAACCAAGGGCATTCGAACCTATGAAGTCTGGATTAAACCTAACCTAACCTAATAAGCTATCATGATAATTATAATTTTTGTTTTCTTACCGTCTTAGAATCTGGGGCACAAAAGTACCTAAATTCTCCTACCACCTCGCCTCTTTTTCTCTTCCTCACCTTTTTCCTCTTCCGATTTCTCGATTCTATTCTCTTCCTTTCCAATTATTCTCTTTATTAAATGTCTGTATATATATATATATATATATATATATATATATATATATATATTTACATCCTGCTATCATTATGAGAACCGTACATTGCCATTTTTACATTTAAAGTGGCAGCCGAGTGTTTGTGGCAGCAGTATACGGCTGCCACTTTGAATTCCCAGTGTTTCTCATTACCAAAAGGATCTATAAGAGAAAAATGTTCATGAAATACTAAAGCAGACCTTAATATCACCCTGTCAGCAGTTATTTCAATAACTCATCATAAAATAACCAAATAAAATGATGTATTAAAAACCAGCTCTGCTGCCATAATGATGTTATAATGAAAAAAGTGTATATTATAGAAGTTTCAGCTTTTTCCGCTTAGAGCGCTTCAATCGCCCTGTGTATATTTAGATACTGAATAATTTCACCTTTGGACAATCATTATGGCAGCTGTAGATCTGGCAACATTGCCGTATTTCACATTGATAGCTTTTTTTAAAACTTCTGAGCCATTTTTAACAAATGGTTAATTAGATTTTTTTATGACAACATAAAGAGAAGCTTCAGAAACAAGTACACGTTTAAAGTTTTTTGCTTCTTTAGTATAGGGTTTATTTAGGTTTTTTTTAAATGTTATTGTAAGGTGTAGTAAATTTCATAAAAAAATAGTTTATTTCAATAACTCACAACTATACTGCTTAGCATCCCTACATGTTTTAAAAAATTGTTTTATATTTTTTTGTGGGAAGGGAAGTTGTTTTAAAAGAGTAACTGTGATAAATTTCACGTTTTAGAATCTATTTATCACTGCGAATTTAATAAAACTGAACTATGTTTGTAAATGAAACTTTAGAATAATGGTACAACCATTCACCTATCCGTAATCACAACAATGCTCCCATAAAAATTCTTTAATGCAATACTTAACAGAATAAGTAAACATTTTAGCTTTACTCAAGTGTAGTAAATTATAAATAGTTTCCGAAAGATCATTAGGCATTTTTAGAACTACATAGAAAATAGAATTTCCTACCTCTCAAATATCCTTGCAAAGAGTTTTTTCTATTTAAGTTTCAAACAAAGGTTTTTGTTCTTCTTAAAAGTATTACATGGGATTTCGTTAAAAAAATAATTAAAATAAATTTTGAAAAAGTACATAAACTACAAAAATGGTTCGTGTCTCAAAACGGTACCTGCAGTTACCAATTTTTATCATACTTTTTACCATTATCACAAAAATGTATTTTATGACTGACATAAAAAAATATAAAATTTGAATTCGCTGTTTCTAAGAAAATTCAATTAAGAATATTTAATATAAAAGCAATATTTTTTCCGCTTTACACAGACAAAAAGAAGTAAATTTTTCTTAACATTTAATTTTGAATTATCTACAATTAATTGTAGTTAATTCATTTAAAATCTCACGACTTATCCTTTTTCAGGCGAAAAAAGGTACATTTATCTGTATTTTATGTAATTATGTATGATAATTAATAATAAATAAAGTTTATTTACTTTTTGTTTCCTCCTTCACGTGATTTCTTTTTCTTAATTATTCACGACCGGTTTCGGAGATTTACTCCATCTTCAGACTAATTAATTACTTGTATATAAGTATAAAATTCGTTCTCTATATTCAACAGAATTAATGCAGCCAGCTTAAAATCGGTCCAATTTAAAATTTTGTTTTTATTAAGATAAAAAACCTCTAAGAATACCATCATAGAATTTGTTTTAATACTTTAAAAAAAACATTACATTTTTTGTACATTCGTACAGAACAGTTCAAACAAGGACATTTCATATGGAGGAGATAATGAACTATAAACTTTTAGAGATCTCATAGGAAAATATAAATGTCCTCTTGATTTTTTTCTTTAGGATGTTTTTACAATACTTTTAAATTATTAATATTATATATTTAAAAAAACACATTGTGGAAAACAATAACAAAATCAATTTTATATAAAATGTTATTTTAATCAATTAAAATAAAAACAGTTTCAAAATTTTTTAAATTTGTTTTGTTATAACAAATGAAAGTAACCCTAAATATATAACTAAAATTTAGTTATGTATCATATAATTGTAAAGGTTTATAAACTCATCAAATAGACCATAATATATATATATATTTTTTTTTAACAGATCATGAACCTAACCTAAAAATGTGACATTACTGAAACAAAAAATTACTATAACATAAAAAATAAAAGTCTAATTAAAATTAACTTAACACTACAGTAATTAATAATGAAATTTACTTTATACGTTAGTACCAATTAAGCCAGTAAAATTAAGTTCAATTTAAGTTTGTTTTTCATTATGTTAACATCTCCTTCAATTGATTATTACGACTATTCAGTACAATAATTAATCCTTCAGTTAAAACTAATTTAAGTGTTAATTATCTTGCAAGAAGTTTTATTTGTATAAACATTCTGAACTAGAACTTTTATTTTCAGCCAAGTTTTACTTTGAAATGTGTTTGGGTATTGAGACATCAACTGATCACATTCGTGTTTTTTGGGTGGTTTGCATTTTTTTATATGAGTTTTGAAAAAAGTGAAAACGATATTTTTTTCTTCTTCAGTCCATTTAGAAAATATTCTTTTTTCCCCTTTCTTTTGGGTTGCAATATTCTTGTTCATCTGAAGGTGTGAACTAGTTGATGGTTTATTTTACTCAATTAGATCATTTAAAGGTAATAAATCTGTATTATCTTCATTTGATGTTTGACTGTTTTTATCATCTTCATTTCCATCAACAGTTTGTAGTAAATCTTCGTCAATATTTACTTCTATTACATCAAGCGATTTACCCTTATGGCTAGCTCCTTCACCGCTTTCCATTGCTAACAACAACTTAGCAATTTTGGCTATTTGGAAAACATCGTCCGGTAGCATATATTCGCTTCGATGGATTGAGGATGTATGGCCCATAAAAGTAGCTAGCTGCTCTATATCTTGGTCATTCAATTGAAATAACTGAGAGATTGTTGCTAAATGTTTTCTAAGTGTTCTTGAAGATATTGCTTCCGGATGTTTTAGCTTAGCCATTTTTGCGTGTTTCTGCAATACCTTGTAGCCGATTGGATTAATAGTATTTATATTAGCAAAAAGAAATATGCTTTCGGATGGAACAAATCTTTTTCTTGATTTAATTAACAGATCTATATGTTGTTGCACGTCAAAGCTAAATAAAACAGGGGTCACCTTCCTTTTTCCCTGAATGACAACACGTTTGAATTTTTGTATAAGCATCATTTCAATTGGCCTTATTACGTCCTTGAATTCTTCATAACTTTGATTATCTGAAGTTTTCTCGTATAGATTTAGAGGAAGCCTTTGAAGTTCCCCTACTCGTTTTCTGCACAGTATGTAATCTCAACCAATTTTCGGAAAGCATGTGCATTACACTCATTACTGTTTAACAATAACGCTGCCTCACTGCCTTCTTTTATAAGGTATTCTCTAAATAATTTGATATTACTTGCTAGTGGAACAATTGTAATTTTATTCATCTTATTAAAATGAAGATTGTTCGCAGCTTGGTGTGATATTTCGAACTTCAAATTCGACTTTAATAAAAGAATAGTTGTACGAAGCTCGGCTTCAGCCTCAGATGCAGATTTACCTTCAAAGCTGTATTTCTTCTTTATTGCATAAGTAATTCCAATTTCACAACATTCTTTTAAAGAAGTGCTTATATTCATAGCGAAGGAGGGCGCATTATATTTATCTGTTTCAGCATCATAGCTAGCACATACTTTTACCGCTTCAACAAGAATATCGAAATATTCCGGTTTTAAAACCTGTAAAAGATTTGATATTTTTGGTTGTATCTTTTTCACTTCTAACAAAACTTTTGCCAACTCTCTCATTTTCCTGGAAGTTACGTTAATTTGATGTTTATCTCTGTGGGTTAAAAGATAACGTGATCCGTATGAGCATATTAAGGGATCTTTATTTGCAGTTAAAGATATTAAATCTGCTCTCATTCTTGGAAAAACTGTTTCGTACAGTTTTGAATGACATTTCATTTTTTTCAAAAGATAATTTTGTCCCGAAATCTGTGAAGGATCCTGGTTTGTTCTAGGATTTTGAGAACATTTTTTTCTATGTCTCCAAAGTTGTTTTCTGGAATAAAATCCAAGACAATATGTACAAAGCAATACCGATGTGTTTGATAAAATTGAAGATCTTACAGCTTTTACAGTATTTACAGTACTATATTGATCGCTAATCGCGTTAATTCTTAGTTCGCTTCGCTCACGATATCTCGAGATCGGTTATACTCAGGGACATGCGGTTTTCACCATTGGATTCAGAAGGTTTCAATCTATAAGACTATATACAACAATATTAGGTTAATTTTTAAAAAAATACCCAATTAACGTTAATTAATATTTGATAGGGTTAATTAATATGTTAATTATATTTATCAATTTCGCTGATTTTTTTTACTAGAAGATTGGAATGTTTTTAACATGTGTGCCAAATTTAATCTTCATATCTCAATAACTTTAGGAGACAGATTTTTTTTATTGAAAAAAGTCCCATTACCGTTTGATCGCTAATCGCGTTAATTCTTAGTTCGCTTCGCTCACGATATCTCAAGATTGGTTATACTCAGCGACATGCGGTTTCCACCATTGGATTCAGAAGGTTTCAATCTATAAGACTATATACAACAATATTAGGTTAGTTTTTAAAAAATACCCAATTAACGTTCATTAATTTTTAATAGAGTTAATTAATATCATAATTTCATTTATCAAGGTCGCTGATTTTTTTCCCTAAAAGATTGGAATGTTTTTTATATGTGTGCCAAATTTAATCTTCATATCTCAATAACTTTAGGAGACAGATTTTTTTTAATGAAAAAAGTCCCATTAACGTTTGATCGCTAATCGCGTTAATTCTTTGTTCGCTTCGCTCACAATATCTTAAGATCGGTTATACTCAGCGACATGCGGTTTCCACCATTGGATTCAGAAGGTTTCAATCTATAAGACTATATACAACAATATTAGGTTAGTTTTTAAAAAATACCCAATTAACGTTCATTAATTTTTAAAAGGGTTAATTAATATGTTACTTTCATTTATCAAGGTCGCTGATTTTTTTTCCTAAAAAATTGGAATGTTTTATATATGTGTGCCAAATTTAATCCTCATATCTCAATAACTTTAGGAGACGAAATTTTTTAAATGAAAAAAGTCCAATTATCGTTTGATCGCTAATCGCGTTAATTCTTTGTTCGCTTCGCTCACAATATCTCAAGATCGGTTATACTCAGCGACATGCGGTTTCCACCATTGGATTCAGAAGGTTTCAATCTATAAGACTATATATAACAATATTAGGTTCATTTTTTTTAAAAATACCAAATTAACGTTCATTATTTTTTGATAGGGTTAATTAATATGTTAATTTTACTTTTTAAGGTCGTAGATTTTTTTACTAAAAGATTGGAATGTTTTTTATATATATGCCAAATTTAATCTTCATATCTCAATAACTTTAGGAGACAGAATTTTTTTGAAAGAAGTCACATTACCGTTTGATCGCTAATCGCGTTAATTCTTAGTTCGCTTCGCTGACGATATTTCAAGATCGGTTATACTCAGCGACATGCGGTTTTCACCATTGGATTCAGAAGGTTTCAATATATAAGACTATATACAACAATATTAGGTTAAGTTTTAAAAAAATACCCAATTAAGGTTAATTAATATTTGGTAGGGTTAATTAATATGTTATTTTCATTTATCAAGGTCGTTGATTTTGTTACTAAAAGATTGGAATGTTTTTTATATATGTGCTAAATTTAATCTTCATATCTCAATAACTTTAGGAGACAGAATTTTTTTAATGAAAAAAGTCCCATTACCGTTTGATCACTAATCGCGTTAATTCTTTGTTCGCTTCGCTCACAATAACTGGAAAACGGTTATACTCAGCAACTTGTGGTTTACACCATTGGATTCGGAAGGTTTCAATCTATAAGACTATATATAACAATATTAGGTTCATTTTTTTAAAAATACCAAATTAACGTTCATTATTTTTTGATAGGGTTAATTAATATGTTAATTTTACTTTTTAAGGTCATAGATTTTTTTACTAAAAGACTGGAATGTTTTTTATATATGTGCCAAATTTAATCTTCATATCTCAATAACTTTAGGAGACAGAATTTTTTTAATAAAAGAAGTCACATTACCGTTTGATCGCTAATCGCGTTAATTTTTAGTTCGCTTCGCTCACGATATCTCAAGATTGGTTATATTCAGCGACATGCGGTTTTCACCATTGGATTCAGAAGGTTTCAATCTATATGACTATATACAACAATATTAGGTTAATTTTAAAAAAATACCCATTTAACGTTAATTAATATTTGATAGGGTTAATTAATATCATAATTTCATTTATCAAGGTCGCTGCTTTTTTTCCTAAAAGATTGGAATGTTTTGTATATGTGTGCCAAATTTAATCCTCATATCTCAATAACTTTAGGAGACGAAATTTTTTAAATGAAAAAAGTCCAATTATCGTTTGATCGCTAATCGCGTTAATTCTTTGTTCGCTTCGCTCACAATATCTCAAGATCGGTTATACTCAGCGACATGCGGTTTCCACCATTGGATTCAGAAGGTTTCAATCTATAAGACTATATACAACAATATTAGGTTAGTTTTTAAAAAATACCCAATTAACGTTCATTAATTTTTAATAGGGTTAATTAATATGTTACTTCCATTTATCAGGGTCGTTGATTTTTTTTACTAAAAGATTGGAATGTTTTTTATATGTGTGCCAAATTTAATCTTCATATCTCAATAACTTTAGGAAACAGAATTGTTTTAATAAAAAAAAGTCCCATTACCGTTTGATCGCTAGTCGCGTTAATTCTTAGTTCGCTTCGCTCACGATATCTCGAGATAGGTTATACTCAGCGACATGCGGTTTTCACCATTGGATTCAGAAGGTTTCAATCTATAAGACTATATACAACAATATTAGGTTAATTAAAAAAAAATACCCATTTAACGTTAATTAATATTTGATAGAGTTAATTAATATCATAATTTCATTTATCAAGGTCGCTGATTTTTTTCCCTAAAAGATTGGAATGTTTTTTATATGTGTGCCAAATTTAATCTTCATATCTCAATAACTTTAGGAGACAGATTTTTTTTAATGAAAAAAGTCCCATTAACGTTTGATCGCTAATCGCGTTAATTCTTTGTTCGCTTCGCTCACAGTATCTTAAGATCGGTTATACTCAGCGACATGCGGTTTCCACCATTGGATTCAGAAGGTTTCAATCTATAAGACTATATATAACAATATTAGGTTCATTTTTTTTTAAAATACCAAATTAACGTTCATTATTTTTTGATAGGGTTAATTAATATGTTAATTTTACTTTTTAAGGTCGTAGATTTTTTTACTAAAAGATTGGAATGTTTTTTATATATGTGCCAAATTTAATCTTCATATCTCAATAACTTTAGGAGACAGAATTTTTTTGAAAGAAGTCACATTACCGTTTGATCGCTGATCGCGTTAATTCTTAGTTCGCTTCGCTGACGATATTTCAAGATCGGTTATACTCAGCGACATGCGGTTTTCACCATTGGATTCAGAAGGTTTCAATATATAAGACTATATACAACAATATTAGGTTAAGTTTTAAAAAAATACCCAATTAAGGTTAATTAATATTTGGTAGGGTTAATTAATATGTTATTTTCATTTATCAAGGTCGTTGATTTTTTTACTAAAAGATTGGAATGTTTTTTATATATGTGCCAAATTTAATCTTCATATCTCAATAACTTTAGGAGACAGAATTTTTTTAATGAAAAAAGTCACATTACCGTTTGATCGCTAATCGCGTTAATTCTTAGTTCGCTTCGCTCACGATATTTCAAGATCGGTTATACTCGGCGACTTGTGGTTTCCACCATTGGATTCAGAAGGTTTCAGTCTATAAGACTATATACAACAATATTAGGTTAATTTCTTAAAAAATACCCAATTAACGTTCATTAATTTTTGATAGGGTTAATTAATATGTTATTTTTATTTATTAAGGTCACTGATTTTTGTTACTAAAACATTGGAATGTTTTTTATATGTGTGCCATATTTCATCCTCACATCTCAATAACTTTAGGAGATACTGTTTCGAAATCCACTGGGAGATACTTGATTTAGTGTCAATTTTACTTCAGAGTTCAGTTGCAGCAAAAAAAACAAACAAAACAAATAACCCACAGGCTCTGGACTGTGTCTTAATTCACTCTAAATAACTAAACAGAAATACTGAGAAAGATAACAGCATCTCTTCAAAACGCTGACTAGACGGTCAGCAGATGACAACAAAACCGGCAACACTGCCAGCTGTCCTAATGATATCTTCATAGTATATTTGCATAAATTTGCTGTCACAATGATTTTGTAATAATATAATATACAGCAGTTCTCATAATGTTAGGTATGTGAAAAGCTGCAGTAATGATATTGATATGGTAACTAAAATTTGTTTTGTTATTTTAAAGTTTTTTGGAAATTAGATTTCACCAAGTAGCAACAAATTCTTTAAAAAGAAATTATACATTGTAAAAAATATATATACTCCTTTATTTCAAGGAGCTGCCATATTGTATGATAATAAAAAGCTGCTGTAATGATAGCGAGATGTATATATATATATATATATATATATATATTAAATTTTTCCTTAATTTATTTAACAAATTTTATAATAAATTAATAATCATATGTAATAATTGAACCACATATGGGTTTGTCTGCAGCACTTGTGTCAACAAGTTCTTATACATATCAATTAATTATATATCAAAAAGTCATTTCGGCAGCAGTACAAAACAAGACAAATTGATAGGGTCCACAATATAACTTAGCCAACCCATCATACAAAATAATACAAGTAGATCATCTAAATGTAATGAAAAAAAAGTTGGTATCTTGGGCTTTGTAGGAAATGTTAAATTGTATTGGTAAATCAAAAAATATAATTTTGAACCATATCTTCCAAGAAAATGTGATATTCATATAGAAATGAGATGCAGTAGGGCCAACTCACTACCAAGAGCATAGTGAGTGGAGTCTTGGAGTCTCCTTCATATATGTACTGCATTGAGGCTTTAAAGGGCTGACACACTAACATGAGTGAAGCAATTGCACATTTTTTAATATATATATATATATATATATATATATATATATATATATATATATATATAGACAGCATCAAGGAAGTTTTGATATACACAATTATGAATTTTAGAAAACCTGTGTAACAACTGTATTAAACAATCTTATCTTACTGAATAAGATCTATTGTTCTACCAATAGGATGTAATATATCCTACAAGGCACAAGAGACCAACTTTTGGGCTTCATATTTAGATGATCTGCTAGTATTATGTTGTATGATAAGATATCGGTAAGCACCGATAGCACACATAAACTTGTTGGGTTGTTGTTATAGCAGATGAATTTTGTGTTATTATGCCATAAGGTTCGCTTTCGTCAATCTAAATGTTATTTGAAAGTATGAACATTACATACATGAAGTTCAGTTTGCTGTTTGGTTAAGTTAGAAAATATTATTGAAATTGGTTATGTATTTATTTTTACTTTCATATTAGTCATGTATAACAGTGTTAACAATTTGGAAAAATGAAAATTATTGACAAATCGATGTGTGTAGGATCTTCTATAATTATCATTGATAACATATTAAACTCTTTTGAATTGTACTACAAATCTCACATTTGATTTTAACATCTTTATTAACTTTGCATCCCAAACATCTAAAATCGCCACTTCTCTCAGACTCTATTAAATTGTATCTTATTTTCTAAATTTCCTTCATTACAACACTATTTTATTTATTTATCTTCATTCTTCATTTACTGCTCTGTTCTATTTATACAATATCGTCTCATCATTTCCTCAAATCATTTTATTTGAGGTGTATGAAATCTCAATATATCAAGAGACGCATCAAGATAAAACTCAATATCGTCTTGAATTCGTTAGCAAGTACAGATTTTTTTGGATGTATTTTTTTTTCCCCTCTCCATTCAACCAAATATTTTCTGACTATTTTAAAGTATCAAGTTTTCTCATTTACACATTTCCATTTTTAATTATGCATATATAAAAGACAAAGTTTATTCATATATTTACAATATGTTCCACCATTTAAAAGTGATTACAACATCTAAAACTATCTCATAAACATAGAAGTATTGCAGCCTTCTATGGGAGGACATCTATGGTGTAAAAGAATGAATCAAGAGGAAAAAAAATTGTTTAAACGAAAGAACACAAAATTTTCCAAATGATGACACAAATGTGTTCCAGATCCCAAACGTTCCGTTGGGGAAAAAATCCTTAGCAAAAATTACCTCTGACAAATGATTGATACGATAGCTAAACTATAGCTAAAGAAGAGATAAAGAATACATCCAGATTTTATCCTTGAAATTTCAGGAAATTTTCCAAATAAATATTTCTCAATACATAAATCCCAAAATTATTTTATAAATATTCAAATTGTTATGTATTAAAAACAGGTAGAGATGAAATTGATCAACTGTATTTATAACCTTAATCTTCATGTGGATGTATAGTAGTGCTTGTAGATAAATAAAAATGTAAATGATATGTTAGAATTTAATATATACTACACACTGTCAAACTACCTATAATTATATTTATTTACTCAATGGTAAAGTTAATATTTACATATTGTAATATTTTTCAGCCATTAAATGTATTAAGATTATAACGATATCGCGTTATCAAATAAATAATAAAATAAAGGATAACAACGATCTCTATAAAAAAAAAAAAATGAGTAATTACATGTAATTTATGATATAAGGGGGAAACTAAATTAAATAATAGAAAAATAATGAACAACTAGTATCATCTGGTAACAGAAAATATTATTTTAACAAAAAATAAAATCAAAAGGACATCTGTGCACAACAAATTAGGAGAGAAAGCGTGCAAAGAGAAAAGAAGCCGTTTTCGCTAACCTTGTAGTATACACGTGCTAACGTTAAACAATTTGTAACGGTATCTAAAGGGAGATTTTATGTCACGCAGCTGGATGTATAAAAAAAAGAGAAATCTACAGGGAGAGAGACCTGATGGGACACGCTAGAAAGCATAACGGTACTTCTAAAAAACATGAGAAACCGACAAAAGGAATTAGGTCGGCCAATCGGAAAACAGCCACATGGTGAAAGCTAACGAATTTAAAAAAATACAGCCACTAGGAAAAAAGAACAACATCTGGGGAGAAATCGAGAATTCAGCGAGCGAATCGGAGGGGTGAAAGCGAAGGAAAGTTTGGGAAGAAGGGAGAGGTTTTTGGCGTCGAAAATTTGAAGAGGAGTCTAGAATCTGGAGTGGTGAGAGGAGGTCTGAGAGACAGAGAGCATTCTGTGGGACAGAAAAAGGGAGTTAGATTGACCACGAGACTAGGGTTCTCTGTGTCAATACGTCGAGAAAATTAATTAGTTGAATCAAAGTTGAAAAGAGAGTTAGTAGTTTTTAGTCAAAAGTTTGTTGAGATTTTGGAGCAGATTAAAATATTTTGGAAGAATTGTTCGAGAGAAGAGTCGGAAGAACTAATTCATCGCCAGTGGAGACTTGGAGAGGATCATCAGTCCGAATTCCAGGATTAAGTTGTTGGAGATAGTGTGTGGAGTGTTTTGTTTTTTATATATCTAAATCAAATTTAAAGCCATCGTTGTGTTGTGTGTGGAAAGTGTCTCGTCGATCAAAATTGGAAAGCAGTACCAACGATAAGTACAATTTAAAATTCTTGTTCACTTTAAAATTATAAATGCATTTTTCTAAAATAATTCACTTTAATTGAGCCATAAAAGAACCTAACGACCCCAAAAAGAGATAAGAGAATTAATTAAATAAATTAATAACTAACAAATTGAATAAAGATTATAATAAAGTTTAATTTTATAAAGGAAATAATTGTTTGTGTATAAAAAAAAAATAAAAGTAATTCAAATTACAGATTAATTTCATTAAAAATTAACGCCAATTGTGGAAACTTGATGTTTTTTTTTAGTAATAAAGTCTAGCATAAGGAAAGACAATTAGTTAAGATAAATTTGTATATTACATAACATTAAGGAATGCTTGTAGAATGAATGAAGAAATTTTAGACACTAATGGAATAGATGTACGTTTTTATGATTCTTTGACATGTTGCTTAAATAAATTAAGGTTTGTTTTTTAAGTAATACGTTGTGTCAGGTGTGTTATTTATATTTCCACATTTTGCAAGTTTAGGAACAACTAAACATATAGCAGGTAATTAAAATAATATTGAATTATTAATATCTAATAATAATTATTATTCAAAATATTCAAAATAAATAAATTAACTTAAATAAACATATAATATAACATCTCCAAAGTTATAAGATAAAATGGAGCTTTTAAAAATAGAATACTTTAATATAGTTTCAAGTTTGAACACCAGGCTTCACCAATGAATTTAAATCTCAAAACATCATTTAGTTCATATTATGAATACTAGGTGTCACTGGATTTCATATTAAAATATGAACACTGTTTGACAATGTTAATTACTGTCATTTTCATATTAGAAGATTTACTAAACATTATTTTTTGTTTTGCTACAAAATGACATACTTTTTATATGTAGTAAAAAAATAATACTATATCTTTATTATTGAGGGGGAAACATTTGAACAAATATTTGTATATCTTCAATGTTTATGTTAAGTATAATTCTTAAATAATGTGGATACTGTTGTTTCTTGGCATTATTTAATTACTGACCTGTACACAATATGATATCTGCCCTTCTCTTTGCTATAGTGATACCATGTGACAGTTTGTGAACTCAAAACTTGAGGCATCTTCACAAAACAACTGAGATGTACACTCTGCCCCCAGGTAACTGTGAGTTTCTTCTTAACTACAGAGCTTTCACAAAGACTGGCAGTGCTATTTGTCACATCTTGAAGTAATCTGGAAATAAAATAAAAGTTTTATAACAACAGGCTGCTTTAGTATATTTACTGGATATATAAAAACACTTCAGTTGACCAATTTTGATTACTAATGCAAACAAAAATATGAAGTTTTTTTACACTTTATTTCTAGACACTAAGAGTATTTTCTAGATATTTATAGTCAGAGACTAGACTCATAGACTTAATATATGTTGATTCCAATATTAAATTCTTTAGTCACATTGTTCATGTAAGTTTAAATTTAATATGCAGTTTTTGACTTTGTAGATCTAAACTGGTTTTATTACCTATCAATAAAATGAATTTATATAATGAAACAAAACAATATTTAGTAAATTCTAAAATTTTAAGGCGTATTGCTGACCATGATTTTGCCAAATAGAGAATTTATGAGGGGGCTTACAGAAATTTTCAAAATATAGTGTTTGCATTTCATTTAACATGGAGTACCTTCCATCGATGGTATAAATCGTAAATAAAAATAATGTTAAATTTCAAACTTTACTGTTTTCATTTTTTTTTTTTGTAAAAAATATCATTTCTAGTTAATTTTAAAGAACTCAAGTGCATAAATGTTTAATTTTTTTAGAAACTATCAGATATTACATAGTTTTGACAGAAAAACAGAAAATTTTGATAAATAATTAAAATTTTGTTAAAAATTAGTGTGTGACTGAAAAATTGTAACAATTTAAATAAACTGTTGAAAAACATTACACAATTTTTTCACCTACTCCCAAAACGAAATAAATAACAACCAAAACTATTTGTCACCAAAAATGTGGGTTCAGTAGTTGTCAATTAAAAATTGAAAATAAACCATGAATACTGTCTTTAAAAAAATATTTGAATAGAATCTAAATTTGCTTCGCTTATGTCATAAACACACCCTCAGTGTAAGTCGTATTTGATTAAAATCAAGCTTACAAAGACGGTAGTCAAGATTCATATGTTTTATTGTAAATTATTCCTGAACTGTATTTCTCTACTTAAGATTTTGGATTTGGATAATTAATCTACACATTTCAGTGAAATTTGAAGGAAATAGGTAGAACCAATTTTGACAAGTTATATAACAACATCATGGCAAAATTTTTATTTCCTAACGATAATTGATGACCCAGCACTTTTGGGAGAAATGTCGACCAATTCTTGTTTAGTTCCTTAGAAACTACAATTGAAAAAAAAATTATCAAAATCATTACAAGCCATTTTTAGAAAATCTAAATTTTATGATTTTGCTTGTGGTAGCTTTAGTTGTTTAGTTATAGAAAAAAGGAAAAGCATATCCTGAGATATAACTAAAATATAAACACATACCTAATTGATTAATATCAGTTTACAACATTTGGGTTATAGACATATAGACACATAATTCTTGAAACGACAGTTTCGGACTTAAAATGGATATCTGCAAAAAACTCAACATCGATTTTTTGACACATCACACAACTTTCTCTATACTATGTATACATCATGAAGTAGAAACATCCTGTTTTGTTATCTATTAAAAGAAATAATTTTTCACGGCCCAACTTGCAAAATATTTTTTTCAACATATTTAAAATTAAACATTTTAAAATCTTACCCAGGTAAAAATGGGCGACACGTATTACTATCCTTGTCCCAGCCACAATAAGGATCGTGAACACATCGTAAGCAGTTGTCGTATCTTCGGTTACACATCACTAAATCGATTTGCCGTACTCTTTCATCAGAAGCAATGTATAGCGATTTATGCTGTAAAATAAAATGTAGAAATATGTAACATTAACAAAAATTGAATATTATTATATATAAACATGAAGTACTGGAATGTGAGAGAGGGGTGAAGTGAATATTATTAAATATATTTAAAATTATATATCAGATAACACATTAAATCCCGATGGCAATATGTGTCAATTTGATTTAGTAATGTAATTTCTAGAATTTATTCATGAATGTGTTTCATATTATAAACATATTTTACAATGAATTTTGTTTAATAATCTGTTTTAAAATTATGATTTGATTGGAGTGAAATTTATTTTAATAATAATAAATGTTTATAAGTGTTTTTTTCTCTTGTAGTTATAGCCAAAAACCTCTCAGTCATCATGACCTTATAAAAAAAAATGGAAAAAAGAATACATGAAAAAAGGTATAGATTCAGCTAGGGTACTATACTGAAATAACATAGTTGTTACTTAAGTCATATAATTCAAACGTAACTCAAATGTAAGTTATAGATGAAATATAACTGTCATCATTTTAAGTACCGGTAATCATTTGTTACAATCATTTTATGCAATAAAGAAAAAAATTACAACTCTTTTTAAAACTAATTTATGAAAAAAAATGTATATTACTACATGATAAGTATTTAACACAAATTAGTCATAATTCATATTTTAATTAGACTAGATAAGAAAAGGAATATTAAAATCGGTTTAACTTTTAATAAGAGAGAGAGACATCAAAATGGTTTAGTAAAAAATTACGCTTTTCTCAAAATACTGCTTTTTGAAACAAAAATTTCAGTGGTGCACTACTAAACCACTGAAAGAAATTATTAGTGAAAACAGAAGATAAACAATTATTTGGGTAGTAAAGTAATATTCAGATCGACATATGGATTTTCTTTTAAAGATTTGTAATATACTAACAATCAGATTGAAACATGGATTTTTTTTAAAGGTTTGTAACATAGTAACATTCAGATCAACACATAGATTTTCTTTTAAAACATTCTCATACAGAAACATTTAGATCGACAGATGTATTTTCTTTTAAAGATTTGTAACACAGTAATATTCGGATCGACATATGAATATGCTTTTGAATATTTGTAACATAGTAACATTCAGATTGTCATATGGATTTTCTTTTAAAGGTTTGTTTTTAGAATGACCTAAAAATAAAAGAAATACAAATTCTGTTAAACAAATTTTATTGTTCATCACTTCTTTCATCAATACTACAACCCTTTGTGGGTTTTAGTTGCTTCCACAATTTTCCTCTATTTTTCTTTTGACAGCAGTCATTCTTTAGTTGTTCACTTTCAACATACGAGAAATTCACTTCAACGTCGCCATCAAATCTTTTGTAGTCTTCCTCGTGTCCTATTATCTGTTTGCCTTCAGAAATGTCCTAACCATCCTCAAGGACTTTACAAATCTCTCAACATCCGCCTATTCAATCAATTCATTTAACTAGACTTAATAAAATTAACCGAATTTTTTATAATGTGGAAACATGCTTTTAGTTTCTATAGGAAAAAATCAAATCGAAGTAATATTAAGTTAAAAGGCTAAGATAAACTTTCAGTTAGCGTTATTTCAGTGTTTCAGTGTTTATTAAAGTGACATAATTCAAATTATACTCATTCAATTTCATTAAAATTTGAGAGTCCATCGTCCAATTTCCACATACACACATTTTAATATCTAAACTTTGCATAATCTAAAATAAAGATTACCTCTATTGGCATAAGTCAAGGGATATCTAAGTCTAGTTAAAGTCTAGCTTAGTCTACGTCTAGTATAGTCTATATCTAGTATAGTTTAGTCAAAGTCTAGTTTAAGTCTATTTTAGTCTAATCTAAGTCTAAGACTAAGTCAAGTCGATTCTAGTTTAAGCCCACTGTTAGTCTGTCTAGTCTAGATCTAGTTTAGTCTAGTTACCTCTCTTGACATTTCCATTACTCTGATTGGTTCATCAGGTGTAACATCAAAAACATCGAGTAGAACTGAAAATGTTTCTCCCTCATCTGTGTACCATTGGACGACTTTATATACACGTCCTTGATCTGGAAACAAAAAACAGAGATCATGAAGCATGGTGTCTTTAAAAGATCTGAATATTAAAATAAATGTCAAATGCTCTTTAAAATACAACAGGCTTTTTTTGGTTGGAAATATAATAAGAAAGAAAAAGAAGTACAACTGTATCAACAAAATGTGAATGTCAATTGAAAAAGTTAGGCTACAATGGGAAATTGGAAGCAAGTGTTATCGTGGAATTTTTATCTCTATTCAGATGTCAGAGACAATGAAGGAAATACCATCTAGATGGAAATGAAAGGTAGTAGACTTGAATGGCGACACTATCTAGATAGCTTATTTGAATAACCTAGACAATGCCAAGAATGTCATTAGCCTTAGAAAATTGGATTCTAAATAGTCCAGTGCAAAACTACTTTATATATAGAGTGTTTAGTAATTTGGGTGCCAAACTTTGAGAACTAATTCTGGACAAAACGTTTGTATAAACATATGTTTATAAATGCTGCTTTTGACTTTTTATTTCAAATATTCCAGAATGGATTCTGATTTTCATACTGAATTTTGCAAAATGTTTTATACAATTAGTAAAATCTGATAACCTTTTACAGATCCTTTAACCTTTTTTTGTTTCACAAAATCTAATAACCTTTCAATTAACCGTTTCAAAATGTGATTCAATTAAAATTATTATTGATGCAAAATATCTCAAAAACCGTCGCATTTATAAAAAATGTGTCAGATTTTGTAGACTTTTGAATGTTGAACATGATGATGTTTTTGTTTTTATTGTATGTTAAAAGGTAACCAAGATATCGGTAAAAACTCTTTATTGGTAATTTACCAGAAAACAAAAAGATTAAAAGTTAGAAGTGACTTTTAAATAGTTATTAAGGTAATTTCTGAGTACTGAATGATGAAAAGCTCTTGTGTGTTGTTGTGTTCTAGTAAAATTACAAAAAATTAGTAATTTTACCAATACCGGTATTACAAACATGCAATAAAAATAAAGGTATTACCTTATGTAGGATTAAAACTTATATATTTTGTATTTTGTAGTTTGTAAAATCAATGAATTTTGCAATATTTGGCATCAAAAATGTTAAAATTATAAAATAATTTTATATATCCAAGGAAATTATGTAAATATAATAAATGGTGTTAAATAAAAGTGCAATGAAGATAAATTATACATTTGTTCGTAATAATAATTGCAAGGCACTTTTTATTAATCATTTAGCTACTAACGGCTCAGAAATATATATTCCACTTTTTATTACAGTAAGTTAAAGGAATAATTATAGAATATATTTATAATTACTGCACCTTGATTTGTTGAAAGTCTTTGCAATTGTTGAAATTCAAAAAGATGATATAAGGAATATATTTCTATTATTATATTTCCGAGTTATTAGTATATATATAATAATAATATTAACAAATGCCAAGCATTAAAAAAAAGAAAAAAAGTTTTATCCTATGAGAATAAATATACAACATTTAATTGTTAATTTTTAAGAAGATATTATCCAATTTTTTTTCTTCCTGCTACCCTCTTATAGAGATGTACAAACTCAGACTTTGGGGGATGGTGTACTGAACTTTCTGTATCAACTTCACTCTTCCCTCCATTCATACTCCTCTATCCTTCCCACTGACAATCATAATATACAATGCAAAGCCATATCAAACAGCCTAAGCGCTAATGTGAGCGAATCAAGCAAATTTCCTTAGTTTCTCATTCATACTTTTGTTAATAACTTGGAACATAATATTTGTTTTCGTTTTAAAGATGAAAACCTATCAGTGATTTCAAAAAAAAAATTTTTTCTATCACTTATAGGAAAAAAGAAAATGCATAAAATATCACCATGGCCTTTGAATTTCACCATCAGTGTGAGACGGAAACAGGAGTTGGTAAAAATAAAATAAAAGATGAAAATAGTGGTATCTAAATCCAAGATTACATCAAGAAAGGTGTAGATCCAGGACAGGTACCTCGGGGTAATCACACTTATACTCACTTTGTTCATATATTCTATTTAAAGCTAAAAATATTTACATATAAAGATTAAAAAATACGGTTATAAAACTGATTTCTGAGTTTAATTTTTTTTAAATAATTAGTACATTCAATTTCTTTTAAAATGCAATGGCTTTGGTGAAAAATGTGAACCCCCAGAACTGAAAATCGGTAAAAATTGGGCAGAAAATTAATTGTTTTTTTTTAAATAACAAATTTGTCCAAATTATGTACCAAACAGATTGTTCATAAAGAATGGTATATAAAAAAATCTTTAAAATGGCTGAACATAAAAAGTTTTTTTTTTGGTAAATGTTTATAAGACAACAAACACTTACTTTCAGTTTTGATATTTATAAATTTTGGCAGACATCTTGGATCCGCCAATTTCCAATTGGGATTAATTTATTAAGTTGTAATAAGATCATGTGATATAATTTTGTTTACATTCTGAGTTCAATGGTAGAATTCATTTTAATATATCTCATTTCCTTAAAAATATAACTACAGAACATTAAAAAATATAAATTTATAGATGGACAAATGAGTTGGGGACCTTCAACATGTACATGTTGTAATTTATTATGATCTGTTCTTCTTGATATTTCTTCCTATTTGGATATTTAAAAAGTAAAATTTAGTTTAACCAACCAGAAAACCTAAATTAACTACAAAATAGGATATGAACAGAAATTAACTCTATTATGGATGAGACAATTTCTAAAGTAGTTGGTGAATGTTATAACCATTTAGGACTGTGCCAAATAACTCTAGAGCAACCATTTGAGCGTCTTTGAAAATCACAAGTTTAAAACTACACAATCTACGTGTTTAAAGCTATGTACTCAACTCATTTGTCCACCTGTAAATTAATGCTTTAATGTTCTGTAGTTGTATTACTAGATAATTTTTCAAGGAAATCAGATATAAACAAATGGATTCTACCATTGAACCCAGAATAAAAAAATAATGTAAAAAACATGTTTCACATGACCCTATATTTAAAAAAAATATCTAATTTCAAGATGGTGGATCCAATATTAAAAACTGGAAGTAAATTTTATCTTATAAATATGTACAAAATACGAAACTGTTTATACCGTTTAAAGACTTTTTAATATTTTCCTTACATTCAGAACACTTTGTTTATATTAGAGTTACATACTATATTAGAGTATGTAATCCTAAGGGTTTGGCAATCCCGAGATCTCTAGCTGGATCTACATTATTTTTAGGTTTAGATCCATTTTTTTTTTCATATTTCCTTCTTGGTCTCTATTGACTAACTCTTATTATTTTTTTCTGACCCTGATGTTAGGAAATAATAGGGCTCGCTTAATCCTACTAATAAAAATTAAATATTTTGTTGCTAGTGAGTTTCTTTAAACACATTAATAAAATCTAAATTGTTCCTATTTTCTTCCAGTTCTAACCAAACTAAAGCCCATGAAATTTTACTCTTAATAACTTGTTCAGTTAAATTTGTCTGCATTGCCTTACAAAAGGTACTTAAAAATGTTGAGATTGTATACATATAAAACTGAAAAATACAAGCAAAATCATTTCATTAATTTAGGCTGTATCATACTGTTTCTGTTGAAGGAAGAGATAAATCCACAAAGACCAACTAAAAATTAGGTTTGATGATTCACTACAAGAGAATCTCTAAACTAAGTATCTGTGAAAAACTCAAATGAACTTACTTGTGCCTGCATAGTAAACTATGTATTCCATCTGATCACCAAACACATCATATTTTAGTTTATCAACGACTAAGTGTGTAAACAAAATATCTCTTTTGTAAAACACTGGTTTATCATCTCTATGTGCGACAGCTTCGTCCATCAGTGGGTGTTGTCTGATAAAGTTGAGAACAGTATCTGAAATCAAAATAACAAAATGATCAGATTTTGCTCAAAATAATAAGATTTGTTTTGTAAGAATTATTTAATGTGGTTAACTTATTTAACTTAATTGATAGATACTTGATTGAACAGATGTTATGATCATTGAGTCTAATGTTAGATATCAATATTTTAAAACATGTACCTTTCTAATATATAATCAATATAAAAGTAATTCAAAATGGCCTAATAATATTAAAGTTTTGAAGTTCATTTGGAAGAATTTGGTAACCATATATGTAAAAGCTGGTATCAAATTTTAATTTGGTAATAAACTATGAAAAACCAATGTCAAATTTGGAAAATACAGTAAAAAAATATATGTACTAATGAAGTTCAATCAATATTGTTAATCAATAAACATTTTTACAATTTAGGGCACTATTCTGTGATTTTTAGGACATAATTCTTAAATAATTGGTTTTAAAAAGTGGGTCGACCTTTCAATCAATTCAGTATTCAAAATTTAACAAAATAACAATAAAACATTTAATTAAAAATTAAAATTGTGTATTGTTTTGTTTAAATACCATTAAAAGGGATCTTTTGTAAAAAACATGTCTGATTTAAAAAAGTAACCCTTTATAATAAAGTCTTCTTTGTTCTTAAATGACCTTTCATACAAAAAAAGCTTGACTTTTTTTTTAAAGGGGATCTTCGTAAAAAAGAAAATGTTTAAAGGGTATGGATTACAAAAAAAAGAAACCTAGTTTTCTTTTTTTTTGTAAATAGCCCTATATACAAAAAATTGACAGTGCCTCCTATTTTTTTAAGTGGGTTGGTTAGCCCTTCAGAAAATAAAACTGTCTTTTTAAAAAAAATAAAATTGGCTTATAATAAAAACCATATCTTCTTTTCATTAACTGATTCTTCATAAAATTTGCCTTTAAATAAAAAAAAGGTGTTTCTTAATTATAAGAACTTTATCCTTTTTTATAAAAAGGAGGAACCCATCATAAAAAAAGTGGTGCTTCATGAAAACCCTCTCTTCTTTTTAAAAATCGCCATTCATAAAAACAAAAAATTCTTCTTTTTAAAAAGGGCCCTTATAAAATATTTTTTTAAGTGCTCTATCATAAAAGTACCTTGTTTTATTTTTAAAAATTGAACTTTTATACAAAAATCTTTGTCCCTTGTTTAAAAAATAGTGGTCCTGACCTTTGAATTAATTTTAAAAAGTGGACGTTCACAATAAACCTGACCTGAATTGTCTTTGATAAAGGCAAGGAGGAAAACCTGTATCATATTGTTCAACCAGGAAAACAAAGACATTAGAAAAGCAAGCATGTTAAAGTAAACTAATGTATAACTAGACAAGGGTATGTAGTTTACATTGAAAGTCAAATAATTCTCTATATTCCAGCTACTGTACATTTCTATAAGTTGTCATATTTAATCCTATTACGGTATTAACTGCACAGACCTTTTAACGACGCCATTTAGAAATTAAAATATTGTAATCAAGAAGGAGTATACATTTTAACATAATTCAAACAGGTAATCTATAAAATTATCCATTTTCAAGGTCAAATTTCGGAAATCTCCAGGAGTGTATGAAAATAAAAAAAATTGGGGAATTGGTTTTTAATAAATTATCGACATCCCAAACCATAAAATTTATATGCTTGAATGTTTATCATTGTTTAAAAAATTTAATGGAAAGCATTTAACAAGGGGGGGGGGGTATAATATGCAGTTGAGATGGCTGAATATGTTTCTTCTCCTATGTCCGATGAATGTCTTGCTGTATTTTCCTATTCTTAAAAATGTTACTATCATGGGCTAAAGAATTAGATTTACAAAAATCAAAACAAAATGTTGACACATGAATATTTATCCCAAAAAATAACATTGTGTACATATTGTAGAATGAATAAATGATTCTGAAACAGTTTTATTGCATTATTTAGAAAAACAACAACTAAGTATTGACACAAAAATGTATTTTTTAAGATATAAACCTTTGAAAAAGTCCAAAACGGTGAGAGGGGAAATCAAAAAGTTGTCCAAAAATATGAAAAATTGATAAAGGTGTACCATTGAGGAAATATACCCAATACAAGATTTGATTCACTTTAAGCTTTCCAAAAAATGGGTATTTACAAAATTCGTTAATATTTTTAGCATCCATAAAATCACGTTATAAATTTGTAGGAAACATCAGCTCTTAAGATGGCATATAAGTGGTTTTCTTAAAAAAATGGAGAAGGGACGAAAAATGTTTATCTTGAGTCACTACAAGTGTGAATTTAATCCAGATATTTATTAAACCTTTCAATTTATTTTTCATACTTAAATGTTCTGACCAGTTTTTGGTAAGATCTATTTCAGGAAAATCTTTATCAAGTTGTAATGGAAAAGGTTTTTATTTGAAATTAAAAAATATGTTTCTGAATTTTTTTGACAACTTTTTGATTTCCCCTTCTACCTTTTGGATTTTTCAAAGAGACGAAAATATGTCTCTTTTATAAAACAAAAATAAAATAGTAAACATTTCTCATTTTTGTTCAAATTATTAAAAACAACCTTTTCCGGATCATTTATTCATTATTTGTTTAAAAACAATGTTATTGTTTATGCTAAACATAAAAAAAAGAACAAAAAAACTATTTAAATCAGCTGCCAATTGAAATAAAACTAATTACTTTATATTTGTTAAATTTAATTATTAGTTTATGCAGAAAAAAATCTAAATTTTGTACTCTCCATATGGAAAAAATGGTATATAATAACCTATAATCATTAACAAATTGAATTTGGTGATTTTGTGAAATATCTAAAAATAATAATAATAATAATAAAAATGTCGAGCAGAAACAAAAATTGAAGGTATTTTAATGTTTATTACATAACTTACAGAAACATAATTTTTAAAAAAAAGTTAAATAAAAGTTTGAATGATGTTTGTGTGTGTTCTTCTCAAAACCAATACGGGTTTTCCTGAGCCCAATAACACATGTTGTGCCTGTTCACAGTATTATTTAACATAAAACTACCTTCATCTGAGAATAGAATGTCGTTTGCAGAAATGGTTTTTATTGTTTATTCTTTCTGATATGATTTCACAAAATTGAATTAGTCTATCAAAATCATCATCGCTTAACTCATGTACAAGGATGACTTTGTATGGATGAAATTTGTAACGTTGAAGGCCTATTCTATACGAGCGTTAATGCGTCGCGTTAACGCCAACGCCCGACAATAGTGGTGACATTCTATACGGGCGCTAAATGCGTCGCGTTATTAGCGTCAACGCTCAGCAGTGGACCTTCTATACGGGCGCTAATAGCGTCGCGCTGAGCGCGAAAACCGTCAGTTCAGTCACCAATATCGATGCTGTGCAGATCGGTTCCAATGTCGGTCCAGCACTGCGCTTTTAGTTGTTTATTGGCATAGTCTTTCGACTTAACATCAAACACTGCTGGTCTCTTCTCCACTTCAACAATAAGTTTCTCAATGTCATACATTGCTTAAGTCTAAATCAAACAATCACACACTCAGATACGCTTTAAACACCGTTTCACTCGAAAAAGTCGAAAACCACGTGACGACAACGCTGGCGCTAAAAGCGTTCGTATAGATGCTACCCGTCTCGCGCAGCGTTGTTTGCGCCGCGTTGCTAGCGTCAACGCCAAGTGAACAGGGTAAAGCTGGGCGTAGAATGCGCTCGTATAGATGCTACAACTTGACTTGTATTGACTTCCAAAACGAAAAATAACGCGACGCATTTAACGCGACGCATTTAACGCGACGCATTCAACGCTCGTATAGAATGGGCCTAAGAGTTTTGAAAACAGTACAACTGGGCTTAGATTGTTTCTGCGAGCAATTTCTCTACCTGACTGCATAGGATTTTCGGCAATTTCAGCAAAAATTCCAATTTCAGTTAACCTCATCAACTTTAGGATGACCCGACTTTTTCTCGTCCTCAAAACTTCCAGTTTGAAGAAACTTGCTTACTATTTTAGATACACTCTGATGACAGTTGTTTCTTCAGGATGTAAATCATTAAAACGATCTTCAAAAATAAAATTAGCTCCACTCTTTCTTCATTTGTAAATTTCATTTTAACAATGTTTTTTTAAAGATTGTTAATGATGTGAAAATAAAGCACAACTGAAGTACAAGTTACAAAGACAAGACAAGTTACAAAGATAAGACAAAGAGTATTCCTAGTGACTGACTAGTTTCATGTCATGACTAGTTTCATGACCAGTATAGTTGGACTTTCTCCTCATATACTTGGAAAAAAAAGAGATAACAGTTTCAAGTTTATTGTTATTAATAAGGGAGTACAATGGTTAAATGATAACAATTTTAGGTAAAATTCCTTCTGAAAGCTCCAAGAAAGCTTTAAATAATGCCTAGTCAGCTGCCAATCATCTTCTTTTGAATAGATCATAAAAAATAAGGTGTCATTGACCCACTTTTCTTCAAATAATTTTTTCAACCCCCCCCCAGCTGTTGTGCAGATTGATTGAAGTTAACATCAAAAATGGGATTTAAAAAAAAAATTACTTAGAGCACTGTCCATTTTACAACCTCATTTGTTTCTAATTTGGTACTGTTATGTTTTTTGCCGCCATTTCTAAACGAGGTGAGATTTTTTAACTCTTATTTCGGCCAATCATCTTCTTTTCAATAGATCTTTAAAATGAAGTGTCACTCGATCCCTTTTACCATTTGAAAATTTTTACTTACCTGTACCCATCCTTACGCCCCATTTCGAAAGGGGGGCACTAGATAACCGCAGTCAAATAGGTGTCCCACACATTCAAAATATAATTGTCACACACCACAGGTTCATATAATCAATAGAGCGTGTCTACTTACTAAACTGACACCCTGTATAATTTTATATTTTTTATAAAGTTGTTTGTTGTAGTGAAAATGGTTTGCCCATTGTTATGTAATCTGTATTAGCAATATTAAGTCAACATTGTAGCAACATGTCCTGGCTATGATGCGCAGCCGGCAGTCTCACAATGAACAGCGACTGAAGTAGATCGCTTAATAATAAAACTGGTACTTCTAAATATTGTAATGTATACATTTATTTAAATAATTTATAAACCCGAACATAACATGGTGGCAGCGGTGTAAACCAGATTTAATAAGAATTTAGATAAAGTGTTAACTAGTTTGCAAAAAAAAAAAAAAAAATAGTTACTATTTTACTACGGAAAAATGGATTTTAGAAACACAGGAAATGGCGTCTCTCCGATGGAATTTCAAGGTGATTTGGCAACTAACTGGAGAAAATTTAAAAAACAGGTATGAAATTTTTATTGAAGCATTTGTACCAGAGTCTACAAAAGACAAAAGAAAAATAGCTTTATTACTTCATTACATGGGTGAAGAAGGACAAGACATTTTAAAATCGTTTAAACTTAGTGCAGTGGATTCAGACAAGTTAGAAACTGTAATTCAAAGTTTTGAAAATTATTTTATTCCTTTGGCTAATGTAACATATGAGAGACATATATTCTTTAATCGTAAACAATTACACAATGAATCTTATGAACAATATGTGGCAATATTAAAAAACCTAAGTGCTTCTTGTGACTTCGGTGCTTTACGTGATAGTTTAGTTCGAGACATTTTTGTTAGTGGTATTCATGATTCCGATATTAAAGTTTCTTTGTTAAAAACACATAATTTGACTTTAGAACAAGCCTTAGAAATGTGTAAATCTAAAGAATTAGCTTATGATAGCTCATAAACTAAATGTAAAAAAAGAGTTATTAGATTCTACGGTAGATAGAGTTTTTAAAAATAGTAAACCAAGAAACAAAACTTTAAACTTTAATTTAAACAAGTTTCAAGCTGGAACCGGTAATCGTGGACAGAATTCAACAGGAAACCAAGTGAAGCGCAATACATCAAATACAATGTCAAATGCTATGCATCAAGGGTCAACTACAAGGTCAAGATCATCCTTCCAGGCACACAAAGCAAAGGCAAACATGCATAATAATCCGTGCGGTAGATGTGGCCGATTTCATCTTTTTGGAAAGTGTCCAGCATGGAATCAAGTATGTTCACAGTGTGGTAAATTGAACCATTTTAGAAACATGTGTAGGTTTTCAGTTAACCAACTGACAGAAACAGGTAATGAAAGTTTATTATGTGATAATGAAAATAAAAACTTTGTGATAAACACTTTAGCTAAACCTAACCTGCAAAATTATAAGGTAAACGTAACTCAATGGTATGAGACAATTATAATAAATAAAGTGCACCAATCTTTTAAAGTAGACACGGGAGCCCAAGTAAACATTTTATCGTATAATTCCTTTCTTAAATTAGGAATTAATGTTAATTTAATTAATAAAACAAATGCTAAAATTACTTCATTTACAAACAACAGATTACCTGTTGTAGGGACTTGTACATTACAAAGCAAGTTTAAAGGCTCAAACTATGCATTGACTTTTTATATTGTTAAATCAAACTGTGAAAATTTGATAGGACTTGATACATGTCTTAATTTAGGAATTGTTAAGCATATCAATATCTTAAAGTTAGACCAAATAGATAAAAAGTACAAAGATTTGTTTAATAATGAAATAGGGTGTGTACCAGTTAAGGTTAGGATAGAGTTAAATGAAAATTCATGTCCTGTAATTAGTGCTCCTAGAAAAATTCCTTTTGCACTAGAAAATAAATTGAAAGCTGAATTGGATAGAATGTTAAAGCTAGGTATCATTGAAACTATTAATGAGCCTACTGATTGGGTTAATTCGCTAGTAATTGTTCAAAAGAAAGATGGTAATATAAGGTTATGTTTAGATCCAAAACCATTAAATGAATGTATTAAGAGATCGCACTATCAATTTCCTACTTTTGAGGAAATTATTCATAAAATTAAAGGTGCAAAGTTATTCACAGTGTTAGATGCAAAATCAGGGTTTTGGATGCTTCCATTAGATGAGGAATGTGCCAAAATAACTACTTTTCAAACGCCTTTTGGCAGATTTTATTTTAAAAGATTACCATTTGGATTGAGTTGTGCTCCAGAAATATTTCATAGAGTAGTGTCTCAAATTTTTGAAAAAATCGATGGGGTCCAGTCATTTCAAGATGATATATTAATTTGGGGTGAAACAGAAAAACAATTAACTGAAAGAGTTAATGCAGTGTTAGATAAAGCTCAAACTAATGGATTTAAATTCAATATTAACAAATGTAAATTTAATGTTAAAGAAATAAATTTTCTTGGGCACAAAATTAGTTCTGATGGTATTTCGGTAGATGAAAACAAAATAAAAGCTATAATTGACTTACCAATACCTAAGGATAAAAAAGAACTTGCAAGAATTTTAGGAATGTTTAATTATGTCTCAAAATTCATAGAAAATTTTTCGGAAATATCACAACCTCTTAGAGCTTTGCTACAAAATGATGTAGAGTTTACTTGGAATAAATATCTTAATGAGGTGTTTAATAAATTGAAAAAAATAATAACACAAGCCCCAGTATTAAACTATTTTGATCAATCTAAGCCAATATTGTTGTCTGTCGATGCAAGTTCGACGGGGCTAGGTGCTTGTTTATTGCAAGATAATAAACCTGTATGTTATGCTTCTAAAGCCTTAACAGAAACTCAAATTAACTATGCTCAAATTGAAAAAGAGCTCTTAGGAATAGTTTTTGGTTGTACAAGGTTCCATCAGTATATTTTCTCAAAAAATGTTACTGTTGAAACTGATCATAAACCTTTAATAGCAATATTTAAAAAACCCTTATCAAAAATCTCAAGTAGATTACAAAGAATGTTGTTACGCCTTCAACAGTATAAACTTAATGTAGTGTACAAACCGGGTAAAGAGTTAGTTATTGCTGACACTTTGTCAAGACATTTTAATGTAAATGACAAGGTTGAAGATGAGGTTTTTGACGAAATAGAATTACAGGTTAATTTATTAATTGATAATTTACCAATTTCACATGCTAAGTGGTTATTGTTTGAGAAAGAATCTAAAAATGATGAAGAATTAAATAAATTAAAAGACTATATTAATCATGGCTGGCCAAAATATAAAAGTAATGTAAATGATAAATTAAAATGTTATTTTGATTTTAAAGATGAATTAAGTATTATAAAAAATTTAATATTTAAAGGTGACACAATTATTGTACCAAAAAATCTAAGAACACAAATGATGGAAATTGTTCATCAAGGTCATATGGGAATAAATAGATGTAAATCAAGGGCTAGGTTAGCACTTTATTGGCCTAACATGTCTAATGATATTAAGAATTATGTTGAATCTTGTCGAACCTGTAGTAAATTTAAAAGAAATCAAAGTAAAATGCCTCTATTGCCACATAGAGTACCAAAATTACCATGGTCAGAAGTGGGAATAGACGTGTTTGAATGGGAACAAATGTTGTATATTGTTGCTGTTGATTATTATTCAAACTATATTGAAATAGCAAGTATTTCAAATACTAAAAGTGTAACTATAATATCAAAATTAAAAAGTTTTTTTTCAAGACATGGGATACCTCTAAAAGTTTATTCTGATGGGGCGACTTATTTTAAATGTGAAGAATTTAGAATGTTTTGTAAAAATTGGGATATTGAGCATGTAATTTCAAGCCCTCATTTTCCTCAATCAAATGGCATGGCTGAGAGTGCTGTAAAAACGATGAAATCATTATTAAAAAAAACAGCTGATGCAGGAGAAGATATTTGCACTTTTAAGTTTTAGAAACACTAATAAAAATAATGTGGAATCACCTGCTCAACTTCTCATGTCAAGGAAATTGCGTACCTTAGTACCAATGCATTACAAATGTCTTAAACCTAAACTTAATTATAATAGAACCAGAAATCAACTGTATGTTAACAAACAGAGAATGAAGGGACATTTTGACCGCAATTCTAAACCACTGCAGAGTTTATGTAATGGTCAAGATGTTCTCTTTCAGAAAAAACCTAATTCCAATTGGTCTAGCGGTAACATAATTCGAGAAACAGAAGAACCTCGATCATATATAGTCATGGATCAAAACGGTAAATCATATAGACGTAATAGAATACATATTAGTCCTGCGGTTGAAAGAATGTCGCCTCCAAAATGTCCTTCCATGTCTCGTCAAAAGAATGAAATAAGCCCATTAAATCAATCTAATAGAAGAATAAGTGAAAATGTTAATTCAGGGCAAAAGGTTAGTCCAGAAAGTGATTTTTTAAAAGATCTTGATAATTACAAAACCAGATATGGTAGAGTAGTCAAAAGCAGTTGTCGATTAGAAGATAAATTTTAAGTTGGTTAAAAAAAAAAAAAAATTTTAAAAAGTAATATTGTTATTATTATTGTAATTGTTATTAATGTTGTTGTTCTTAAAATTAAAAAAAAAAAAAAATTTGATTTGTAAATGGTTAGAAGATAGTTTTAATTTGAAAAAAAAAAAAATACATATTTATTAATTTGAGTATTATTTGTAACGTCTAGTTTTGAATTTCTTTTAAAAAAAAATATTGTTTTGTATTAGAATATAATTTTAATTTCTTAAAAAAAAAAAATTATAAGGTTATAAAAATATTTTACTATTATTTGATCTATTCTTAGTTAAAAAAAAAAAGAAGGAAATTGTTATGTAATCTGTATTAGCAATATTAAGTCAACATTGTAGCAACATGTCCTGGCTATGATGCGCAGCCGGCAGTCTCACAATGAACAGCGACTGAAGTAGATCGCTTAATAATAAAACTGGTACTTCTAAATATTGTAATGTATACATTTATTTAAATAATTTATAAACCCGAACTTTAAGATTTAAGTGAAAAAAATTAAGATTGTGTTCGTTGCGATATTGTAAACAAAATGGTATAAAAATATCTATTTTATTTTTTTTACACAGCCCTCAGGGGCTCAATATAGGGAGTAGAAACATGGATCTAAAAAAATTTTTTTCATGTGTTCTTGAGATATACAGTTATACCCTCTATTTTATCTTTCCTATCTGGGTCTTTGACCAACTCTTGTTCTCTTCCAATCATAAAGCTAACATTTTTATTTAACATTCTTTTTTATAAGGCGAAATAGATCAAGAGGTTTTTCGTTTTCAAATAATAAAAACAAATTTGTTCACATTGATTTTAAAAAATTGTGTTTCTAATAATAAAAAAATACATACAACTAAAGAACTAAATAATTCTAATCAGTTAAGGGTTATAATATTTGTTTCTTTATAGTTAGATAAATACTGTACTTTTATATTTCTACGAACTGAATATTATAAAATATATTTTACCTGGAAGCGTTTCCGTATCATTGACACATTCGCCAGGTCTGGGCTCCGGGACTTTGTTAAAGGAAACAGGAAGCCATGCAGCACTAGACGTTGCCTGTTCCTTGAATTTCCCTTTAAATGCTCTTTGGATGTCTTCCAAGTTAAATGCACAAATAGCACTACCCATAAGGCCGTTTGTTGATGTCGTAAAAGTACCATATAGTCTGGTATCGTCTCCTGGGATTTTATAAATACTCTCTGTAAGAAAAGAAGAATAAAATGTTTATTTTACAAGACTAGATACACTAAGACAGTATAATTTAACTAAAAAATTAATAATTTATATACTGTAATTAATTCTTAAAATAATTAATAAATTAACAAAAACCTTCTTTAAATATGAAGGTGGACATGTGATACATGATTTTCATGTAAAATTTGACAAGAAAAACTACGGTGAAAGCTGTTTTTCGATAATTGCCTTCGTCTTTAAGTTATAATCATTCAAAGTTGCAATGACGTTGAAATCTCGTTAGTAATAAAATGGGATCAAATGCGCCATCGAAACTTTTCTATTTTGTCTTTCCTGCGGAATACATCCAATAACGAACCAGAAAACAATTTTGAACCACTACAACTTAATTTTAGAGGTGAAATGAATAGTTGATAAGGTGCATTGTTGTAACGTAATGCAAACAGCTGATGTAAACTAACAGCTGATTTAAACTAGGCCTACTTTCGTAAACGGATGTTATTTGAGGTTAACACGTTGACAATCTGTAGAAGGGAGGCACTTTGAACGCTTATTGTAGAATGGTATGCTTTCCACCAAATTTATTATATTATTTATGTATGATTGAACACATTTATTTAAATTGTAAAATTAAATACTGTAATATTTAAGGTGAATAATAACAGTTGACATTTAATTTGTAGTTGTGTTGTAATTATTAGTTATTTGTTTATTATTAGGCTACTTTATTAGAACGGTTGAAAGTTCGTTATTGTATGCTTTCTACAGGAAATACTTAATGGAAAAGTTTCAATGGCGCATTTAACCCCGTTTAATTGCTAACATCATTTTTCCGTCATTGCAACTTTGAATGCTTATAACTCAAAAACGAAGGTATTTATCATTGTTTTTCTTGTCAAATTTTACATGAAAATCATGTATCATATGTCCACTTTCCTATTTGAAAAAATTAAGTTTGATTAATATAAATATATATAAATATAAATTTGATTCAATATGGCTGACACAATTTTCAAACCTACAAGAAAGAATAATTATTTTTGTAGGTTTGAAATTTGTAGATCCACAATTGTTTCTGCTTTACAGTATCTCTCAGTTATGCAGTATAAAACCGTTTCTATACTTTAAAATCATCCATGTTTTTATGTGGATATAGCCTATCAGTTATGGGCTTTTATGAATTCAAAAAATAGTTTTTGAAATAATGTTTTCCCAGTGTCTGTCGATAGTGCAGTCTTTCAAACGTGTAGACTGATGTTAATCAAATTTGCTATGTAGGTATATTTCTACCATATTTCGAGACATTAAATTTAATTAAAATTTGGAGGTATCAGAAACAAAAACACAAAATATATCGGTCGACATTTCTTTAAAAATGTCGGTTCGTAAGTTATATGTAAAAAAAAAAAAAAAAAAAAAAAATCGTCCGTGTGGCTGTTATAAAATACTTAATTTCTCAAAATCAGCTGTACCGAGTTTATTCAAATTTTAGTGAAATGTGACGGTTAATGATTCAAAACCGTGTGCAAAATCTCAAGTAAAAATAACATTTTGATTCACGAATAACGGCAAAACCAAAACTGAACCTTGCTGACAGTCATTAAGAACTCGATTTTAATCAAGAAGAAGTTTATGGTACAAGCGAACCGAGTTTAACATCTCATATAAATGTATAAAGAGTTATTTCAAAGATTTCATTAGTCCATGGTTCACGAGTCCATGAATAGTACATTACCAACATGTACGTTCACGACATTTACAATTTTGTCCGACAATAAAATTGTATCGTCTTTCCTAATGTTTACCTTTATTGATCTGTTCAACTTTATATTTCAGGATAAAATAAAGCAAAAGCTTAAAGTTTCAGTTGCCCGATGATGCCGCAAGGCGAAACAATTGTAGCTCATTTATATTATTAATATATTTGAAACTTTAAGCTTTTGCTTTATTTTATCCTTGAATATGGAGTTTCAACAAGAAATATCCGCTATTACATTAAAGTTTATATTTCAGTTTTGTCATTAATGGGAGGTAACAACAGAAGTGTACTGATACAAAATATTATACATGAAGCACTACAAGGGATACGCACAGTGTGCATACACACTTGCACGGCAGATTGACATTATGGACTACGGAAACTACACATCTACTTATCTAAAATATTTGCCATTTAAGCAAAACTCTTTCCATTCTCGCTGATGACTTGTCCTTCCCTGTCCCTGCGTTGATGCTTCTTGCTAATATTTTAATTATTAGCTGGGAAAGAGGCACTGATATGTACGGAAAGAAATCTACCGTGGACTTAAAAAGATGTGACATACTTTAGCAGAATACAGAATATGATTTAATCACGTGTAAACGCTGATGATTGGGAGACATCTTAGGTTCAACTGTCTGTTTCCGAAAGGAACCGAGTATCAGTCTTTGGGGGCAAGTAGACACCCGAACCTACTTCGGGTTTTCGGGGTCTGGTAAACCTATATTTAAAAATTTTAATCCTTCTGTTTCCGAAAGGAACCGAGTATCAGTCTTTGGGGGCAAGTAGACACCCGCATCTACTTCGGGTTTTCGGGGTCTGGTAAACCTATATTTAAAAATTTTAATCCTTATATTAAGACAGTGGGCTCTTAAGTTGTATAATTGGTGAATGTACTTGTTGGTGTAGGCCTAAAATCAAAACTGAAGTTATAATGACAAAATTTAACATAATAAAATGAGCACAAAACCACCAGATAAATTGATTACCAACAGTTATTTAAAAAATGAATATACTTTTTTTTCTTTTTTTTTCAGGAAATATGGCCCAAGTTCAAAATTAATTATAATTTTACTAACATCTAACGACGTTGGCTGGATTTAACTAATGATTTTAATGCTAATTTATTTTTTTTTAATTTTTGATTAGGAGTTTAGCTTTGGTTGTAGGGGTGAAAATGCACTATTTCAACATGTCTTGAGTGCCACTATATTTAAAAAAAAAAAACAACAACATAGAATGCGATTTTATATGGAATATTGTAAAAAGTGTATTGACCTTAATATAAGAAGCTTCTCATGGGCTTGCAAAATTGGGCTAAATATAAAAAGGTAGCTCATTTAGACAAACTTGGTGGAGCCGATTTTCCAGCTGTCATTCTTTCAAAAGTTGGAAACGGTTTCCATTATTTAAAAAAAAAAAAATTATTATGTTTCACAAAAATGATATATGAAATAATGACTAAATTGACAAATTTACAGGAGGAGGAAACCTAATGTTGTACAGTAATTGATAGTCTTCTATACAAGCCACAACGAATACAGGCTTGTAGACAGCCTGACCTTGAAGAAACCAATAGGAACCGAGCAAGTTTGCCAACTCATCTTCCTGCTGACAGTGCTTAGCACCGCGTTTCGTTTGCACGTTCATTTAAGGCGTTCGGAAAAATCATAGATATTGCATATCATTTTGCATCACATTTGCAAGAGCATAATTCTTCCTTGTAAACAAATCATCACAAATTTCTCAATGAAAAAAAAAATTCTTTTTCGACTAAATAAATAAATGTAAATATGGAAAATTTTAATATAAACTAATATTAATGTTGTACTGGGTTATTAATATTACTACAGGGGAAATAATTATTACCGTTAAAACAAAAAATGTTTAAAAATAAATATGTCTGTATCACTGATTTGATGGTGAACATTACCACAGACAAGCGGTATACTCTCTTGTCTGTGGCATTACTAATGAAGTTGTATATAATTCCTACCAACTAATGTAAGTACAGTACAAGAATGTAATGTCTTTCAAGTACTAATGTTAATACCGACAAATATTAGAATTAAATGAAAATAACAAATGATATGAAAATATTTATTATTCTAAAACGTTTTGTTGAATCAATGATTACAGCTGTGTTCGCCTTTTTGTTTACATTACTTCCAGACTCTGTCACGTTAATTTCCACAAACTCTTATAAGTGTATTATTTTCAACCAAATTTATTATACACTTTGTTTATAGGTTCATGTTTAAGTATGATAGGTGACACATAAAGTTAATGTATTGTTACACTGAACATGTTTAAATTATTAAAACAAAAAACTCTCAAGTAACTCATAAAAAAACCTACGCAAACATTATAAAACTACTTATTTACGCAACTCTATTAGCATTGCATATCGTCGGTAGCCTCCATCGCCGGCTAGCCTCGTGTAGATTGTTGTTCAAATTGATATCAGCGCGCTACTCTTGCTCTGCTCCTCTATTGGCTATTGCTCAACGGACTACATTCGTGGTGGCTTGTATAACCATAATTCTCCACTTCCCATGATGTTAGGTTAACACAGGAACTTTTTAAGCTCACATGGATATCGAACGTTTTAGACTTCTTGGATACAAGGCGAGAATTTTACCCACTACACTAATAGGGGGCTCAATTGTATGTTCATACATTCTTTAAAAACTATCCATTAATGTCTTGCATGGTAGGAAACTTACTTAATTTTAATTAGTATACTTCCATAATTACAATGTTAATGGGACATAGCAACCATATACTTATTTACAATTGTAACAAAGATTTAAACTTATGTTTACACCATTTACAGTTATAATGTTTCTAACAGATGTTTTTAACGATCAGCTGTTATCAATTCATTAGATAATTTTTAGGTTATGTTTCATCATGCCAGCGAGTCTTATAGTAAGAAATATATTAAGATAAAGAACTCACGAATTTCATTGAAGTAGAAGGGAAACTCTCCTGGAATGGAACAATTTAACCGAGCCTTCACGTACGTCGCCCAGTTCTGACTGAGGATATTCTTGCCTCCTGTATCTCTCTTACACACTCTGGCCACTCTGGAGTACACATTCTTGCCGCAGTTGATGTATTCGACGGCCGTTTCTCGGAAAAAGAAGAGTACATACTGTCCGATGTCGTACGATCCAACAAAATCTGGTTCTGAAAAAGACAAAAAAATGGCATACACATCAGTTATAATATAAATAAAACAACTTATCTTAAATAGGTTACATATATAATTTTATGAAAATTTAAGGAGATTACTTTGTAGTGGTAAATTTTGTTTTATTTATATCTTTTCTATTAATTTATTTTCTTATTTACTTGTTATAAAATTAGAAAAAATGAATGAATTCAAAAAAAATACTTGAATTTGAAAAAAATAATTTTAAATAAATACGGTTTAAAAATAAATTGTACAAAAAAATAATCAAGCCAAGTTAAGCTCGAATCTTAGAAGGAGTAGCTGCAGTATGAACAAAACTCAATTTGCCGAATTTCTTAACAATGGATCCCACGTTATAAAATGCTGCCTCTAAGGACCAAACAAAATATATTGGTCATCGTCTCACCAAAAATGAATCTTTATGAGGTCTCGGTAAAGAGGGGGAAATGTGTTGTTATCGTAAAAGTTCTAATACGAGGGGCGTTCAACGACGATTGTTAACCTCTGTTTTTGCAAAGGTTCAAGGTAATCATGACTCATTGTGAAAACACTTCAATGTTTGAACTTGTCATTAGTTGTGCTAATTTCTCTTTTCGTCATTCCTGTCAGATGTAATTAACATGTCGGAGCAGCAGGTACACAGCAGTGTTGCGCAGCGATTTATCTTTATTTTTGAAATGAGTGTCACTCTTACAGTCCGTGTTTTAGGTTTCAACCGAAATGTTGTCCTTTAAACATCAGAGACTTAACAGAGCTATACCGTGGATATTGTAATAGGTAATGTTTTTGGTTTAACTAGTAGAGCTGTGACCTAAGCGCTGTCCTTTCAACATCAGAGAAAAACAACCAATAGAGCTAATTCCGACTATAGGGTAATAGGCTGTTTTTAGTTTAGCTAGTGGAGCTGTAACCAAAGTGTTGTGTTTTAAGCATCAGTGACATAATAACCAATAGAGCTATAACGTGCCTAGTATAATAGGTAATATTTTTGGTTTAATTAGTGAAGCTGAAACTGAAGCGCTGCCCTTTAAACATTAGTGACGTAAACAACCAATCGAAACATATCGTTCTCACTAAATAGATAATGTTTTTGGTTTATATAATAGAGCTGCAACCTAAGCGCTGCCCTTTAAACATCAGTGACGTTGCAACAAATAGAGCTATACGGTACCCATTATACAAATAACTCATGAAATATGAATTCATACGAGAAAGGAAATGGAATCTTGGATCAAAATTTGAACTCATGAAATCAATATTCTGTAACCACACCGCAGAATATATTATTGCAGGAACATAAACAATACAATAATGACAGTTAAAGGGGGATGAAATCAAGGGTTGAAAACAAAAGGAAATAGACAAGCATACTATGCAATAAGATATCAGATGGTTAGGGAAGGGTTGATCCACAGATTTGCATATCTGTCATTATTTCAAAAGCATTGAAATGAATACAAATCAAAATCAAGCCAAGGACTGTTTACCAAGTACTAGAACTAAAGGAGAACAGCGAGGTAATGATGTGTATTGATTTTGTAAAAATAACAGATGAATATTAAGAAGATGTGAAAAGATTAAAAGAGACAAGAGTTAGTTTTTAGATATACAGATTTTAAAAGTTTGTTAAAATTTTACGTTTTTGGGACGCATTTTTTAATACTTTTATACACAGATTTCAGGACTTGGGTTTCAATATTTTTTAAATAAAATTTTAATATTTTGCCTACAATTTTTAACTATTTGGTACATATATTAATTGTTTTCGGTGCAACGATTTTCAGTCCCAGCTCCGCAAATTGTATGTCCCTACGACTTTTATACACAGATTTTAAGTCTTTGGTAGACAGATCTTAGTTGTTTGTATACATATCTTGAGTATCTGGTACATAGAACCGAAGTATTTGATACACAAATCGTATGTTTTATGAACAAAGATATCATGACATTGGTGCACAGATCTAAACTCTTTGGTACAAAGATTTTAAGTGTTTGGTACACAAATACTAAATCTTTGAAACACAGATATCAAGTCTTTGATACACAGGTTCTAATCTTTCCTACATATATATTTTAAGTATTCGGTAGGTTGATCCTAACTCTTTGGTACACAGATATCATTTATCGATACAAATATATTAAGTGTTTGGTACACGTATTCTAAGTCTAGTACACAGATTTTAAGTGTTTGGTGCACTGATTCTAAGTCTGTGGTACAGAGATTTTAAGTCTTTAGGTACACTGATTCTAAGTATTTGGAACACAGATGTCAAGTATTAGGTACACATATTAAGTGTTTGTTATAGTTATTCTAAGTCTGTGTTACACAAATTTTAAGTGCTTGGGATACATATTGTAAGTCTTTGGTACAAAGATCTTAAGTATTAGTTACACAGATATTAAGTGTTTGGTACACCTGTTCTAAGTCTGTGATACACAGGTTTTAAGTGTTTGGTACACTAATTTTAAGTGTTTGGTACACTGATTCTAAGTCTGTGATATATGGATTTTATGTTTTTGGTACCCAGATTCTAAGTTTGTGGTATAGATATTTTATTTCTTTTTTATACAGATCTTAAGTCTTAGATACACAGTTCAAATAATATGTGAAGCGTTATCTTGAAACAGGTCAGCTTGAATAGAGGGGACAGTCAAGTCTGAAATCGCATTTTAAAGTTAATTTAATAAAGAAAATTTTTTTCTGTAATTTATTTATTCGTAGGGGCTCTAGAAACAAAGCCATTTTGTAAAACCTAAAAAAGTTATAATTTTGCATTTTAAACTGTTAATACCAAAGTGCACCCACCTCTAAATAGAGACACATTGAGTGTGTATCTTACAACATTCCTATGGATTATAACTACCCCTATCCTCTCCAGACTAAAAGTGAATTATGTTTTATTTTACTCGATGTAAGTAGAGAGTTGACAACTCTTAAAACATAAAAATAAATCTTAATAAAAGTTAGTAATAAATATACACATGCTCTGTTATCTAAAAACAAGAATTATAACTCAGTTGTGGTTATATATATTATGAATAAAAACTAAGAACAATAAATCACGTGACGGGTGTAAAGTGAAAGAGATCAGAGGCTCTTTATCTTCTTCTATAATTAAAAAATTCCAACTCAAGTTCGGGGGAAAGGGCGTTGTTTTTCATTCTGTCAGCTCTCGCCACCTCTGGGGCAGGCTATCTTGAAAAATGCTTTTAACACAGTCTTATATTACTTGAAGTCTCAGAGTACATTTGTTTGTGGTGTTGAAGCTGATAATTTATTTTCATCTGCAGAAGTTTATTACGGTTGAAGAGATTACTCAAAGTTTATTTTGTTATTAGGAAATAAATTGTAAAAAATATTTGAAAAACTTGTATATATACAGTGTTGTAGTTATACTATTTAATAACCTGTGCAAAAACTTTAAAAAAACCTTCTGACTATAAAAAAAAAAGTAATAGTCATTTAGGTAGTTGTCAATAAAAAAGTAAAAATGATTCATGGACACTGTATTTGAAAACAAAATCTCGTCAGACAGTACCGTAGTTGTCAGTCAAAAAGTATAATTGCCGTATGGACGCCGTTTTTGAAAATAAAATATCGTCTGTCACGTCGGTAGTTATCAGTCAAAAAAGTAAAAATAACCTATGGAGACAGTTTTTGGAAACAAAATCTCGTCAGACAGTACCGTAGTTGTCAGTCAAAAAGTATAATTGCCGTATGGACGCCGTTTTTGAAAATAAAATATCGTCTGTCACGTCGGTAGTTATCAGTCAAAAAAGTAAAAATAACCTATGGAGACAGTTTTCGGAAACAAAATCTCGTCAGACAGTACCGTAGTTGTCAGTCAAAAAGTATAATTGCCGTATGGACGCCGTTTTTGAAAATAAAATATCGTCTGTCACGGCGGTAGTTATCAGTCAAAAAAGTAAAAATAACGTATGGAGACAGTTTTTCGTCAGACAGTACCGTAGTTGTCAGTCAAAAAGTATAATTGCCGTATGGACGCCGTTTTTGAAAATAAAATATCGTCTGTCACGGCGGTAGTTATCAGTCAAAAAAGTAAAAATAACCTATGGAGACAGTTTTTGGAAACAAAATCTCGTCAGACAGTACCGTAGTTGTCAGTCAAAAAGTATAATTGCCCTATGGACGCCGTTTTTGAAAATAAAATATCGTCTGTCACGTCGGTAGTTATCAGTCAAAAAAGTAAAAATAACCTATGGACCATACAAAATTACGATTTACTCAAAATATGCTGAAACAATTTTAATAAAATTTTGCACATACGTAGGCCTCTAAGGGAGCAAACAAAACGTAATTCTCAGCATCTGTTAACATTTTTGAGTAATAAATTGTTGGTAAAACAACCAAAAATTATTCATGGTGCTGTTATATAATACGTAATTACCCGAAATCGATTTAGTTAAAATGAATTTTGAAAAATAGTTAATAAAAATATTACGTTTTAAGAATAATTGGGGAAAAGTAAAAATGTACTTTGACTGCCGTCATTAAAGTCTCGATTAATCAAATACGATTTATGCCGAGGACCTATTATGCCGAAACAAGTTTAATCAGTTATGTATAATTTTTTTTTCAAATTTGGCGCCCATGATTGATTGATTTTTATTATTTTTTACTAACTACAAAACTGACATTTTCCGTGACGATTAGTTTTACATGATTTGAGGATGGGTGAGTTTTGTTTTTACACAGTTTATTCCATTATTACAGCAGTTTTTGAACCCATTTATTACATAATACAATAAGGTAAAAATAATTATAAATTCACACTTACTATCGAGCCATATCGAGTCGTACTTGAGTGTTCTTTTGAAAGAAAACTCTCTACGCCCTGTTGTCAAATTATGAAGATCCGTTCGGAAAATGACAGCATCCGCTTTGGTGAATTCAGCGTTCGTACCGCTGTAAAGTCCTGGTAGGTCACCAGGATTGCCTCGGTCCACCCATACAGCTGTTGAATTATCAGCTGGGTCGTAAGGACATTTAGCAATACCCATACCTACTCCGGGGACGTATTCGTTTCGTGGCAGATGCGTCAGGTTCGACTGAAATTATAAAATAATAAATTAATACAAACTGTTACAAAAGCACTGAACTATATAATAATCATTACTATGGTTTAAAAGGAGATTTACCATCACTTGTGTATATATAATCTAATACTCAACGTTATAAACACTTACCAAGTAAAACCATTGAAGATAACACATTACTTAGTAATTTAACAAAGTAAGGCTAAATATATGTTAAGTTTTGTAATTCACAAATTTTACCTTCATTTTCCCACGTTTCAAGGCCCCAGGAAACCGACATAATTAGCGTCGATTTACCGTTAATCCGTAAACATGATAACGGCCACAAAACATTAAGATAGGAACATGAAAGTTGGTATAGATGACTACAGAAATTCACCCTCCTACACTGCTATATGTTTCCCGAAAAAAGAATATTTATACTAATCGAACTGTTAACTTAAAAAAATCTGTATACTCAAAAGCCTTCACTCGTTTCGCTCGTGTCAATAACTCGGCCCTTGCGAGCCTCGAAACTGTATATATGTGAAGGATCTTCACTCGCTACGGTCGTGTCGGTTATACAGGCTTCATAACTACACGAAAATCAAAATTTGTTTAAAGGTCAATGTTGGAAATTATATTTTTTGGCAATAACTTTGCTATAACTAATAGTAAAGATGTAGAGGTTGTAAACCTTATATGGAGAATGAAATCTGTACATGTCTATGTAATTTAGTGTGTTATATGTTGAATAACACACGAGATATAAACGAATAATTTCTGAAATTATCAATTCGATTTTTATGAATTTTAATTCTTTACTATACGAGCACAATATAGTCACCTTAATTTTTTTTTTCCTAAAAATCACTGAAATTTTAGGTTTTGAGTTATCTACGTGAAATAAAACCGAAAACATGGGTGGAGAGAAAGTCGCACATCCTTGAACAATAATCACAATTTCCGGTTAACCTATTTGACAATTTCCTTTTCACTTACCCACGAATTATGTGTATTATCAAACCCAAACCATTTCACAAGAACTTTATTCCCTCTTTTCTTTAATACTTTTTCAACAAGGTATAAATTACCTATTTTCGACCTGTTTAATTCTTCACCATAAAACCCGCCTTGTAGAATATAGGTTAATAGGTTTTGATGGTACAATAGCATAAACTGAGAAAACCTCGTTTGTCCAATTTGGTAAGTAACCTTTAACGAACGTCTTTTTAAATTTGGAAATTCTAACTTTATCATCCAGTTTTTGTAGTTTTACGAGCTATTTTTTGTAATAAAAGTTTTTCGTGTTTTTTTCAATACTTGAGAGGGTTTCATACCAGTAGTTCTATGCACAGTATTATTGTATGATTTTAATATTTCTTTTAAAAGGCTCAACCACTCATAACTACGTCGAGCTGTAAATTCTCGCCACATACGATTTTTTAATGTACGATTCAGCCTTTCGACTATGGAAGCTTTCTTGTCAGAGTGTGTATATCTAATTTAATTTCTATCTTCATTTGTGACAGCTATCGTACTTACGTACAACGAGGACGGACGAAAAGCATGTCGGAAATCACTTTTAAGTTGTCTGAGCTCATGAAACGTAAAAAAAAAAAAAAAAAAGGGATCGATATTTTTGATAAATACCATACTTACCTTATATTTCGTATATTGGGTAAATAAAATGACGAATGTTTCAATACTAACTACAATATTGACAGATAACGTGATATTAGGATAGTTAAAACGAATAGTGCGTCTTAACAGCTAAACTTTAATGTTATTTGCGATAGTTATCAGATAATAATAGGGCTGACTCAAAATGTTTAAACAGAAACATTTAGCTTGAAGTAAAAAAATACCAGTTAACAAATAAATTGTTAAGTTTATAATTATTTTGAGTAATACGATCATGTGATACTTATTTAAAAAAGCCTTGGTAAGAGGAGACAAATTTTACAAAAAAACAAAAAAAAAAAAAAAACAATAATAATAATTCTCACCATACAAACCAAAATGACTAAAAAAAGGGACTATATTAAGATAGTTGGAAAAAATTCTTTTATGTTATACTTTATTTTAATATTTGTTTGAACCAACATTCTAAATTTTCTTTGAGGGGTTCACTATATAAGTACGAACATGGCAAATCTACACCTTTATTCATGTAGTCTTGGGATAGATTCCTCTCTTTCATCTTTCTTATCAGGTCTTTCTTGACCATCACTTGTTTGTTTTGACCCTGGCACTATTAGAGAATTCCTACGGGTATTTATTTTGTATTATTGTTTTTTTTTGTATAATGCTGATAACCGAGAGGTTTCTTTGCAATATAAACAACAAAAGACGAAAATACTAAAATGTTCATAAATACTTAAATATCCATAAATAGGCTACTACACATATCCTTAAATTCCATGAATATTCATAAATACTACAAATCGCCTTAAATACTATGAATATCCATAAAAATTCATAAATATATATAAATACGACAAATATTGATAAATACCATAAATATCCACAAATAAAATAAATATCCATAAAAACTATAAATATTCATTAATACCATAAATAAGGATACAATATTTCAGAATATAAAGTTTTTATAGTCTCATAACACATTCTTAATGTTGAAATAATAAAAAAGTCTCCCAAAAATTTTTTATAAGATATACCTAATGAATGTACTTTTTCTTATGCACTGCAAGATGGTATGAATAAAAATAAAAATTTTGTACAGCAAAATAAAGGGCTCCCCTTATACAATGTTATATAATATAAATGTAGATTAAAAATGTATCAATAACTTTATGAAGTATATTGAAATTTGACTTGATCCGTTTAAAAATTATTAGCATTTAAAAAATTTAAAATTCTTACTTTAGAAGATACTTTTCAAGGATACATTTTGATACTAAGGTTAATTAGACTTAATTAAAGTGAAGAAACCATCATTATTTAAAAAATAAAAATAAAGGAGACCCTTTATATTTGTACAAGTATAACTTGATGTTTTACAGAAATAATTATTACTTACATATATAACCCAATCTTTAGGACTGTGTGCGTTGGTCCCACACACGTAGAGTCGAGTACCGTCCCCCATGCCTTGGACAACCCGTATGTGGTTTCTGCAGTCGAAATGCTGAAAATAATTTTTAAAAAATACATTGAAATATATATCAGTAGTATAAACATTAGTTTCTCTAAGAATAACACAGGTGATTGGTTGGTGAGAAGGGAGCTGGGTTGTGTAGTGCATTCCGTACTGTTTTATGCTTCGCCAATTTGGCAAAGTGCACTGATTTTCAGTAAGTGGAAGAAGGAGCTGAAAAAGCACAAAGAGGAGTAGCACGTTGTGTCTGTATTGATCCTACTGAAGCAGCTCTTGTGATGCTTAAGTCCTACCCATCACACTTCAAATAGAGATAAGAATTGTAAGGTATTCAGACCAGATAGAAACAGCAGGAGATGACCACTATATAGGCAAAAGGCGTGGATCCAAGAAACTGGAAAAGTAGCAAGGAAAAGAGTTGTATACCCAACCTAACGGTATGAGTGGAAATAAAACATGGGAAATATATTTGCCATCTGATTAAAAAATCTTACTGCTCACGGGTGCTTTGTTAAATACAAAAAATATATAAAAGAAAAGGTTTACCATCAGTGAGACAAACACCTGTGCATATTGTCCTGAGTCCTGAGGCAAACACAATTTTTTCACACCGTGTTTGTTTGCCTAAGATGGAGACGACAAATGGAGGGAACAGATAAAGACGTGTGGAGATGTGAAATGATTGACAGCTTGATGTCATCAATGCTAGAAAGCCCAGAAAAGTGGGCAGGAGAGATATCGAGGAATTAAAGCTAAAGAGGAAAATTGTGTAAAAGATAACTAACTGACTGGCATCCTGAATTAATTAAGAATGACGTCACACCAGGAAGGAAAAGGCTTTTTTTATTGCAGTAAGAATCAGACACTATCATCTAGGTGCGGGCTGGTCCTTCGAATGTTTTCTCGCCTATTGAAAAATAGGGAATTGATTGATAAAATTTATGAGTGCTTGTAATTCACATTGACAAAAGCCGACGTTAAGTAAGTCTACCGGCAGATTTATTTTGTAAATTATTTTCTATAATTTTATAAAAATATGTTATCACACTATTAAAACAGTATTTATTACAAAATTAAATATTTAAGATTGGACAAAGTCAACAGCAAGCAATGGAAAAATTTATAGTTTTCATGATAGTAATACTGGAACAAAGAAAAATTTAGGTAAATCTACAATATTTTTGTCATTCACCTTTCCTTGATTTTGAGAATGTCTTTTCATTTAGTCCGAACTTCCATTTCTAATAATGAAACTAAATATTATTTTTTATACTAACTCGCAATAAGTAATAATAATTAAGGTTGGGAGAACTGATAATAGCAATTTATTTTTTGCAAGAAAGTTTCATAACAATTAGTTAATGCTAAGATGTCAGTTTTGCTTAGTCCCTCCAACCTGTATTTTCATAGTGCGATAACCTGGTTTTAGAAAATTCTAGACAATAACATTTTTGAGCACAGCGAATGAATGCGTTGGCCGATTTTTATTTTATTACAACAGAAATTCATGGTTTTAAAGGAATTTAATTTGAAGTATCACCAAGTCATATGTGTACATTACATATTTTTGAGATGAGGACGTGGTGGGAAGGGGAGGGTATTTCTGGAGTTTATAAATAGATATTCTAAGGTTCCCCTATCCTTAAAGGTGAATAACTACCCCGAGAACTGACTATGCATATCTCTTTCCGTCTTTTAAATAATAGAGGTTGAAAGTTTTCAAATCTCTCTCTCTCTCTCTCTCTCTCTCTCTCTCTCTCTCTCTCTCTCTCTCTCTCTCTCTCTCTCTCTCTCTCTCTCTCTCTCTCTCTCTTTTTTTTATTTAATATACACACTAGAGAAGAGTCGCTCTCTCATGTCTGTGCACACACGACGTTCCAAAAGAGCGGTTCAATACTCATTTTTGAGATGGGGTGGTGGGAGGAGGAGAGGTTTTTGATTTTGTAAATTAATATTTAAAATCTCTTTTCGTATTTTAAATAATATATTTGGTAAGTTTAAAAAAAATCTTTCTGTAAATACACTTTTGTGCCTAGATATAGATATACTCTCTTGTCTGTGGTCGTGTGTGATTTTCCTTTACAAAAGTGACTACTCAGAGTGGTAAAAATCATAAGATAATGCACAATACAAGAGGAATAAGAAGACCTGTTAGAAGCACAAATAGACGAAAAAAAATCTCAGGTGTCAGAGTGTAAATGAAGAAGAAAAATTTTTAAATGTCGATTTCAAGAGAGAGGCTGTCCTTGGAACAAAAAAAAAGAGAACTTTTCGAAAATCGTTACAGATGGAGTTAGTATACAGTGTAAAAAACAACTGAACTTGGGAGGGGGGGGGCAGATAGACAATAACCTCACGTACGCACTACACGTTAAAAACATCGTCCTTGAGGACTCATAAATTGGGGGGGGGGAATAGGGGGGAGACTTGTGCCAAAGGTATGAGCGGGAGTGTCATATAGTCAAATATTTTATATGTTAGATCAGTCTGTGTCCAATCGATACTAAATGAAGTGCAGAAAAGAAGATTTGTCTGTCCAAAATACGCGGCCTTGAGGATAGTGTCGGAATATCACACGATGTCACAAAGTTTAGCTTTGGTCCTCGCCGGTACGCCACGAAATTATCTTCTGGCACAAACATGCCACGAGATCAATGAAATTCAGATGGGAGTAAGAGTTGGAGAAGATTGCGATGCAGTAGAAAGGAAACGCTAGAAAAAGGCTCATTCAGAGATAGTAGGAATGCTGAGCGGAGAGGAAAAAGGCATAGAATCAATCATACCTGCGGAAATGGCTTGGTAAAGATATTAAAGAATTAGTTTTCTACCTAACTCCAGCCTTCACGAACATGGCTTCTGAAATTGCTACGATCCCAAAGAGGATGATGTCTTACGTACTATGTTCTTCTACGAGACATGGGAAACATGGACAGAGAGAGGAGGGGGCGACAATAAACCAGGGGAAGAAATTACAAATGATATCATATATACTAGAAGATAAGGAGGTATGTAGAAATACATGAAATAGGCATATTGCAATGTAAGGAGGAACGGTTAAGGAGAGAGGAAGGGAAGGAGAGAGAGGGGGAAGATGAGAGAGAGGGAGAGAGGGGGAGAAAGATAAATGGAATAATTTTAATAATTCCTCGTAATAACTGTCAGGGGGATACTTATAGTGAGTACGGGCTTGGCAATTCCGAGGAAAGTTAGCTGGATCTACACTTTTTTATTCATGTAGTCTTGGGTTAGATCCCTCTCTTTCATCTTTACCATGACCAATTTTTGTTCTTTTCCGACTTTGACGCTAGAGTATTAGAAGGCTAGAGGTATTTATTTTATGTGTTTTCTTCCTTTTTTATTAAGCGATGATGACCGAGAGGTTTTTCGCTTTTAAATAGCAAGGAAAAATCATCGTATCATATCTTCGTACAAGGTTCGGGATAACATCGATCATAAAATAAACAGTTTCGAGTTATTTCAAGGACATAAGTAGCTTGAAGGGTATGTATTACCAAAATTACAAAACAAACAATGTATAGTTTCACTCTGGCATTTTGACAAAACGAGGGTATCAAATACAGTCTATTATTTATCCATTAGCAAAAACCAACAAAAAATAGTGAATAGCCACCCCTGATTGGACATCAGCCAAACATAGCAAATATTAATAGAGTTGGCATACAGAACACAGCAAATTAAAATGTTTAAATAATTGTTTAATCCAAGATTTGTGAGTAAATGGTTAACAATTTAATATTTGAACAATTTCTTCTTCTTAACAGATTTACGCAAATCTAATAACTAACGGGTGAACTAAAAGTAACAGTTCACAAATAAATTGTAAATATTTAATTTCTTATCAATAGAGGGACTCTCTGAGATCGGTCTCCCTAAGTAAATATTAATTTTCATTGCACATTGGTTTCACTCTTTTTTGTTATTAATTATTTTATTCTGAACCATTCAGTCGAATATGAATACGATAGCTAGTAATTCTAAAAATATATGTAAATATGTAAAAAAATATATGGAATAAAAATTACATAATTAAATATATTAGTATTTGATAGTCTATAATTCTGTTAAGGCTTTGCTTCACCTCCGCCATAATGGATTCATCCCCCATAAGAATAATGCTACACTTGAGCAGTTGTACTGATGTCAATTTTCATCTCAGAATTTTCGTTAAAAGATCATTTTAAAGATCACGTGAGCGTGGATGTTTCCTTTTTTTATAAATTGGGATATAATCATTAGACGTTGAACAATTATAGTGGACATTTGTAAATCGATTTTCTATTTCGGTATTATTATTATTATTATTATTTTATTTTTTTTTTTTTGTGTTAGTGAATGATATTTTCGAAAAATTTAAAAAAGGAAAACACTTGGTGTTGTTTTATTATCTATTACAATAAATAATGCTGAACTGTCTAACATAAAAAAGTAGGGTAGATAGAATGGATTAAATGAAAAAAATGTACCCATGCTTACAAGGCTGCCCTCGCGTGGTTCAAAAGAGAACCATTCAGCCGTGAAGAAATATAGGTTTTAGCACTGATGATCGTGTTTTTTTAAATGTTTCATATGATAAATAGTTTATTCTTTAATGCGGTTTTAGTTTTTTATATATGCAAATGTATGTCTTATATTATAAATATCTCTAATTTGCCATTTTTTCCTAATAACTAAAATGTAAATTTATTTGTAATATTGATCTCTTTTAAATCTATAACAATAAATGTTGGTAAGTTTATTATCTGCCGAGGTCCTTTTCAGATTATTAGACAGCAAAACTCGAAGTGTTTTGTATATAGAGGGGAGAGGATATCAAATTCACTATGAAGGAATTTGCTTCAAATGGTTAGGGGAGAAGGAATGGACACCCCTGAGTTGAATATTTTTCCATTACAACTTCTGACAATAATGTGTGTATTGACAATGCTGTGGAGAGAGATAATAAAACTAAAAATAATTTTTCTGTTGATAATGGTATAGAGTGTAGCGCTGTCATAAATGGTATGATTACTGGTAGAGCTTAATAACAGAGAGAGGACATTTAGTGAAAGATACTGTGTCTATACTAGGTCGCTGTATAGTACACAGATCATACTTTTTAGAAGAGCTTGTCAATATGAGTGATCACGCCTCACAGTACGGTTGTACATTACAAAATATGCAAATTATTGGAGAAATACATCGAGGATTCAGATTCGGAATCATTTTCAAGTGCAACATGTGTCAAGAAAGAAAAACTATGTGGAGTGAACCAGAACTTGCAAATTATATGGATGTTAATACAGCAGCCTTGGCGTCTGGAGGAGGATATACATGTCTTCAGAAGGTGTTCAGAGCAATGGACATACGTTGTAAGGTCACAAGACTTAGGATAAAATAATGGGGGGCTTAGAGATTTACTACGTCGACCTAGCATGGTAAGGTGAACTTGGGGGCTACAATAGATAGAGAATGCTGGTTACGAAAGATAGATATTAGATGACTGGAACTCGATATGCTAAACTGACTAAAAAACCATCTGAAGACTTAAGTCCATATAACGAACTATAGCACCAATGATTTAATTTGGTTTTTCAGAAACTGGTATTAGTCCAATTTCAAATATGTTAGTAAATTATTTCCAGTCATAAATTACGTATTCAAAATCATTGTAATTAAAAAAAGGTTTAGACGCAAAAAGATTGAAATTTTGGAAGCTATTTTGGTTTTTAGGGGCGGGTATTGGTTGGAGACGGATATACGTTGAATATGTTTATCAATTTAAGACCAACATCGTAAAATTCATATTGGAAATCAGTTTTAACGAAATCGGTTGAAAAAAACCAAACAAAAATATTTGTTATCCTATTTTTTTGGTGTGTTTAATATACCAAGATTTTGATCACAGAAGTTTAAAATTGCAATAAAATATTATTGGTAAATTTTAAATCAGCGTAACAAAAACATATAGAAAATAATTTGATTAAAATGAGTTGTAAATAAAAATGTTGAAATTGTTGACCCGCCGTCATTTTATGTTGGAGAGTCAGTATAAATCTTACGTAAAATAGGTTAGTATATTAGAAATAAGTTTGATTAAAAATCGGTTGAGTAAAAATATAGTAATGTTTCTCCACTATCTTATTTGTAGAGTCTAGTATGTTGGACCGCCATGTTGTTATTCAAGATACATGTGTACGTTCCACATAAAGTTTGATATTAAATTGCTAATAGGCAAATAAAACTTACGCATAGTAGAGTGATTTGGATTCATCTAACTAAATGGGCAACGAAACGCTACATTCCACGGTTAGCCGAGAACAGCTTATTTGAATAAAATTTATGAAACGAGCAAACAAATTATTAAAAAACGCCGGTCATATCTCAAAATGACAGTTCATAGTTTTGAAAAATATGTAAATGAACCCTGATATCGTATGGAAACTCGTTGCTATAGAGCTACTACTTTTTCACATGTATGTAATATAGAGAATGTTGTGTGATGGGTCAAAAAATGGAAGGCTAGTTTTGTTTTCGAATCCCTCTTGAGGTCCACTGAGTCCAAAAAGGTGGTTTTGAAAATATTGTCTGTCTGTCGTACGTTCCACAGATCAAATGTGTGGACCAAATTTAATAAAATTTGTTATGTGGCCATATTTTGGCATTACTTTAGAATTTGTATTATTATTTTTTTTTAATTTGGTTGATAACTCAAAATTAGAGGGTAGCCGTCATAAGAAAAACACTAAATTACGATTTTCTCATTATCGGGTCAAAGATTTTTTTCTAAACATTTTGCGAATGTGTAGCCTCTAGAGATAAAAAAAAAACGTATTGGTTGACTTTTTCAAAAAATATAGGATTATGAGTTATCAAATAATAATAATCAGTCATGGATCCACAGATTACGTTCAGATTTTATTAGAATGTGAAGATTAATAACCCAAATCCGTGTGGTAAATCGCAAATAAAAAAAGTAGTACATTTCATGAATAATTGACAACAAACAAAAATTAACCTTTACCGCTGTCATTAAAACCTCGATGTTTACCAAATACAGTTTACGAACGTGTTTATGGTACAAACGAAGCAAGTTTTGTCCCTTATTGAGGTATATAATTATTTTTTATAGCCATCGTCCATGGTTCTTATTTATTTTTTTTCACCTAACTGAAGTTTTTGGTGAGAATTTGTTTTTGTTGGTTTTTATTTGGTTTTAGGGATAGGAGAAGACGAAATTTATCCCATTTTTTTTACCATATTAGTATTATTATTTAATGTCAATAACCATATTTACATCAAATGGGCTATATAAAAACATTTTCTATGTGCAAAATATAGTTTGAGGTTTTTTCAATTATACTACAAAATTGGCAACAGTGTCAGAACTGTTTTTCATAAAGTGAAAGAAGAACGAAATAGTTACTGTAAACTTTATACATTTTAACCTTTAAGTCATTAAAACTAATAATATTCATAGTGTGTTAATTAATTTTAGATATTCGGAACTATAGGCTGCTTGAAGCCAACAAAGTCTACAATGCAAAGAAGCTTCAAGCCCAAAGCAGTGGTCTAGTGCAGATAGGGTAGTTTGTAAATTGCAAACTAAGCAAATGTGAGTTGAAGGTCAAAAGCATGGAATACATACTGAATTGAAAATATAAACAAAAAGAAATTCCAAGAATGGATGTCAACTTATACATACTGAATTGAAAATATAAACAAAAAGAAATTCCAAGAATGGATGTCAACTTATACATACTGAATTGAAAATATAAACAAAAAGAAATTCCAAGAATGGATGTCAAATAAGAGCGACAGAGACGGTCGATTTACACGCAAGCGTAGTAGTAGACTAGCCTAATGTCTACTTAGAGTGTTCCCGTCTTTGGAAATGAAACTAGGACTATTTTGTGCAACGGCCACAGCGCAAAGGTACTAGTAATTCACAAATTTGCTGTGCCCTGGTGTTGTGTTGGTGTCAATTCGGTTATTTTATTTCACTACCGCAGAGTCTTAAGACGTACATATTTAATTTCTGCTGACGCTTTCTAATGAACCAATTATCTGATAACGGATCAGATGAAGATATTACTAGGAAAGGTAGACTATGTACTGAAATCAACTAAATATTACAAGTTGATTTTGAAAATATAATTGAAAGATCTTGGGGGGTTGGGGAGGAACAATGCATGTTTCATAATCGACATTGCAAATCTCAGACTCTCTGTAGAAAAATTCCTAAACATGAGGAAACTTTCTTAACAGTATTGAGTTTTCGAATAATACATGATTTGTTAATGACACATATATTGCTATTGTGAATTAAATACTAACCTCAGATTTGCCTTTTGAGACACAGTTGGCAACATTGCTGGGCTCTAAGCTGAGCGAATCTCTCTGTAACAAAAACAAAGAATGATTTAAGTTAAATGTTGTTATTATTATTAAAATAATAAATAGTCCTATTACCTACGTTTAAATATTATCGAATTTAGGCTTTATAACGCTACACATATTTATGACAGACACTAGATGAACATAATTCCAAAAAAAATTTTGGTCTCAAATCGACATTGATTTTTGACCCATCACAATATTCTCTATACTACGTATATGTGGAAAAGTTATGATAGTATTTTTATTCAGCAGTGTATTACTAATCAGAGTTACCGTTATTGTTTTATGGATTTTGTAATTACTTTTTTTTTTTTTAAGTAAAAAAAACTTATAAAATTATAATTTTTTGATAGCTACTATGGAAGTATTTTAGGTTATATTTCACTTTATTTTTATTGAACTAAAATCCAAAATGCTACCAGAGTATGTTGACTCTAAACTGACATCAGCTTCGCGCCAGGTTATTATAAATAGTTTTCCCGTGTGTTATTGAACTCAGATTTAAATTCTACATATAATGGTAACAATTCCATCTCTTCATGATGACAAATAGCGAAGTTATTGTCAAAAATGTAATTTGAATCCCGACTTTCCTAGACCATGGGATAAAGTATATTTATTTTCTAGTAAAGTTAGAATTCGAAATTACTATTTTAAAAGATACACAGATTCATCAAGGTCGAGACACCAATAGGGTCGAGACACTGACACGAGCGAAGCGATTGGAGACTTTGTAACATATATACATTTAACTGACTCATTAGGGACACGTCAAGAAAGTTTAGAAAACCTGTGTAATAAACGGTTTTAAACGTACTTATCCTACTAGGTAAAACTCCATGATCTACCAAAACAATTTAATGTGTCCTACAAAGCCAAAGAAACCAACTATTGCTCTTTAATTTGGGGGATCTGTTTGTATTACATTCTAAAATAGAGCTGGATAAGTACCATGATGGCGCCCATCAACTTGTTTCCCTGTTCTTCAGTATTCCTTAGAGTTTTTGAAAAAGTCCCCAATTTTGTTGGCACCCTGTATGTTATATTTGTGATCTCAATGTCTGTCTGTAATATTAAAAGGGTAAAATGATTACTTTAGTTGCCTAATATTTACCCCCTAAAATAATAAGAACAAGACGAATAATATATCCCTCTCTTTATTTGTTCAAGTTAATCAGATAATCCAAGGAGGGGTAGGAACACAAATCTACTAAATTACAAACGGAATAAGTAAACATTTGTATAAAGTAGGAGAAAAATAAAAGGAGAGTTTGATTTCCCTGTGGGCAACGAATATATGGGGGATGGTAAAGGGAGAAATTAGGCAAGGAGAATATGGTTTGGGGTGATAATGGATTGGAAGAGTGGTTGGTACAGAGTGTGTTAGGGAAAACGTCGGGAAGGTACAAGATATAAGAAGGGTTGGTTAGATCTAGAAAGGTATAATTTTACTATAGTCAACGGATTCTGGAACGAAAAAAGTCCTAGCCAGCTTTTTTTGTACCTATACGTTTCATATACAGGGTGTTTAAAAGTTTAAAAAAAAAGTTTTAGGAAATTCCTCATATCAAAACCAATGAAAATGCTTAGTTTTTTAGTTAGTTGCCATTTTGTGTTTTTAACAAAAAAAAAATCATATCTTCTTAACTGCTGTAAATGCATGTTGTTCTTAACTGCTGTTGTGCATGCTAATTAGTGTTATAAAGACCTAAGATGACAAAAATAATCAAACAAATTTCCTTCACTCATTTCAAAATGGCGACTATGTAAACATTTTAACGTCGAATATCTCGAAATCCGTTAATATCACAAAATATTTGTAAGACAGTAAATATTTTCCTTTTTAACGATAAACAAAATAGTGTTTCCATTCTTTCTCTGGCTTACGGAATAAATGAGTTATCGACAAAAAAAAACGGAAAACATTATTCTTGATAATTGTCGACAAAACCCATAATTAGTCAAGAAAAAAAAATTGTTTGAATTCTACAAGAAATTAAAACTTTTCAAATTCATATAACATAAAAACGGCTGTTTTTACAACAACAAAAATTAAGAATCTATCCTGAATCGAACGATGTCTGTTTACATTATGACATATTGATAGCAATCCGTAAACATTATTGCATTGCTACTACAACGTATGACTATTTTTTAAATAATAACAGCTGATTTAGATGTTTAATAAATAAAGGATTGTTGTAGGAATAAAAACCAATGCTAATAAAAAAGTCAGCAAACTGAAGCTTTGCTTTTGTTTAAAGTTTTCTTTAGTTTCATTTCAAGAAAGTTTATTAGTCATATTTCACTATATCATGGGAGCCAATCATAACTACTAATTTACCAACTTAGAAGTAACTGATATGCACCTAATGTAATTCTTGCACATTGCAGTAGCTAGGAAGCTCTAGACGACCATCAGGAACGGCACAGAGAGATAAGAAGTTGAAACATCAGAAGCTGGGTAAATCAGGAGGACCACGTTTGATAAGAATATTTGAATTTGAAGAGGCTTGTTAAATGAAATATCAACAACCCCGGAAAAGTATTAGAGAGCCAGCTTTACAGTATAATGTAAGTAATGCAACAATGTGGAATGTATTGTATGAGTAGGAACTTATTACATTCAGCGAGTTCAAGAATGTGTTTGACGATTTTGACTAAATTTTGCTCAAGGATCCCAAACAGAATATTTTTATCTAAAGGACGCAAAAAACGTATTTCTAGTCAATTTCCCAGATATTCCAATTCGTGAGTTATCCGTAAAAACAATAAAAATCAATTACGAGACTGCCAAAAGACTCAATTTCTAAAAATCGGCTTTGCCGATTTCGTTAAAATTACGAAGATTAATGATCCTAGCGTGTTTAAAGTGGAATGTTGAAGTACCTATAATTGAAAATTCTACAACAAAAATATTTAAAATCTCACACTATTTTTAAATTTAATTTAATTCGATTTTCAAATTTTAGCCAAGATGAATAATTCCTAAAATAATACCACAATTTGAGCAAAATCGTACTGACAAGTTAGATGAAAATAGTGAACATTTTATACCAGTTCTATTAAAAAAAAAAAAAAAAAAAAAATCAATTTTATTCCATGGCATTTTTCGATAAATTTTTATTCCCGCAGTAGAAAATGTAGGTATACTACTTGTTCAAGAAAAATATAATAATATTTCATAACTGCTTTTTAATGTGTACTAAAAATTCACACCATGCATGAAGACACGTGGAATGTTCCACGAAGTAGAATATTTAAAAATTCCAGAAATACCACATCTTCACTCTACTATACTTGTTAGATACAAAAACAATAAAAGATTATAACATATATAAACCTTTACATAAAACAAATTAGTGGACGCCATTATGATAATGTACGAAATTATTTATTCATTACTTTCTTTTCTTTATTTATTACAAAAATTGAAAAAAAATAAATAATAATACACGGAAATTATGAATTAAAAAAATAATAAAATCTTTTTAACGAATAAATTATATAAACCTCCAAGTTTTAAACCTCCAAAGTCGAATTCAAATTTTCTAATATTTTGCGAATTTGATGGGATATAAAATTAAAAATTGGTACAACTAAAATAAAATAAGTTAACAGTTACTAAATTTTAGTATAATTCCTGTTTATATAACATTCGTATATTTGGGATGTCCTTTGTCAAAAAACGTGCAAGCAAATTTAAAAAAAGAGGAATTACGTGGAATTTTATTAAAAGAATATTTTTTCGAGTAGTTATTCCTAATAAAACGTACTTTTTTCTATTTTGATTGGCGTTTTTGTTGTTGTTAAAAAGCGAAAAACCTCTCAAAAAGGCCTCATAAAAAAGGAGAAAAGGACATACAATTCTTGAAAAATACAATCCTTATTTGTAAATATATATATATATATATATATATATATATATATATATATATGAAATTCCCCACCCCCTCAAACAATGTTTTTACGAAGAATGTTGTTTATTTCACTGAATTCGGCCCATCACGATAAAAGATATTGCTGTTAAACTTGTATAGTCATAACCGCTTATTTTTAGACAGTCGAAACTAATGTTTTTTTATGAAGTGGTTATTCCCCCTCCCCCTCTTTTGTTGTTTAAAAGCGAAAAACCTCTCGGTCATCACTGTCCATAAAAAAAAAGGAAGAAAAAGGCATACAATTCTTGAGAAATGCATCCTTTTGTAGAAAAATTCTAACAGATAATAAATTCTCCCCCTCAAATATTTTCATGTTTTACATTGAATTTTGTTTGTTTCACTGAATTGGGAGCCTCGCGTTAACAGTGTAGGATATTCAGTCGTAAAACCGTTTATTTTAAGATAATCGAAATTCATGCTTTTTCATGAGGTGGTTTTTTCCCACTTGTTGTTTAATGAAAACTTCTAGGTAATAATAGTTTCATTAAAAAAAAAAATAAATAAAAATAAAAGAAGATGAAAAGAACAAAAAATAACGATCCCTTAATAGAATCAGAGTTAAGAAAAAAGAAGAGTTTGTCAAAAGAGACCTAATAGGCTAGGGATCTAACCTAACAGCACAAAAAAAATTATAATTGAAATAAATTAAATTTAAAAATCATACCTTTTAAAACGTTTAAATCTATAACAAAAATTGTGGCAAGTTTTAGTTCACCACTAATCAGAATAATGAATTAGGTTTTATTTCTTTTTAATTCATTTAAAACTCATTAAAATAATTAAAGAAATTCCACGCATAAAAAATGTCAAACACTTGTAGTTTCCTGATTGGCCTTGCAGTGCTCACTAAAATGAGTTGGAGCTTGACAATCCAGAGGGACCTAGCTTGATATACACCTTTATATACCTTTTTCATGTAGTCTTGGGTTATATCCCTCTCTTTCATATTTCCTATCAAGTTCCCCTGGACCAACTCTTGTTCTCTTCTGATCCTGACACTATATTTAAAAGCTAAAGGGTCTTTATTTAATGTCATTTTCTTCCCTTTTATAAGAAGATGATGATTCAGAAGGATTTTACTTTTAAACACCAAGGAAAAACATAGTTTCCCTATAGTGGCTCTCAGATAATTTTAATAATCAGAGGTAGAATTAATTTATCTCGCCTATATATATATAAAATAATTATACACGAATTTTCTTCTTTATGTTTTATGAAGAACATATACTGTATCATTGGTCATTACCGCCTTATATAAAATAAAAATTAATTTAAAAAACTTAAAATACTCTAAAAGCAACAGGATCAGAAGATTTGAGTTTGTCAAGAAAGACAAGGTATGAAAGATAAAAACAGAGGATCTAATCCAAAACCACAAAAGGTGTAGACCCAGCGAGTGTACTTTGGGATTGCCACGGCTGTAGTGGGATACCCATTATTAATGAGTCCATAAGTGGCAGAGACCAAACTAATATATATTTATACATGGAGTTTCCCAAATATTTGAAGCCTTAGGAAGACTTTCTCTTGTTCTTGAAAAATTAATTTAATTTTTCACCAATTTTATATTTTAATCTAATGTAATTTCAATAACAATCAACTGTTTTAAAATATTGTGTGCGCGTGTTAATCGTTACGATTCAAACGTGTTAAAGATTTCCATTTAAAAATATCTAAATGTTTTCTGAATAGTATTTTAAAGAAACATAGACAGGCTCCAGAACATATCAAGGCACGTGTTATTTGAATGTTTATTTATTTAGATCACTTCCTCTTGAATCAACTTATATAGTTACTTGAAGATACCGTCCAAATATAAATACTAGAACTTACACAAATGATGTAGGTCTAAACGGTCGGAACTACTTTCTTAGTTAATATACAGGGCGATTCAAAATTGCACGGAAATATATCGGGAGCTCATTCTAGAGTTAAAAATAAGAAACAACATTTATATAAACATGGGTTTGGACACGCTTCGTTTTCTATCGGCTATTTTGTGTTTTTACAAAAATATTATATCTTTGGAAGTATATAAGATATTGAGTAAAGGTTTGGTATACGTTGACCAGCACACCAGAATACGAAGACTTATTTTGTACATTTTCAAAATGGCGGACGATTAAAACATTTAATGATGAATATCTCGAAAATCATTAAAATTATAAAAAATATTTACAAGAAAAACATTTTTCGTCCTTTTTATGAAAAAGATATTATTTAATTTTTTCTGTAGATCGAAGGATATATGAATTATAACAAAATACAAATTGCTGGTAATTGTCTACAACAACAAAATATTAACTTAAAAGACAATATTTTTTAATTATGATAATATTTTTAAAAATAATATTATTATTTTAATCCATTGCTCAGAATAATTTAAATATTTTATTAAATTTTATACATCTATGATGAAATTTTTTTTTTTTTAATGTCTAACTAAATATGTAGAAAATTAAATTCTGATCAAGTGTATTTGTTGATTTGTAATTTTTAAAACTTCGGGGAATAATTACGAAATATTAAAATTATTATTGAAATAATAGCAGCCATTTTGAAACTGGTAATGGAAACATTTTACCTTTATGGGGAATGGAAGGTCTTGCGTGTTCTACAAAATTGGCAATAATTTTTGTTAGGCCGATATCTAGGGTGTCCTTTAATTAATGAAAAAACATATTATAATAATGTTTAGTGTTAAAAGGACAATACATTTTAAATTCTTGATAATCTTTAATAAAATTTATGCTGGTGATATTAATCATATAAAAAAATTCAAATTTATGTAATTTTTAAATAGTTTTATTCAAATCTTCCTATTTTTTTAAAGTTAAAATCTCGAAACATCCTTATACGAATATTTAAAGGCTGTCATCTGTCCACTGCGATAACATTAAAAAAAATTGGCGAGTGCTGCTGCAACACTGTTACGGAATCATTGTTTGTATTTAATACCGGTTTGTGTTGTTATTTTGCCGATTTATTAATTTATGTTGCTTTAATTTATTTGAATATATGACATAATTTAGCCTAACATAACCTATTCGACTTTTTATTAAACAAAAATGTAGATTAGATTTGTAGTAGCAATAATCACCACAAATAGGTTTGGTTAGGTTATATATATTATTCATCATAATCCTAAAATTACAGTATTATTTCAATTAGTTCCTGTTCGATGTACAAAAAGGATGGGAGGGGGTTTCCTTACAATATGCAGGAACCCAATTTGTTTCAAGAATCTCAAAATTATGATTAAAGCCAGTATGAAAAAAAAAAAATAATAAGGTAGATATTTAATTTATATACCTACTTAAGAAAGTGTTTTTTGAAGTAAAAACAAAAAACACAATCGAAGCCAAACTCTTTTTTCGGATCCATGTCGTTTGAAATTAATTGTTGCAAATTTAGATCAGATGGCCATATCTACCAATATATATATATCTTAGGAAATAAGTATTGAGTTCATGTCTACCACAAACATTTTTTTAAATTTCCATATTGTCTTACTAGTTTAAATATTGCTAACTATTAATTTAAATTGGTTTACTTGCATACCTTGTCAAAAGTATTTTATTTTCTTACTTATTGCTACAGCTGTTTCGCCTTAACAGAAGACATCCTCAGCTGGGCGCACTCGAACTGGGCACCAGCCAAAAAGAGTCCACTAATCCTTACCTGATCTGAGCACCGGCCCGCGCTAGGTTGGCGGTAATTCCTACCCCGAGCGGGCACTGAACCCTTAGCACTATTGAGGAAACGCATACCTACAAACAGGGTGTTGTGATATTTACATGACTCATGGTCAGTTTGGGAAATACGCAAACATCCCTTGTTCCAAAATAATGGTAGGGGTGACATATTTTAAAGAAGTTCACACCCACTATAATTTTCTTAATATAATTTAACCTAACTTAACCTAATTCGTTTTAGAAATATAAACTATTTCGTAAAAAAAAAAAATGGATATCTGGTAAACGAAGGATTTTTAGGACATATGTTTATAGGACTATTTTAACTTTTTTTTCTATCTACTATCATTTCCTTAATTTTGCCAATTAAGGGAATTTGACAGCTCTCTACCCGGAGCAAACCCTTGCCTACCTCAGATTTGGAAAGATCCCAGTTCAGGTGGTTTAGTTGCCGCTGGTGCCCAGTTTATGTAGCCCCTCAGCCGTGGAACAAGTAACACAAAAACACATTCACTACACATATGAAATAGCATAACAGGTTGGTATTGATTAAAGTTAAATAAAAATTGGTTCCTTGATGTGGCCACATCTTTCCACTTCTAGTATAATTGGGCAAATGGTTAAGTTCTGTTGACATATTCTGAGAATGTCTTGTCAATTAATAAGTGAACTAATAAAATGATCACAATTCGAAAAGTTTTGCTTTTAAGCTAGCCTTCGGTGTTTTAGACAAAAAATTTTTTTTTGATAACTCGGTTACCGTTTGACCTACAGAAAAAAAAATGTGTAGAGTTGAGCGTTTGCGAGATATTTGATGTTACATATTTAAAACGAATTCCAATTCGAAAATATATGTAATCAAGTTTTTGTTTGAAAATGGTTGTACCAAATCTGAACTCAATATCTTAATTATATCCAGTCACATATATTTAAAAAAATTTAATAAACAAGAAACTAAAATGGCTGATATGGACAGTAAACTAAACGTTTTCAGTTTTATGTGAACTTTGTTCTTTCTTTTTACCATTAGATCAGGTCTTAAAAGTTTCTCCGTTAATCATTCTGAACTTTTCATAGAAAATACTTGTCCCAAATTCGAATCATAAATTTGTGTCAGTGTTGCAATTGTGTACCCAATATAATACTTATCAGTATGTGGATTTCAAAATGGCCGTTATTTAAAAATGTTAATGCTTAATTATTTAAAAACTTGATTATTTAATAAAAAATATTAAGCACCATATAATTTGAATTTTTAATGTTGAAGAAAATCACATTTATAATAATATACCAAAAATAACTCAGAGATGTGATCCTGGTTTTCCGAATGTGAAAAGATTAATGGGAAAATTCTTTAATTAGTATTTAATTATATTTTTATTATATATTAAAATAATAACTATAAATATGAAAACAGTTAATAATAGCACTATTTTGACACTTATTACTATTATTATTATTATTAAAATTACGTATAATTATAGTTTATTTTCTATGTAAATAAAGAAACACGTATTTCAAAGCCTAAAAAAAAAACACACAGACTCAGAAAATAACATTAAATTCTAAAACGAGTTCCAAAGACAATATCTCCAACCTCAATGATACATTTGCTACAATAATAAATTTTAACTAAATTATAAAATAACAGTATACCTTAGTTATAATTTGCTTGTTGTAACTATTGTCGTTGAAACGATTTTTATTACAATATTTTGTAAGAGTACTTTTTTGAGAAATTTGCATTACAGTTTAAATGGCCACCATTTTGTCATATGTAAAACATTATATTACGTACACAATTTAAATATTGTGACACAAATATATCATCCATAGTTGATCAATATTATTAGTTCCCACATCATATATATATATATATAGGCCTATATATATATATATATATATATATATATATATATATATATATTACAACAAAAACAAAAATAACAATGCTTGACAAGAAATTTGTTTATATAAACTTTTTTGTTTTATCTCCTGAATTGGTTTTGCAATTTGTGCACTATCAGAACACCATGTATAATCGTAATTATATAAATTATTTGACTCACCTCGCAATTCGATTGGTTGATATTGGAGAGATTCAGCTTGTACAGCCGGTCCCTGGAACAAAAAATAATGCACTTATTTTCTAATCTAAAAACAATTTAACAATCATACACACAAATTGTAGACGATTTTCAAATTAATTAGGTAAATTAAATTAACATTTTAAACCTCAGGAGCTCACTAGTGGGATTTTAACAGGAGCTAAACCTTCTTTATGTAGCAGTGTGTTACAACCATCTCTTTCATATTTTATATCAAGTCTATCTTAAATAAATCTTGTTATCTTCCAACATTGACGCTATTAGAGTATTCAAGGGCTAGAGATCTTTAATTTATATCCTTTTTCGAAGCCGATGATGACCAAAACGTTTTCCGCCTTTAAACAACAAGGAAAACAAAATATTATGATTTTACATTATAACGCACTACTGTGCCCATAATTAGTCTACTGGGTAATGCTCTCGATTTATAATTGTGTGATTATACCATGGTTTATGACATCATTGTGTGGCCTAATAGGATCAATGGATCAACGGCAAGACTGCGGGAATTCAACGACTGGCATGTCTTTCGTTACAGCAGCGGACATTAAGGCTCCTGATGCAGTCTTGGTTAGTTGTCTGTATATGCTTTCAATGACGATTCATAAAGATAACGTCTATCAGGATAATGTGATGGATTATGGAAGTACAGGTTCTGTAGAGTTTGAGTTAATACTCAACCAATTCCGAGGAATTGGAGGGGCATGCGTACCTAGTGCCTTTCGGCTCACCACCTACATATAGAATGATCCGGAGGATTCCAGAATATGAAGATGTAGTATTCAATTGGTAAAATCCGATTAAATATAATGGTTAGAGTAAACGCTAACAAAAAGTGAGTAGTTTAAATATCATGCATAATATAAAATAAAAATAAAAACATAAGCTGGAATCCAAGCAGACAGAAATGAGCAGGAACATCTACCGCCGATGGGAATGTATCCAAAGGTGTTTTAGTACGAAATTACAAACTTAAAAGAAAATTAACGTACCAGAGAAAATTTGATTCTTTAATAAGATAAGAATCTATACAAAGAGTCAGATTGGAAAACTCTCAATTCAAACGAATCCAGGTCGAAGTTAGTCTAGAATTGTTTGAGAATTACATCAAGACCGAGGGATCAACAATATTCCTGGTATATGCTGGTACTAATGGGAATGAATAAGTTAGCTAACCAAGTGTCGGCAGCGATAGTCAAAGGACATGAGCAGTTGTGTGGCATAATTATCCAAGAAGGTGGTTATATTCACTTGAGCTTTGAAAAGAATGAGACGAGATAAGTGTATCAGTTTTAAGGACAAGGAATCTTTTTCTTCGTGTCCAAACTATTCAAATTGCATCTGACTTTCTCACATTAGTCAGGGGAAGTATAGAGAGTACGTTTGATTACCCCTTGAGAAAATATACATCGGAGGACTTATTCACTGGGGAGTCTCTGTGCAAAAAATGTTACCTACAAAAGGAAATTGCAGAGCAATTGATCCCCGAATACGAATGTTTTTGATTGGGGAAAGGATTGTGGCCATTGGGTCTTTATCAAAGAGAGAGATAATCTATCAGAAAACTTTGTTACGAACTTTCATTAATCTTCTTGCGGGCGTATAGGGGCATCTATTTGTTATTTGAAAACGCATTATGATCTTGTGGAAGTTGGTTGCTTTGCCTTGTAGGAAATGTTATCAAGGGGTCTTATCCAGTATTGTAAGTTTGTTTAAACAGTTAGTACACGGGTATATTTATGGTTTAATCACTACTTTCTTGACGTCCGTTAGATGTGTTCAAATTTAACAGTCTCAAATCGCTTCACTCGAGTCAGTGTCTCACTCCTAGTAAGACTGAAATCTGTACACATGTGAAGAAACCTCCACTCGCTACGGTCATGCCGGTGACTCGGCTTTGCTGGATCTCGTGTTTAAAAAGGTCTCCATTTTATGTTCCTATCTTAATATTTGTGCGGACGACAACGGTCGGACGGTGAGTTGAAAATAACTTCTTCGGTTTCCCGAGTCTATGAAACGTGAATATCAGTTAAAAACAGAGTCGATATTTCATGCGATTACTATACTTACTCTATACGTCGTATACTAGGTAAGTAAAAAATAAGTAGTTACTCTTTTAACAATTTAAATTAAAATTTAGGCTTCTATTCTATTAAAACGTACTTTTTCGGTGGCTATTATTCGGTCAACAATCTGACTGTGGAATATATGTGCAATGTTTGTGAAGTGTTTGTGCAATGATTACAGATTGTTCTTATTTGTGCAGTGGTTGTGTAACGAGTTTACAATGTTTGTGCGGCGTTCGGCCGACTATATTCCAGTGATGACTACGGAATTTTCGTGAAGTCTTTGTGCAATGATTGCGATTGTTTGTGCAGTATTTGTTCAATGATCCTGTAATGCTTTTACACTGTTTGTGCAGTGTTCAGTCCATTATTTTGCAGTTATGGCTGTGGGCCGTTTTGCAATCTATGTGAAGTGTTTGTGTGTTGTTGCGGAAAAAAGCGCAACTCCGAGTGTCTGGGATGTTTGATATAATATAGACAGTCATAAAAAATATAAGTGTAAAATTTCAAAACTTGATATGTCAACCTTCATGATTTTAAATCCTTATTTATCTAAAATAACTTCCCTATAGACAGATATGGTAGTGAAAATATAGGTTTCAAGAAACTCCTAAAAATAGGAGAAATGAAATGACAGGTGGGAAGAGTGTTGGAAAAGTTTAAGCCCGGTAAAATATACGAAGTTAGCGAGGGTAAATGTCTTAAAGGGTGGTAAAAAAAGGAGAGAAAATGTGAGCAACGAAAGTTAACTGAGGCGTTGTTAGACTCCAAAGAAAGTTAGAATTTAACGGGCATCATAAAAGTTTAAGGGCAGTGGTTAGGGGAGAGTGCTAGGGGTGGTAAGCGAGTGAATTATATTTTTTTTTTTATGGACAGAATGTAATGTGAAAGTGGGACAACAAAATTAACGTTTACATTTCCCAAAATATATCTGATTTGGGTCACTTTCAAATTAATAAATGAGGCCTGCATTTTACTTATCCAGTACATATATGAAAAGTATAGGTTAAGTTTGGTAGTCGCAAAAAATTTAAACTATCGTTTTTTGACTTACCTTTTCGTTTGATATTCTTAGGAAACAGAAAAAGTGTTCCTAAGGAACTTTATTTCCATTCAGAAAAATCTAATCAAATTAGGCCAGATGATGCCGCAAGGCGAAACAATTGTAGATCATTTATATTATTAAAATAATTTTGAAATTTTAGCTTTATTGCTTTATTTAATCCTTTAATATGTATTTTCAACAAGAATATCTGCTGTTACATTAAATATGATTCTCTATTTACCTCGCGATTAGTCTTTCTGTAATTGTAACAGATTTCGTATTTATTTTGGGGTTTCTTATTCTATACTTGTCGATAGCTTTCATAATGACCTCGGGATGGGTATTTTGGTATTTTTTTTTACAGCCTCTCTACTGAATTCGGTATGACTTTGACAATATTTTTTTTGCAACTAATCTGTTAAGTCGTGGTTGGTTTTTACACAATTTGAAGCATCTTCCCTCACTTGTTTTCTGCCCTTCCTTGAAATCTCCCGTAAATAGGATTTTAAATTTTTTATTTCTTGTTATGGTTCCCTAAAGGGAGCAAGAAGTCCTGCCGCCGTGAGCTCACAAGTCGCTCTATAAGTGTAAAGCCTAGACATTTTGAACGTTTAGTACTGTAAGGACCCTCATACAGCATCTGAGTGAAGGGCTTGAATCTCTCCTAGTTGTTGGACACGTGAAGCACAATGTCAGCCATTGAGACGTCGTTATGCACCAGGTAGGACAGAGAAGAGAATAAGCACACGCCGTCAACACGGATTTCTACTCGTTGGTGGGCCTGTATTTCATTAACTACAATAATTTCCTTATCTATAACAGTAGGCTTTGCTCTTTTTAAAACGATAAAATTAAATATGAATTAATTTTAAGTTATTTAAACAAAAAGAAGGACGTTTCTTATATATTTAGTATACAATAAAGTAAATCTGCTATATAGAACAAAATTAAATGATAGTAAAACATATGACAAAAGACGTTCATATTAAATGGCGTACAGTTCCCAACATTAATTACACATTAAGTAAAATAAACTGGTTTGATACATCCTTTAAAATAGAATAGGTTTGATAGATGAAATGTCAATATAATGAAAATCAGGCTAAAATATAAAACTGGAGTAACAAAAGTATATACGTTAAATTGAATTAGAAATTAAATTACAGTAAACTAAACGTAAAATACTAACTGAAAGTGTTAGTGTATTCTTTCCCCAGATTAAGTAAAGGTAAACACGAATGAAAAATGAAAAGTAAACGCTTTGTTTCAAAACTAAAATGAGAAGCTCTAAAAACTACTGAACAATAAGAGTTCTTCTTGATATTGAAATAAATATCATCCTGAATTGAATTCAACAAAGGTTAAAATAACAACTGTATTAAAAATCAGCAGCACAAAAACAGTATACAACAAATCACTGTTATACAATGTTATTCACTGTTGTAAATTTATTGTGGAGCAGAAGTTAACAGAAACACTGTGTAGAAGTATGTTAACAAAGGGCGTGAGCCGACATGAGGTGGACTGTCTGACCACGTTGTGTGAGTGGTGTTAGAGGTGTGCGAGAGGAAAGGGTCGCTAACGAACGGGTCAGCTGACAGGACTAACTGACCACATGGTGCGAGAAAGTTGCAATATAAGATTTATTTGTTTTTCCTTAATAAGTTACTTTTTTTAGGTCATATTTTAAAGTATTTAGGTCTGTAACATGTTTACTTTATTTGTAACAAATTGAATTAGAATAGGGGGGGGGGGGGTGAAAAATATTCTCAACTCTCTAGACACCTAAAGGAAAGTAAAAAATAAACATTAAACTTACAGGAAGCTTACAGATGATAAAAGCTGTGGTTAAATTTTGTTCAGGTGATAGTCAAGGTTTTTTCGCGGTTAGGCGTTAAAGTATTCAAAACCTTTTATTAGGGAACAAATGTAAGTCGGGAGGAATATATGTGCTAAATTTCAACTTTGTACGCGTTATAGTTCTGGAAAAGTATTAGTTGCGATGTTTCGCGTTTCCACATTAAGGTTTTCAGAAGTCTTTTTCTGCGAGCATCTAGAAGCCAAGACGCACATACGTGCCGAATTTTAACTTTGTGAACTTTATAGATCTTGGAGAAGTAATAGCTACGGTTTTTTGCCGTTTTACGCATTATTTCGAGGTTAGGCGATAGAGTTGTTTTCTAAACCTTTTCTTAGGTAGCACTTAGAAGACAAGAGGAACATAGTGCAATATTTCAATCTTGAATGCTTTATAGTTTTGGACAAGTGATAGTTACAGCTTTCGCGTTTTTTTGCGTCAGGAGTTAAAGTTTTCAAAACACTTTCTTAGCGAGTACATAGAAGAGAAGAGGGACATCGTGCCAAATTTCAACTTTGTAGGCTTTATAGGTTTGGAGAAGTGACAGTCACTGTTTTTTTTTGCGTCAGGCTTTAAAGTTTTCAAAATACTTTCTTAGCGAGTACTTAGAAGTCAAGAGGAACATATGTTCCAAATTTCAACTTTGTAGGCTTTATAGGTTTGGAGAAGTGACCGTCACAGTTTTTTTTGCGTCAGGCTTTAAAGTTTTCAAAATACTTTCTTAGCGAGTACTTAGAAGTCAAGAGGAACATATGTTCCAAATTTCAACTTTGTAGGCTTTATAGGTTTGGAGAAGTGATAGTCACAGTTTTTTTTTTTTTGCGTCAGGCTTTAAAGTTTTCAAAATACTTTCTTAGCGTGAACATAGAAGTCAAGAGGAACATACGTTCCAAATTTCAACTTTGTAGGCTTTATAGGTTTGGAGAAGTGACAGTCACAGTTTTTTTTTGCGTCAGGCTTTAAAGTTTTCAAAATACTTTCTTAGCGAGTACTTAGAAGTCAAGAGGAACATACGTTCCAAATTTCAACTTTGTAGGCTTTATAGGTTTGGAGAAGTGACAGTCACAGTTTTTTTTTTTTGCGTCAGGCTTTAAAGTTTTCAAAATACTTTCTTAGCGAGTACTTAGAAGTCAAGAGGAACATAGTTCCAAATTTCAACTTTGTAGGCTTTATAGGTTTGGAGAAGTGACAGTCACAGTTTTTTTTTTTTGCGTCAGGCTTTAAAGTTTTCAAAATACTTTCTTAGCGAGTACTTAGAAGTCAAGAGGAACATACGTTCCAAATTTCAACTTTGTAGGCTTTATAGGTTTGGAGAAGTGACAGTCACAGTTTTTTTTTTTTGCGTCAGGCTTTAAAGTTTTCAAAATACTTTCTTAGCGAGTACTTAGAAGTCAAGAGGAACATACGTTCCAAATTTCAACTTTGTAGGCTTTATAGGTTTGGAGAAGTGACAGTCACAGTTTTTTTTTTTTTGCGTCAGGCTTTAAAGTTTTCAAAATACTTTCTTAGCGAGTACTTAGAAGTCAAGAGGAACATATGTTCCAAATTTCAACTTTGTAGGCTTTATAGGTTTAGAGAAGTGACCGTCACAGTTTTTTTTGCGTCAGGCTTTAAAGTTTTCAAAATACTTTCTTAGCGAGTACTTAGAAGTCAAGAGGAACATATGTTCCAAATTTCAACTTTGTAGGCTTTATAGGTTTGGAGAAGTGACCGTCACAGTTTTTTTTGCGTCAGGCTTTAAAGTTTTCAAAATACTTTCTTAGCGAGTACTTAGAAGTCAAGAGGAACATATGTTCCAAATTTCAACTTTGTAGGCTTTATAGGTTTGGAGAAGTGACCGTCACAGTTTTTTTTGCGTCAGGCTTTAAAGTTTTCAAAATACTTTCTTAGCGAGTACTTAGAAGTCAAGAGGAACATATGTTCCAAATTTCAACTTTGTAGGCTTTATAGGTTTGGAGAAGTGACCGTCACAGTTTTTTTTGCGTCAGGCTTTAAAGTTTTCAAAATACTTTCTTAGCGAGTACTTAGAAGTCAAGAGGAACATATGTTCCAAATTTCAACTTTGTAGGCTTTATAGGTTTGGAGAAGTGACCGTCACAGTTTTTTTTGCGTCAGGCTTTAAAGTTTTCAAAATACTTTCTTAGCGAGTACTTAGAAGTCAAGAGGAACATATGTTCCAAATTTCAACTTTGTAGGCTTTATAGGTTTGGAGAAGTGACCGTCACAGTTTTTTTTGCGTCAGGCTTTAAAGTTTTCAAAATACTTTCTTAGCGAGTACTTAGAAGTCAAGAGGAACATATGTTCCAAATTTCAACTTTGTAGGCTTTATAGGTTTGGAGAAGTGACAGTCACAGTTTTTTTGCGTCAGGCTTTAAAGTTTTCAAAACACTTTCTTAGCGAGTACTTAGAAGTCAAGAGGAACATATGTTCCAAATTTCAACTTTGTAGGCTTTATAGGTTTGGAGAAGTGACAGTCACAGTTTTTTTGCGTCAGGCTTTAAAGTTTTCAAAACACTTTCTTAGCGAGTACTTAGAAGTCAAGAGGAACATACGTTCCAAATTTCAACTTTGTAGGCTTTATAGGTTTGGAGAAGTGACAGTCACAGTTTTTTTTTTTTTGCGTCAGGCTTTAAAGTTTTCAAAATACTTTCTTAGCGTGAACATAGAAGACAAGAGGAACATAGTGCCAAATTTCAAGTTTGTACGTTTTATAATTTTAGAGAAGTGATAGACACAGTTTTTCGCGGTCAGGCGTTAAATTTTCAAAACAATTTCTCAGGGAGAACCTAGAAGGCAAGAGGAATATACGTGCCAAATTTTGAGTTTGAAGTCTTTATAGTTCTGGAAAATTTGTGATAAGTGAATGAGTGAATAAGTGGTATTTAGCTTATATATAGAGAGAGAGATTAAAGCTTTTAAAGGTCCGCCATTTTTAAAATGTACAAAATAAATGGAAAACGAAGCATTTCCGGACCTTATGTAAACTTTATTCTTATTTTTAGCTCTACAATCAGCTCCCGAATTACTGCCGTGTAATTTTGAACCATCCTGTATTTGAGGGCGAAATACATATATTATACGAGATAGATAGAAAAATAATGATTGTGTCATTGAAGTCAGCGTTGAAACACAACGTCTAACCATGTATCAAACAACTTGTAAAGGAGATTAAATGTATTTAGGCTGTAGTTGATTACGAATCCTCTTATCATTAGTAATACATCCTCTCGTCTGTGTAGTTGATTATTAGTAATTATTTCTAAAGGGTTGTATCTCCATGTGTTGCCTGATTATATGATCTTAGATATCGTAAATAGAATTAATACAATCCCTCCCATCGTCCTCTCCAATTAACAGTACATGTATAAGTTCTCATTCCTTCTCAAAGGGAAGCGTTGTAATTAGAAAAAAAACATTTACCGTTTCCAAATTTAGAAAGTTATTGGTGAACGAACTACTTCCATAAACAGACTGTTTCAAAAATGTATGTCCTAACTTTAGAAAGTGATTTATGGCATCGAAATAAAGACAAAAATTCCTCGTAGACATGTATTCAAAAAACTTCGTTATCAGTCCGACATAAAGTAAATAATAAGTAAGTCGTAAAAGAATAACTTAAAAACTATTAAGATTTCAAGTCGAAATTTGGTGCACAATTTATTTATGCTAGCAGTATATCCAACTTTATCTAATAAATTGTCAAACGGGAGTTTAAAATTTTTAATATTGAATAACACTAAAACCATTAACTTTACAAAACGTAAACGGCCGCCATTTTGGAAATTTATGAGTTAAAGTTTTGATTCTTGGTATGCTGGTAAAATGTAGTACATAAAAATGTGTATACAAAATTTCGACTCAAAATCTTAAAAATTTCTAAAAGTTATAATTTTTCGAATAAAAAACAAAAAATGGCCGATAGACTGAAATGGAATCATTTTGGGACGTTTTTCTTTAGTTCGAAACCCTGAACCACTCCCCAAGTTAGGACACGTATTTTTGAAACACCCTGTATAAGGAAACAGTTTGAAAATCTTGCTACAATGGAACACTTTCGCGTTTTAAATTAGGCCCGTCTATTTTTGAAGGCGTTTTAAATGCTTTATGACAGGTACAGATTTAAAATCGTCGCAATTCCTTCATTAAAAAACCACAAATTTCAATTGCCTCAAAATGAGTGTTACTTTGAGGGTAGTTTTTTCTACTTAAACCCAGAGAACCTCGCGACAGGAGAGAAAACCCCTCGTCCCTTATTAATAGAATGCGAGGCAGTTGTTATTATAAAAGCAAGAACCTTGGGAAGATACCAACTAGAAGTGCAGGAGTTAAGATATCTGAATCCTCTCCAAATCATACAATTAATGAAAGCTGAGGCTAGAAAGGATGATTGTGAATCTTTGTGGGGACACAATAGATCTCTTTAATGGTTGCAGTGCATCAGTAAAAATCTTAAGATACGGAGAAAGTTCGTAAGATTTACTCTGACCTCCGTCATTGAAATGCGCAGTCGTCTCTGGGCCGATTGGTGTAGTGGAGGAAACACTGAGGTCAGTATTGCAGTGAGTTTAAAAGGGACAACATTTTTCAATATGGTTGACAACTTTTTAATTTCGTATGTAAACCCTATTTTGTATGGTGTTTTCGGATTCTGTACAAAATTTTAAGACTTCATTATTCTTGGTTATTGTTTGATAAACCTACTAGTTTAGAAGTAATAGACACTTAAAGTTTCGAACATTTAACGATTGAAGAATTTTTAGGTGGCGATTTTCCATACTGTACTTCCCATTGTTGGGTCAAGATATAAATGTAAGTACTATTGTAGGACTAGAAATAATTTGCGCAACAAATAAAAAGTTGCTAGAATCTAGTGTAAGCTAAGTATGGTAGTAAGTGGAATAAGCTTAGTAAGGAGTGAAATATCCTAAGAAAATAATATTAGATTAGTCTTACAATAATAGTATTTAAACATCCCAGACTATGCTTACTTACATTTTAATAATGATTCAACAATGGGAAATCGACTCCTGAAAATGTTTCAAAAGTCAAATGTTGGAAACTTTAAGTGCCTATTATTTCTAAAGGAGTAGGTTTATCAAACAATAACCAATAATAATGAAGTCTTAAAATTTTGTACAGAAAGGGCGACTACTTTTCAGAGTTTGCAAAACAGATTTTTAAGTTATATGAAAAGTAACAACGGCCCCTCATTTTTGTTTACCATCAGATTAATAGTTTACGATATACCAATAGTTCCCAGAATAAAAGAGTCACCCTGTATATGAGAAATTTGTAGATATAAACTCATTGTTCTCCAATTAGTACGAAGGCTTGATTTAAAAAAATTGAAACAACCACAGTTTTGTTTGTCGTATAACTTAAATTATTCTTTTCTCCGATCACTTTCCAACTTCGGCTATCTTTGAATATTCACAAAAGGATAATTTGTGACACTTAAAAACAAATCCACAGATATCTTGATTTATGGTCTTAAAGTTACGGAATAAAGTGACCATTATAGACATTAGTAGGTTTGTTTAATGCATATACTTATTTGTAAAAGGAGTTTTTAATAACTCATATTAATACGAAAAATATACTCACATTGCCCCTACATAAAGAGCGTCCCTCCTTTCATCGAGGTATAAAGTTCTATAGTACATTTTGCCACAAGAGAACTCTCGCACATGATCTGTGAACACAATAAAAATAACATGAAAACATTGTTGAATAATGAAACAATACAAATACAATAAACTATGTAAAAACATTGCACAAACTTCTCCACTTTCATCATCCCCAAAACCAATTAAACGATGTACAAACTTATCCACTTGATCATCCCCAAAACCCAAATAAACAATGTACAAACTTCTCCACTTGATCATCCCCAAAACCAATTAAACGATGTACAAACTTATCCACTTGATCATCCCCAAAACCCAAATAAACAATGTACAAACTTCTCCACTTGATCATCCCCAAAACCAATTAAACGATGTACAAACTTATCCACTTGATCATCCCCAAAACCCAAATAAACAATGTACAAACTTCTCCACTTGATCATCCCCAAAACCAATTAAACGATGTACAAACTTATCCACTTGATCATCCCCAAAACCCAAATAAACAATGTACAAACTTCTCCACTTGATCATCCCCAAAACCAATTAAACGATGTACAAACTTATCCACTTGATCATCCCCAAAACCCAAATAAACAATGTACAAACTTCTCCACTTGATCATCCCCAAAACCAATTAAACGATGTACAAACTTATCCACTTGATCATCCCCAAAACCCAAATAAACAATGTACAAACTTCTCCACTTGATCATCCCCAAAACCAATTAAACGATGTACAAACTTATCCACTTGATCATCCCCAAAACCCAAATAAACAATGTACAAACTTCTCCACTTGATCATCCCCAAAACCCAAATAAACAATGTACAAACTTCTCCACTTGATCATCCCCAAAACCAAATAAACATTGCACAAACTTCTCCACTTGATCATCCCCAAAACCAAATAAACTATGTAAAAACATGGCACAAACTTCTCCACTTGATTATCCCCAAAACTAATTAAACGATGTAAAAACATTGCACAAACTTCTCCATTTGATCATCCCCAAAACTAAATAAACGATGTAAAAACATGGCACAAACTTCTCCACTTGATCATCCCCAAAACTAAATAAACGATGTACAAACTTCTCCACTTGATCATCCCCAAAACCAAATAAACGATGTAAAAACATTGTACAAACTTCTCCACTTCATCATCCCCAAAACTAAATAAACGATGTACAAACTTCTCCACTTGATCATCCCCAAAACCAAATAAACGATGTAAAAACATTGCACAAACTTCTCCACTTCATCATCCCCAAAACTAAATAAACGATGTACAAACTTCTCCATTTGATCATCCCCAAAACTAAATAAACGATGTAAAAACATTGCACAAACTTCTCCACTTGATCATCCCCAAAACCAATTAAACGATGTACAAACATTGCACTAACTTCTCCGCTTGATCATCCCCAAAACCAAATAAACGATGTACAAACTTCTCCACTTGATCATCCCCATAACCAAATAAACAATGTACAAACATTGCACAAACTTCTCCACTTGATCATCCCCAAAACCCAATAAACGATGTAAAAACATGGCACAAACTTCTCCACTTGATTATCCCCAAAACTAAATAAACGATGTAAAAACATTGCACAAACTTATCCATTTGATCATCCCCAAAACTAAATAAACGATGTAAAAACATGGCACAAACTTCTCTACTTGATCATCCCCAAAACCAAATAAACGATGTACAAACATTGCACAAACTTCTCCACTTCATCATCCCCAAAACTAAATAAACGATGTACAAACTTATCCACTTGATCATCCCCAAAACCAAATAAACGATGTAAAAACATTGTACAAACTTCTCCACTTCATCATCCTCAAAACCAAATAAACGAAGTACAAACTTCTCCACTTGATCATCCCCAAAACCAAATAAACTATGTAAAAACATTGCACAAACTTCTCCATTTGATCATCCCCAAAACTAAATAAACGATGTAAAAACATGGCACAAACTTCTCCACTTGATCATCCCCAAAACCAAATAAACGATGTACAAATTTCTCCACTTGATTATCCCCAAAACCAAATAAACTATGTAAAAACATTGCACAAACTTCTCCATTTGATCATCCCCAAAACTAAATAAACGATGTAAAAACATTGCACAAACTTCTCCACTTGATCATCCCCAAAACCAAATAAACGATGTACAAACATTGCACAAACTTCTCCACTTCATCATCCCCAAAACTAAATAAACGATGTACAAACTTCTCCACTTGATCATCCCCAAAACCAAATAAACGATGTAAAAACATTGTACAAACTTCTCCACTTCATCATCCCCAAAACTAAATAAACGATGTACAAACTTCTCCACTTGATCATCCCCAAAACCAAATAAACGATGTAAAAACATTGCACAAACTTCTCCACTTCATCATCCCCAAAACTAAATAAACGATGTACAAACTTCTCCATTTGATCATCCCCAAAACTAAATAAACGATGTAAAAACATGGCACAAACTTCTCTACTTGATCATCCCCAAAACCAAATAAACGATGTACAAACATTGCACAAACTTCTCCACTTCATCATCCCCAAAACTAAATAAACGATGTACAAACTTCTCCACTTGATCATCCCCAAAACCAAATAAACGATGTAAAAACATTGTACAAACTTCTCCACTTCATCATCCCCAAAACCAAATAAACGATGTACAAACTTCTCCACTTGATCATCCCCAAAACCAAATAAACGATGTACAAACATTGCACAAACTTCTCCACTTGATTATCCCCAAAACCAAATAAACTATGTAAAAACATTACACAAACTTCTCCACTTGATCATCCCCAAACCAAATAAACTATGTAAAAACATTGCACAAACTTCTCCACTTGATTATCCCCAAAACCAAATAAACTATGTAAAAACATTACACAAACTTCTCCACTTGATCATCCCCAAACCAAATAAACGATGTACAAACATTGCACAAACTTCTCCACTTGATTATCCCCAAAACCAAATAAACTATGTAAAAACATTACACAAACTTCTCCACTTGATCATCCCCAAACCAAATAAACTATGTAAAAACATTGCACAAACTTCTCCACTTGATTATCCCCAAAACCAAATAAACTATGTAAAAACATTACACAAACTTCTCCACTTGATCATCCCCAAACCAAATAAACGATGTACAAACATTGCACAAACTTCTCCACTTGATTATCCCCAAAACCAAATAAACTATGTAAAAACATTACACAAACTTCTCCACTTGATCATCCCCAAACCAAATAAACGATGTAAAATCATTGCACAATCTTCTCCACTTGATCATCCCCAAAACCAAATAACAATAACTAATCATAACCAAAAATGTCGTTTCGTTAAGGTACAATCAAAAAGTGAAAATTAACCATGACCGCTTTGAAAAAATATTTATACATTTAAATAAAGGTTTACCCTTGTTTAATTTGTATAGAATTTGATTTAAAAAGAGCTTTTATGACAGCTGCCAAAGGTCATTTTTGTTTTTTTGCCAATTATCCCGGAAGCGAAATATTTTATACTTGTAAAACTTTTTTCAAAGGGGTTCGAGTTCATTAAAATATGAACTAAATCGGTAGACCTGATTTTGAGAAATAAAGTGTTTTTTTAGTAATAACTCACGAACCAGCATTTTTTTATTATTATTATTATTATTTTAATTTTTTTTTTTTAATAGCGACCCATAAGTATTGTGTTTGGGTCTTTTGAGGCTAGACTTGAACAATATTTGATTAAAATCGTTATGGCTGATTTTGAAAAAAAAAACCGTAATTTTGTGTTTGTTTTTTATATTAAAGAAAAATTAAATAACGCCCGGAAAGTATGACCACATACTAAATTTGTTTAAAATCGGTTTAGACGTTTGGGCAGTACAGTATACGATAAGACAGACGCCAAAACCGGCGGAAATCACTATTTTGGTCTCCGGACCTCAATACGGATATATCCGCCAAAAAAGCAACATAACAACAATGTAAAACAAAAATTAAAATAAATGACAGAAAGATGAAGCATAAAAAAATTGCATTATACGAGGACGGGTACCTATATAACGCACTGAGTGTACTTGATTTTTCAAATTTTCACCGTTTCCTATAAGGTTATCTTTTAACCTACCTTGTTGTTACTAGTAAAATGTATTAAGACATTCATCATCATTTAAATATAAAAATAAATCGCACGCTATTTGTTAGATGGAAAACAAGAAAATAGTGAACATGACCTAGTAGCGTAAGTCTATGTAATCAAGTTTATGAATCCATCATAATACCTACCCAGTGTCATAATTCAATCTAATACAAACAGATCCTCTAAATGTAATGCCCAAAGGTAGGTGTGTTGGGCCTTCTAGGAAATGTTAAATTGTATTGCTAGATCAAGGAGTCTCATCCATTAGGGTAAGTTAGTTTAAAAATAAAGTTGTTACACAGGTTTTCTAAACCTTGTAATTGTGTATATCTCTACATTATTGACGTCAGTTAGGCCCTAATGTAGATGTGTATATATTGAATGGTCGCAAATCTTTTCGCTGAGTCAGTGGAAGGAGCCCTCGTTAGCTAAGATTGTGTAGCAACTGCTGCATCTCGTAACTGTATCAATACCACATTTTCGTAGGAGACCAGGAATTAGATTTTAAATAATAACTCGGTTATCTGTCATTGCAGAGCGGTGGGATTAGTATCAATAATGCAGAATTCATATAATTCATAGAAGAATGGAAAATACTGCTGCATTTTTAAGAGATTTAAATTGTGTAATATTGGATTTTTTTTACAAGGATCTAGAATGATAAATTTGTTACATTTATCTTATGTTAACCATATTGAACAATGTATCAGTTCCATTTAAACTAATGTTAAATACATACAAAAAGACCCCACAGGAGTCAAGAGAAAAAGGATTTGTTAAGGATTTGAAGACCCCATAATGTAATATCTGCTTCCTGTGGCGTCCCTGCACCTCCCTCGTACTTGTTTAGGAGCAAGTCAGACTTATTGAATCCTGTTTAAACCCACGGGATGCTAATAGTCAAAGTGGGAATACACAGCTGGAGATATTAATAGTTAAAGTGGGGGGGGCACATCGGTAGGAGTACGAATAGTCAAAATGGAGACATCACTGGGGATACTAATAGTCTATGATGGGGGGGGGGTCTGTGATTGTGAACTTACTGCTCGATATAAAAATAGTCAAACATATGAATACTGATTACAATTGTAAAATCAGTGACCTACGATATAGAAAACTCCACATTTCTTGAAGCCGGAGATTCGAAAATGTGGTCTTCAACAATCCGTCCGTCCGACGTCGTTTGTACACAGAATTTAAGACCGAAACACGAAATTTGGTATAGTGTACAATCTTATAAAAATTTAAAAACATTTACTTAAAAATGTCAAAATGGCGACCATTTAAAACTGTTTTTGTTCATATCTCATATTTATTCAACTTATAACACACTAGACTTAATAAAAATTTGCAGATTTCAATTCTGTGTTAAATGATACCAACCCCACCACTCTACGACGATAAATAGCGAAGTTATTGTCAAACATGTAATTTCTAAACCTGACCATCAAAGAAAATGTCATAATAGTTCCACTACTACCAACATCTCGCTCGATGTAGCGAGTAGAAAACTGCCAACGTTTCCGCAAATAAATATTTCATCCAATTTTGAGATGCAACACATCACAGGAAGTAGACGCGGTAAATAAACTTGTGTATTGAATTATAAATAATTCAGCTAGGTAAATCAAATTGTGGAGCTAATTAACATATTCAGGTTTATTTATATAAAACATCCGGTGTAGCCCAGTTGTATCTGCATGTTCAGTTCCCGTGGTCGTAATGCTAACTTTCACAGAATCGTAGCTTATCACTTACCTCGCGATGTTGGGTTAACACCGTAAATTTTTGAATCCTCACGGGGATTACAGTGAATTCTCATATACGAAAAAGAAAAAAAAAAAAGAAAGAAAGAAAGAAAGTAAAGTGTTACCCATTAAGCAAACCAGGAGTTTCTGGATTATCTATAGTCTACATTTAACCAAATCAGGAAGTTTATTTTTCCTTTTTTCTTAAAAGCAAAAATCGTTCATCGTCGCCTATTAAATAAGTTGATGGGCGCTATCATCGTACTTACCCAGCCTCATCACAAAATGCTAGGAATCAGATCATGTAAATGTAATACATAAAATTTGGTCTCTTGTTATTTGTAGGAAATGTGAAATTGTATTGGTAGTTGAAGTAGTCTAATAAAGTAAAGTTCGCTTAAAACTTGTACACATGTTTTAACGGGCCTCATAGATGTGTAAGCTATATATTAAATAGTCTCAACTCGCTTCATTCATATCAGTGTCTTGGGATGGGAGAGGGAGGGGGTTTGACAATTGGATCAAAGTTGTAGATCAAAACTTAATAATTTCCTCACGTTATTTAATTTTTGACAAGACTTATAGAACATCTAGAATCTTTAAATTGGGTAGATATATTGGCACATCCAACTGCCATAAGTGTGTCAAATTTGATGATTCTCGCTGTCCTATAAGTGTGTCAAAAGATTAAATAATTTTTGAAAAATGTACAAAATTTACCCAAAATAAAAAATCTAGGTCTATCTAAAGTATAACCGATGTAGATACGGAAAAGTCATAAAAACAGACTTGTAAATCTCGCCAAATTCGTGTTGCTGGTGCAATTTGATTTCTGATAAGTCTTCGTTTAGCCGAAGAAGACTTCCAAAAAAGGTCTAAACATTTTAACTTTTGTATTTACAGGCTACAGCTATAAGTGTGCAAAATTTTAAGTTTTTATCTCATCTGGAAGTATATTAGAATTTGTATAGATGAATCTTACAAGGGATTATGTATATTAGGATAACACAAGACACATTAATGAAAAACTGTTTAAAGTTACCAGTCCCATTTTGACATTTCTAATTCAATTTCTCTGAATTTCAATAGAATTTCACAATATAGTCCCCTGTACCGAATTTCATGTTTTTATCTTTATTTTTGTAGCCGCTACCATGCTTACGTAGAGACGACAACGACAAAGGCAATGGACGGACGGGATGTCGAAAATCACTTTTCCTGTATAATGAAGCCCTGAAACGTGAAAATGGAGACTATAATTTTGGACCTATACTTTATTGGGTAAGTAAGAAAACATCGTACATTGAAGACACCTATACCTGGAATACACTAATAATCTCACGCGGAAGAGTTGGTCAAGAGAGACCAGATAGGAAAGATGAAAAAGAGGGAGCTAACTAAAGTCTACATGGAAAAAGTGTAGATTCAGCTACGGTCCCAACGGATTGCCATGATCGTATACACTACAGTGAGCCACAAGGATATCAGTAAGTACAATACAAGGCATTTAAAAAAATCATCCTAATAAGTAAATTCATATTCTGTAGGATTACAATTCAAAAACATCGTAGTAAAAAGCTGCCAGTAATTGCTATTGTGTTAGCGTTTTTTACAAAGTGTTTTTACATAGAAAAGAACAGGTGGTGAGGGGGTAGGGAAGGAAAGAGGCAGAAATAATTTAGAAAAAATAAAGAAAAACAACCTTTAGGACAAAGGAGACAACAAACGAATGTTTTTGTAAAACCAAAAAAAGAGAGATCACTAGAACATCACAAAGCAAATGTTAAATTTAATATCCATTTCATTTCTTTCCCCTTGCTATATCCCCTCTTGCTGTTTATCATATACATATTTCGCCTTTAGGTAAATTCTGCTTGAGTACGTTCATATCACATTTCATATCAACCAACATATTAGTCAAAATATAGGTCGTAACTTTATACTCAACGTCTTGTAGGTTACGGTGCACAAATATTGCACAGACATGACATGCTCACAAAATAATTTATTGTAATTTATCCAAAAATGTTACAAAAAATGAAAATGAACCAATGATCCAATACCATAAAGGTCTAATATTTTAAAATCTGTATAAGCATTGAATTTATATATATATGAAAAAGTCTTAAAGTATACGATAATGTAAAGCTCAATATGTGGGTTGGACACTTGTAGTTTACGGGTTCAAGTTCAGAATGCACTAGTGTAGACGCATACAATAAGGGGTGCTGATTTTGTAGTTACAAGAAATGGGTCGTTAGATGGAAATACTTAATTTCTGATCTTCCAAGAATACCAAGAAGATATAGTGTATGTAAAATCAATGATACAAGTTGTTTAGATCGAATTTTGGTCAAATGTATCAGTTAAGGATTAAATTTTGTGTTGGCCTTTAAAAGGACCGTAGTTACACTAATTATTTATTTGGCTGAAAGGTTGGTAGTGTTCTTCTCGCTTGTAAATCGCCTTAGTCACTATTCTACGATAAATATTGAACAAGCAATCAAACAGTACCAATTAAATTAATTGGTCCCTTTCAGAGACAAGAATTTTAAATTTCTAACTTACAGGTGAATACGTTGCTATGATCACATTAACTACAAGAAATTACATATTTTTTCTGTACCCGCTCTCTTCTCCTTGGTCTACTTTACTATTGAACACGCAATCCAATAGCAGACTAACAAAATTTAAATTTATAAAATATTCGGCACTTTTCAGGGCCAAGAATTTTAACTGCCTAAGTCATATACTAAAATAGTGATATGGTCAAATTCACTGCAACATATTACGTATTTTGTCTAAACTCACACCATTTCCCTTGTGTCATCCATTTCCCTTGTTGAGCAAAGAACTCAACAGTATCAATTAAATTATTTCTTTTAAAATATTCGGTCCTTTTTTGGGTCGATAATTACAACTTCCCAAACACATACAGCAAAACGTTGCTATGATCAAATTCACTACAACAAATTACATATTTTTCCTAGATGTACGAGAAATATTAAACACCCAACCCAGCAGTAGCAACTAAATTATTTCTTTTAAATTATTAGGTCCTTTTCAAGCTTCATGAATTTTAACTTCTTAACTTACAGGTGAAAACGTTGTTATGATCAAATATATTACAACACATTACAGGTTTTTCCTAGACATAAACCGTTCCTCTCGCTCTACGATATTCATCTAAAAATATTCGGCCCATTTTAGGGTCAATAATTATAACTTCCTAAACACAATATACAGCAAAACGTTGTAATGAACAAATTCACTACAACGAATTACGCGTTTTTCTAAGATACACACCCTTCCACATGATCTACGTTAAATATTGAACACCCAACTCAATAAGTACCAATTAAATTATATCTCAATAAATATTCCGTCCTTTTCAGGTACAAGAATTACATCTTCCGTTTATATCATTGGTGAATTTTTTTTTTTTAAAGATCAAATTCACTGCAACAAAAAATCCAGTCTCCTTTCTACACCTAAAACTCTCCACCGATTCTAAGATAAATATTGAACAATATAGAACATGTAAAACTGAAATACTCAAACAAATCCAACTTCAGTCTTATTATTTATAATGCAAGCTCAAAAGATACTCAAGTAAACGATAGCATGACACGTTCTTGAAACAGCGGACTTTATTCTGTCATTAATTAAAAGATAAAAAAACTTGCTGACACACGCCTCCAAATTCACTCTTTCAAAACAACTCAACACTCTGAAATGATTGAACTCAGACAGGGTAAAAAGACTTCAAGGGTAGGACGTGACAATGCCCTATTTAAGGGAGATAATATAGGAAAGGGTGCGTTATCATGTCCAGGGAATCAAGGGAAATGAAATACTCATGTGAACGTTAGGGACTGTCAGTCATCCCCCTTCCTGGGTAAACAAATGTAAAGAAGGGGTGGTTGCCATTAAATGTAATGGACGTGATCTACTTAATGGTAAAAGAATCTTTGTCGTCTGACTTTCGTCGGTTGGTAAATATAAACAAAATATTACACCTAATCGTCACTTTCATTATTAGACGAGTCCTTATTAGGACGCGCAGTATTTATAAATACACTTATTTTTACTTATCCAATACACGAAGTATAGTGTAAAAGTTAGGGAATTGTAAAAAATGTCGAACTTTGTTTTCAGAATAATCAACAAATATCATGACTTCAGGAAAGCGAAAAAGTGATTTTCGACTAGTCGTTCGTCCGTCGCTGTTGTCGTCATTGTCGTAAACAAGTTAGCAGCCAAAAAAAGATGGATACATGTAATTTGGTATAGGAGACTATAGTGTGCTCATTTAGAACCCTATTGCAATTTAGAAAAATACAATTTAAAATATCTAAATGGTGGTTATTTTAAACAGTTCTGTATCCATATATCGTGTGTTATTCAATTTACAACACATTAAATTTTACACTATTGCATATATCAATTCTACATGTAATAAATAATATCACCTGTATCTCTCTTTGGTGACACGTAACGAAATAATTTCCAAAAATGTAATTTCGAGACCTTACCTCCCAAGAAAATATTATATTCGTATAGTTACAAGATCCAGGCTCAAGTCATAGACGCGAAACTAGCTAAGAAGGCTTTTCACGTATGCACAGTTTCGAGGCCCGTTACGGTCAAGACACTAATCCAAAGGGAATGACCATTCATCTACCAATACATTTACCATTTCCTATAAGGCCAAAGAAATCAACTTAAAGATGATTACATTTAGAGGATCTGATTGTATTACATTGTATGATGGGGTTTGCTAAGTACTGTGATGGCTCATCAACTTTTTTATATTAATTACCAAATGGTTGCTTTAAAAATGTTTAATAATAAATAATTATAATTACATTGCGTGATCGTTTAAACATATTTTGTACATAGATATTTGTCTATAAAGTTTCACAATTTATAGAATTTTGTATTTATGCTACCGGTATTTTTAATGACCATTTGTGTGTAACAATTAATGAATACATTTTTCGACAAAAACTGTACAAAATAAAAATAATAATATGTGAAAATGAAGTAAAGTCTACGAAATATAAATTTACGTTTGCATGCCTCTAAAATTAAAAGCGAGGTTGAAGAGTTTGTAGCAATGCCCTTATCGAAGCAACTAGGTCTGCAAAAATATTGTAGAGTCATGTCTATACTACACCGTCAACAGTAAAGGAGGCGGCACCGTCGCCGGAATCCCAGGTCGTTATAACTTGAGTAATAGGAGGGCCGCGACGTTATTCGCGGACAGATCTCGTGATATCAGCTTGCTTGGAGCCTTTGTCCGTGGAGATCTTGAAGTAGTAAATACTCCAGCGACGACCTGGAGGACCGAACTGTAGAAGTGTTTCTTGTGAACGGCTGTAGCACAAGAATCAGACCTAGTAGAAATCTTATGTAGACGAGGAGTACTTGAAATTTACGGGTCCTTACCAAACCCGTACGATATGAACGGCGACTTATGCAGCGAAAGAGAATCCCGTTCATATTCCTGAACCGTTTCTAAGCCGGCGCTTATCCGAGTGTTCGATGGGGGAACCTAAAGAGACACCGAGGAGAGATTTTTTTATTCTATATGCATTCAAGTTCTATGTAAGCATGAGATATATTTTGGAAACGGAAGAGTACTGCTCGAGCATTGAAAATGTGAGAGTTACATGGAATATTCGCACCGAATCACTCTACCAATATCCACAACAGGTTTCCAAGTTTAAAAAACTTAAGATGATAAAATAATTTTGTTAAGGAGAAGTCAGCAATCGTAACTTTCGAAAAAGGATTAGTTCTAAGGGTCGGAGTGGGTTTGGAAGCAGATTTGTACCAACATGGCGGGCCTGGTAAAGGTGAACAGGTTAGGGCAATTTACGTCGTCGCATCCTAGAATCCAAGCTTGGTATCGTAGCTTCGCCTACCACGAACCTTCCTTGCGCTAAGGTGTTGACTTCAAGAAGTGGCTTCTCTCTCAGCGATTTGCTCCTATTATAAAACGTACCCTTAAGACTGAAGTGGTCGGGGGAACATGTTTGCTCATGTGCAAACTACATGCAAAGTTATTTCGCGCGCACTATACAATGCCGAATAATTAAAACTTTTCTATTCATTCAGCCTCAAGTAAAGATGATGGGACGGATAAGATCGTTAAACAAGTCAAAAATAATTGCCTGTAATTCTCCAAACTAATGAAATGCGATAAATCCTAAAGGAGTTGTTAAAACTCGACTGGATAAACAAGTTTTGCATCGCACACGTCAAACGTTTCCGTCTAACGATCGCCTGCCGCGGTAAAGGAATGTTATGGTAAATATATTCAAGAGAATATTTCACAGTATCCGAGTTCTTCGCTGCAGTTTCCAATATAGTGTTCCCCCTTCCAAATACCAATACATTTTTTACTCTTTTTCCTTCTCTCTTCCATCTACAGAAAAAATATACGATGCTAAACATTGTACACCCATCCACAAAGCTAAAACTAACTAAACTAATAATTCGTCGCCATTTCATTAGAAGTGCCTATTCGGTTACAATCAATACGAAGTGGAAAAAAATGGAAAAATTTTCTGACACACCCATTCACAATCGAAATACTAACCAAATGAAACTATTCGTTGCAAAAAATGTCAGTTCCGTAGTTCTGCGTAAACAAGTGATAACCAACGATGGAAATTACTATGCAATTTATTTTAAACAATATTTAAAAGTTTAAATTAAATTGTTTAATAAACTCGTCTTAAATGCAAGTACAAGATGAAATATAGTTTAAATGACGCTGTACAAATTAATTTACAATTTTAAACATTGTCCCTTATAAGTAATTTTCTACTATTTGCAAATTTACACACGAGTTTCAGTTAATCTTTATATTTTAACAAAATTTGAATGTAATCGATAGATTAGATTTTATTATGCATCATCCTCAGAGGCTCTCTCAAGTGAGTACGTGGCAATCTCGAGGGACCCTAGTTTGATCTACAGTTTTTTTTCATGTGGTCTTGGATTAGATCCAACTCATTCATTTTTCCTATCCGGTTTCTCTTGACCAACTTTTGTTATTTTCCAATTCTGACGCTATTATAGTATTCGAGAGCTCGAGGCCTTTATTTTATGTTACATTCTTCTTTATAAAGGTATGATAACCGTGAGGTTTTTCGCTTTTAAACAACAAGAAAAAATATAAGTAACACCATGGCGGATAACTCACGAACCTTCATTTTTGTTTTGGTAGTTAGGGACTACATTTTATCAAAATCGTTAAAGCCGATTTTGAGAAACTCGGAAATTTGTGTTTTTGTCTTATATTACCCTCAAATTTTGAGTAATAAGAAAAACGACTATAACCGTTGCAACTAAGGACACAATCATATCCCCTATAAATAAAATGTATAATATTTACTATCTCTCCATAAATACCGGTTCATTAGAAATTTGTAAAAAATCTGCAATGAATCTGTTACAAAATCTGAAAATTCTTCAAAATCGACGTTACCGATAACTTGAAATTATCGTAAATAAGATTATCAGCCTAAATTCGTGTTAAAAATCGCAAGTAGGAAGTTATTACGGTCCAGGAATAATTGAGAAAAAATGAAGCTGAGGTGTTTCCTGACTAAAGAATTTTCCAGATAGGTTTTTCAATTTTTCTATCTTAATTTTTGTGACAGCTATCATGCATAAGTACAGACCAAAACAACGACGGACGGTCGGCATGTAGAAAATATTTTTTTTCGGTTTCCTGAGCCGATCAAATGTGAAGATCAGTTAATAACCGGAGATACAATTTTTTTACCATTATAAAAACTTACTCTATATATCATATACTGTGTAATAATAATCCTTGAAAGTTTATTAGAAAACGAAAAAAATATTAAAATTTTCTTTAAATTTAAAAGATTTTAACATTTTTTTTTCTATTGAATTTATTTAGATAAATAAATTCAATAACATTTTAAACTAATACACCAACTAACGCCCTCTCACCCTATTTCCAGTGAATAAACATCCCCTCTTGACTTTAGCCTAAGATTTAATATCCTTGATTACGTGATTGAAATTAACATTTGAATTGGTAAATTGTAGTGTAAGGTACATATGGAGACATGCAATCTCGTACATATTTACATACGCAGATTAAAGTTGATCACGTGACTTGACTTGTCATGTTTGTTTTGTGTATTGTTCAGGATAAAATAGTTATTAACGAATTACTGATAAATAAATCCAAGATATTGCGATCACGCCTTCTTTTATATACCACCATTAAAAGTCTCTTTTTCTAGTAAATGACGTATTTAGGGTGATAGATATTTATCGAATTTGTAATACCAACTATTTTTATTACTCTCGTGGAAATTCCAACAATCAAGATTATGAAATGTCCACTGTTCCTATCCATGTAATTATGGTAATTTAGGCAATACTTTACCTAACTACATTACTACAAAATAAAGATTAGTAAATTACCAAATATAAATTTTAAAAGATTTTTACAATACTTCCATGAATTTTAATCAGATGTAATAGATATACAACAGTGCAACAGAGGCTGTTCAAAAAAGGAGACTACAATAATTTAGGGTAGGTTTACTTGTAAAAACAGATAGGCTAAAAAAAAACACGTTGATCAAATTATAAAAATGTATATTAAAACAAATTCAGGTTGTTTTTCACCCTGTAATAATAATAACTAAAGAACATTTGATTTTAAACGGATATTTGGATTAAAATAGGTTTTATAAAATGTCTGTAGATCTATAAATTAGTAACCTCAGTTTTTAAAACCATTTTACACGTTTGTTAAGTAGCACAATAAATTTTAAAATAATAGTTGATTTTCAAACTTACAAAAACTGTTTTTAAGGATACTTTCATTCGAGCGTCGTACAACAATTCATTTAATGCAGTTTCGAAATATGCATTTAATTGAAGATCAAAAAGTTTTTCTACGATAAAAAATACGTACGAATAGCATTTGTTGAAAATATAACCTCAAAAGTAGAAAAATATTAGCAATCTAACGGCTCTGATAATCGGTATTTTAGTTGTATTTTGGGTCAAATTAATCAACTGATTTTCAAAATGGCGGCCGTTTGAAATAGTATTTCGGTCCTGAGGTAAAATTTTGATAAGTTAGAACATTTATACGACGGCGCCCATGAGTTATTCCGAAACAAACAAACTGGCATTTAAGGGTAAATAGCAATTACTAAGTTTTGTTTCGGTCATTGGGGCTTTATTTTAGTAAAATTATGTCTACTATCATTGAGCTGTTTTTCATATTGCAATTCTTAGTATGGGTATTATATGACAGACACCAACAAATTTTAAGTTATCAATAAATGAAGGGGAAAAGTCACTAAAATAACACTACTAAGAGAATCAGCAGAATGGACATATTTTATATTCTACTCAAAAAATATATCTTTAAAACATCGCAATAAATATTATCTATCGATGATACAGAAATACTGACCCATCTCAAAATGTTACTCCCTTTACAATAACGTTTTCCTGCAAGTTGTGTGCAATTCGTTAAAAATAATCCCAACGCTACATTGCGCAATAACTTTCCAAGACAACTCATTTAATTGACGCTTGTTTTATGAGCAACTCTGTTGTAAAACGGGATTTATATAAATTGATACAAAGCCTCAGAATGAATTCTTTGTGTTTTACGACAGTTGTAAGTCTAGCAAAGATGGGACTTTGTTTTCATGGAGCAGTAAATTGAATAGGCTTTATGTTTATTATAAGTTTCAAACTGAGGCAGGTGATGTTAGTCTTGGTACATCTAATTTTGTCGTATTGGTAGAAGTGAATATATAATTGACGTCTCGCTTTGAACGTATTTAAAAATATTTAATTGAGGTAAGAATAATTTAATAACAAATAAATGGTCCATAAACGTTCAAACTCAACCACCACCCTACAAAAATGACAGTTACGTAGTTGCCAATCAAAAATTTAAAAATAACTATTGAGACTGTTATTGATTTTTTCCTTTTATATACAGCCTATATAATAAGTGTCGACACGTACTTCCCTTGCGACATAAACAGTTACTCAGCGCAAATTGTATTTGATCAAAATTGAGCTTTAAATGGCGGCGGTGAAGGTTAATTATATATTTTGCCAATATTATTCCTTAACCGCAATGTTGTTTTAATTGCACAGTTTTGGGTCACTAATCTTTAAATTTCACTAAAATTTGAACGAAATCGGTAAAGCTGATGTGAATACCTTGGCATTTCAAGATGTGTATGTACTTCATTGAATAGACTAAACGACTTTAAAAAAAATTTAAAAAATGAATGTAATGTTTAAAAACAATGCATAACTACTTTTTCGTATGAGTTTTAGAAATGGAGATTTTTTTTTTCTTTTTCAAACTTTAACAAATTTAAACTGTCAATACTTAATTACATTTTCCTCCAAAACGAGAATTTTATGTTTTGAGCATCTTTAATGCGCGTAGTCTACACCACTATGGAAAGTTTTAGGCATTAAAATTTACAACCCCCCCCCCTCCCAGACCAAAAGTGTTTTATGTCCTATTTTATTCGGATATAATAAACTCGTTACACCCATGACTATTATACGAACACCAAATACGAAGCAATATTAACCACGAATTTTCTAATCTTTTTAATTTTTGCTGCAAAATTAAGTCGGACCGGTAAATATTTTCCTAAAATATAAATTCAATAATTACAGGTGAGGCATTACTTTACACCAGATCTTCTTTTGGCTCTTCCATTTCATCATCAGCATCGTACTCTACATCATTTTCCTCGTCATCATGATATCATTCATCCTCTTCACTCACAACTTCTCTCTCATCCATACGTCCGTCTTCAACATCTACTTCCACCAACCTATCCTCCGAGTACTCTTCATCCCTTTCCGACGTAAGGATAGTTATTAAGTTATCTAATTCTCTCCACCTGTTTACCATTCTGCAACACTGTATATCGTAATGTAATTCATTATCGAATTTAATACCATTTTAAAACTAAACTTTCAATTGTCATTACCTCCTTATTGTTATAAAGTGTATAAAAAACTTTATAAATAAATCATTTATTATTATACATTGTTATTATAATAAAGTATTTTAATCACGATTTAGATTATTAAAAACATAATGCATATCATATAATTAAGGTATATGAATGATATTACGTTTTAGCTACAAATATTTAAACGGACCAATATTGAAAGCACTTACAGAAATGTATTTTATACATATTGTGATTGAAATATATAAATCATATAATAATTATTATATATTATAAAATATATAAATATTGAATGGCGTGACACGTTTCTAAACAAAAAAGAGGATGGAAACGATAGATCCAAAATCAAAGAGATGCAAATGGACATCAAGGTTAGTGGGATACCTTGCTCAATAGCAATCTAGAGGACAAGGAGGTAAATTATTATTTGACCCAACATAGATGCTTTCGTTACCACCTGCATAGAATTGGAAAGGTCGAGAGCCCGGAATGTCAGTACGGGAACTATAATAAGGACGATGTATCATACATTGTATGAATCTTGCAGATTGTTAAAAGAGAGGTAAACGTTGGAAGAAAACACTGGGCAGCACTCTCCAGATAACATCGTGCTCAAAATGATCCAAAATAGGGACACCTGACACAAGGTAGCCTTGTTTTCAGAAACTGTTTTATCCGAGAAGAATGCAGAAGATCATTAACATGGCAACATCAGATTTTCTGAGGTGAGTCTGCTAAGGGTGTACAATTGGTACCAATATTGAAGTACCTAGAGACGATAGAAGGTTGGGTAAACCGGATGAACTGGGAGTTCCACACAACGGAAATCACCTACGTGCTCTTTCTTGGTAGTACGTAAAGCGTTCGCCCCTCCACGGAAAAAAACTAATTATTTTATTAAAATTTAAATATCAAGTTATGCCTGAACATTGCACAAAACAAACATGACAAGTCAAGTCACGTGATCAACTTTAATCTGCCTATGCAAATATGTTCGGGTTTGCATGTCTCCATATGTACCTTACACTACAAGTTAGCAATTCAAATGTTAACTTCAATCATGTAATCAACGATATTAAATCTTAGGCTAAAGTCAAGAGGGGATGTTTACTCACTGTAAATAGGGTGAGAAGGCGTTAGTTGGTGTATTAGTTTAAAATGGTAATTATGTACTTTGTCACACTATTTGATTAGGATAAAATTATGTTTTCGTTTAAAATCAACTTTTGACCCAGGAGCCAAAGAAAATGTATGTTTGAGAATGATGAAGACTACGCCTGACGTCCGACAGTGTTGTTATCTCTGTACAGTGATTCTCAGCCCACATTATTGGTATATTTTTATTATATTTGGTCGAGTTAAATACAAGATTATAGACTGATAGAAAGAAGGCTGATCAGACAAACATCGTTCTGGGGGAAAAAAAAACCAACTCAAACTGGAAAAAAAATCATAACGAACATTTGGTTTGATTAGAAAAATTTCTCTAACTTCACAAATATGTCCTAACTTCAAGAAATGATTCAAGGCATCAAAATAGAGACAATATTTCTTGTATACGTATGTCTGAAAAAACTACGTTATCTGTTTGTCGGCCATTTTGTGTTTTTTTTTTCTCGAAAAATAGTGACAACTTTAAAAACCATTAAGATTTCGTGTCAAAATTTAGTATACATATTTTTCGTGCTGTTTTACCAGTATATGAAGAATCAAAATGTTACAAATTGTAAAAATGTCGGCCGATTACATTTTTTTGTAAAGTTAATGGTTTTAGACACTGAATATTAAATTTCAAACGGTTGCCATTTTGACAATTTATAACATTTTGATTATTGGAATATAACATAAGAAATGTGTATACCAAATAGCGACTAGAAAGATTAATGATTTTTAATGTTGACATATTTCAACCGACAAATGGATAACGAATAATGAAGCGTTTTCAGACAAATCTTTATTGGCAAATTTTACGTTAAATCCCGAAGTTAGTAGACGTATTTTTGGAACATTCTGTATAAGTGTAAAAAAAAACTACGACAGGGTATTACGAGTTGGTAGCGATTTATCCACATCTGAAGGAATTATTTCGTCCCTATTCAAAATGTTAATAATCTAAGACTAACACGTAAAACGGAAACATAAACGTCAACATTTGTCCAATATCTGGAATCTGTTAAACGTTTCGCCCCAATTGATGAGATCATCAGTATGTTAAGGGTTGACATCTACACACCCTCAACCCTTACTTACACAAGCGTATTTCATTTCCTCTCATTCTGTACTCAGATAGCAACCACCCCCATGGCTATTATCTCTCTTATCACCTTCCTCACAGCTCCTTGTCATTTAGAGTCTGTTAAACGTTTCGTCTTTAAAGACAATATCGTGATGTTTGTTAAGGGTTGACATGTACCCTACGTCAGCCCTTACGTACGCAAGAGTATTTTATTTACTCTGATTCTGTGCTCAGATAGCAACTACCCTCATTGAATATTATCTCTCTTTCCTCACAGCTACTTGTCATTTAGAGTCTGTTAAACGTTTCTTCTTTAAAGACAATATCGTGATGTTTTCCACCCTCAGCCCTTAAGCACACAAGGGTATTTCCTTTCTTCTGATTCTAACCTATAAAGTCTTCTCGTTCGAGTGAAGGAACGAGCAGCAAAAAGTCAAAAAATTACAACAATATTAAATAACAATAATAATATTAGTAGCAATAAAAATAAGATTACTAACATATATGTATATAAAAGAGGTTGTCATATCTGACTGACTGATCATAAACGCACAGAAAAAATCAACAGATCGATTCATTTCAAATTTTACAAGAATGTTCCTACTACTATGGAGTGACGCACTAAGGTATATATATTTAAACTGACACCCTGAAAAGTGAAATATGGGTTGAAACTCCACATTCTAACATTTCAATATCAAAGGAATTATAAAACATAACGCGGTGGAATTTGGCATAGATTTTAAACTTAGACTATAGATATAAGAGCAAGTCTTTTTTATTTTTATTTTGTCTTTTTATCAGAAAAGGATATAGGTCCTATGTAATATTTATAACTATGTTTTTAATTTTTATCAAAAGAATTATTTGTTTTATACCATTGTTTGTATCTGTTGTAGAGGAATAAAATAAATAAATACATATACCAAAAATAAATACATAAATATCAAAATATACGAAAACTTAAATTTGTCAAGTATTTAGATTACAGTGTGACACCACTACAAAACTACTATTAATTTATTTTTAATCCTCAAATTTGACATACGTCTATTAAAAAAAAAATCTCACATAATATTTTCTATATACGTATATACATATTAGAGAAAACAAACAACAAAATGAAATTACCTTACAATAAATCATTATCAAAACATTGCATGTCAGTAAACAATTAAACATTAACCTTGTTAAAGTATTTCTAATTCCTTCGACGTCTATCTCAACAATTACACGATATCGTCCTGTCACACGTCCTCCTTTGGGATCGTATCTAATCAAATTTGGGACTGTGGGCAGGAAATTGCCAACGACATCAATTTCGAAACATGCTCAGAATGCAACGTTTCCAAAATACTTCCCCCTTTATCCCTAAGGATCTTGTTACTTGATCACGTTCCTTAAATCTAATCAATTATATTTTCTTCTATTTCAACAATAAAGTTAAACTTATGTTTTATATATTTAAAACAGTTTAAAAGGAACGGGGATGAATTAAAACTCGTTCTATTCCACTCAAAAAAATTTGATGAGTGAAATGATGGTAGTTACTCTAGCCTCAATATACAATGCAATACAGATACTCTAAATATAATGTTCAAAATTTGGTTTCTTAGACCTTGTAGGAAATGTTAAATTTGTTTAAAACAGTTGATAGTTTAGTGAACTACTTCCTTGACGTAGATTCTCTTCGCTCGTGTCAGTGTTTCGGCCGTTGCGGGTCTCGAAGCCGATAAGTGAACTAGCCTCAACTCACTACGGTGTTGTGGCCTTCGTAACTAGAGGCATGTCAAAGAAGGTAAGGATTCTAAATGACATTTTTGACAATAATGTCGCAATATTTATGATATCGTACAAAGCTGTGGTAGGTAAAATTACGCGTATAATTGAAAACTGCAATTATTTATGTAATTCAGTGTGTTAACACTAGAGATATAACAAAATACTGTTTGAAATGGCCACCATTTTAATATTTTTATTTGGCTTTTTCTGGATTTTTATGGTAAAAAAAGGACGTCAAAAAAGTCTAAACCTGACTAAAATAGTAATAAATAAATTCAACACTGGTTTCATTTTGTCATTTTGTTTATATATTGGAATAAATTGGAAAATATTCAAATGAAGGAGATGACAATTTCGACTAATATTAAAATTTATTTTTGAACTCTCTTCTAAAAACAACGGTTTTGCACAGTGGTTTCAGTCATAAACTTTCTCTAAAATTTTTATAAATGTGAGAATAATATATTTTAAAATGTTAATACAAAATGTATTTTGAAAACAGATTGTACAAGAAAATTCAATAGTACCCTACCGATACTTTAATTATTGTGGCCTACTTTCAACTTTGAAGACTTTTCTAAAAGGTTTTAAAGAAGCGGGTATAATTGTGGAATACAAGTTTTTCACCCTTGCCACAAACAAATAATAATATAAAACCATTTGGTAGGACAGTAAAAAATACAAAAATTAGGTATACATCTTATTTTGTGTACCATTCAAAGGTATTAGCATATAGTCTAGTAATACATCTACGGGAAAAATAGTATGGAATATCCAATTAAAACAATAAATAATAAATAAATAGGTGTGTATAAGAAAATTTTGCATAGACAATGACTACACGCCTAAGAAAATTCTGTGAGTGTGGGAGGGGATACGCACTTTCAGCTAACTATAAATACACACTATAAATATAAAAAAATACTCTAAATTACGCAATAAATTTTATCAGTGTATGATTTATGATTTAGATTTTATTGTTTACATGAAAAACAGTATATATATTTTTTACAAATTTACAATGAGAACTTTCTCATAACATAAATAAGCTAGTCGTTTTTCAACAAAATTTAATTTAAAAAATTTCTTATTTCGGTTAATTTTTATCGAAGAACAATATAAAAATAGAATTATAAATAATTTTACGTTCTAAAAATTCAACGTTTTAACCTAAATATATATTTCAATATTTACAGAGTTCATAAAATACGACTTTTGGAGGGCGAATATTTCGTTTCTTAAAGAGTCAATGTCTATAAAAAATCTGCATGGCCATAAAAACAATACTGTTCAAATACTATAGTAGTTAGAGTATATTAATGGGACTTACCGTTTAGAATATATAGACTATTGTGACGGTAAGTCCCATTAATATACTCTAATTATTAATCAGTAGTCGGAATAGCGAAAACAAATATGTATGGACTATAGTAGTCTGTATAAATAATTTTATTACTTCTTACCTGGTAAATTCACCACTTATAAACAAACAATTTCATCAAAATTTCTTCAAAAAGGCTGCTCGTATAAAAAAAAAGAAGAAATTAATTTCATTTTTTTAAATAATTAAATTTATTTTTGATTGACCTACAAGTTTTTTGACAGGGGCCAAAAATATGGACCACCCCAACTCTACAACGATATATAAACAAAATATTAAACTACAATTAAGACATTGTTAGATATACTGTATCGAATTTGAATTTTATATCTCAACAAATTAGGAAGAAAAAAAATTCCGACTATTGAAGTCCGTAGGTCCTCAGGAGTTCAATTTCCTACCATTACAAATAAATCCAAATCAAATTATTTGTCCACGCACCACCATTTATTTTTTTAATGGTCTACTAATCAAATTCATTTAATGTAAGCTCTAGAGGGTAATAAAATGTTATTGAACGCCTCTTAATTCCAGCAGCTGCAATAAAACTTCATTTGTGAACTGAGCCATGCAAGAACCGTCTATACATCTAGTTAATTTAATTTAAGTTCACTTGACTAGATGTATTTGATTAACAATTTAAAACCTTCGTATCTAGCAATCGTTAATGTCTCCTGAGAGGGCAATATTGGAATTACTAATAAATGTATTTTAAAATATCAAGACGGTCGAGGTTCCTAGTAGTTTATAACATAAATGTAGAATTTCTTAATACAAAATAAGGTATTGTGAGATCACTTCAAAGACTGAAATAAGCCATCAACCTACAAGAGAGTTTAATAATATATCAAATTAGCTATGTGGGAATAATTTGGCCATATCTCGAGAAAACTGTTTTTAATCTCTCGGTAACTCGATTTGGAGATTGATATCATGAGATTTTTTCCCCTCGAAAAATCGACTTCAACGAATTTGTTCAAATAAAGCCTTTAAGAAAACCAAATCACGTGTATTTGGTTTGTCTTTAAAAGATTGGACCGAGTATAATCGTTAAAAAAAAACGATAAATTGTCAATGGGTTCTTGTGATATGTGAAAATTTAATGACTGAAACAAGTGAGAAAATAACAAATAAAAGAAAATTGATACGGTTTAGGAATAGGCCTAATTGGCAAAAAATAAATCGATTTAATTAAATAACATTTATCTTTAGAACGAGTTTTACGGCTTAAAATTAATTAGGCTTAAGATATTTTTTTAAATATGTAAATATTTGTTCAAATTTTAAAGTTGCAAAAAGTCTATACAACTTTGACTTCATATGAATAATGTATCTCACATATGAAATGTATAGGGAAAACTTTGATAGTAAAGATAATGATATTTTTGGGGAGACGTCAAAGATTTTTGATTTAATTAGTATATGATTTTGTTGAAGGTGTGTGAGAATATTAGTGCAATGTACTTGCACAGTTTAATTATGTTAAATAAACATAATTATATACAGAATTTGTTTAAGGATTATAAGAAAGACGAGTCAACAATGTTGATGAATTATTAAACTGAACTGTTTCCAATGTCAATTTTAAATAATATTACAAACGTGATTACTATTTTATAGTAGTATCACAGATAAATTAGTGAAGGGAAGCTTTCGCCTTCTCCGTTTACCCTGCAGTTCACAGCAATTTCTTTTTACCGTATTTCATTCTCCATTACCCCTTGCGTGCACAATTTGGCTACAATGTGACGTGTTAGACAAAATACCCACTCTCCTGACATTTATCACCATTCACTGTATAAAAAAACGTCTGCGTCTGTTGATTGCGCTTGTAGGTTTGTCTAGAAATTAGGAATATAACTACAGTATTATGAATAAATAAATGAAATAATTAATTGAAAAAAAAAGATTTAATGTCAACTACAAAACAATGTTATTATTTTCTTCAAAACAGTTTTCGCAGAACAAACACACTTACGGAAGCATCGTCCATATTGAAACACGTTTCACCACTTCACCCACAGGTGTCGATATCAAAATATCAGATTCGCTCCTTTAAGTGTTTGTAAGTATACTTTTTCTAAGCCAAAATATTAGTCATATCTCATCAGATCAAACATGTATTGAAAATTTCTAAAGGTGTATTTTAATCCTTTTCACATTCTTGTAGCTCGAATTTCGAAAAAAAAGATTGACATTTTAGGGATTGATTTAAAGAATCCTTTTACATCATAAGGGTCCAATTTTTAAACAAAAGTAATGTCTTTAAATAACAATGTGTATTTATGTATATTCAAAATATCATTGGGACCCATCCAGCTCCAGGTGTGAAAAAGTAACAAACAAACTCACCTCGGAATTTTGATTCGCCCCATTAGGGGTTGAAATGGGTGAAAGCCAAATGCTTTAGGCATTTAAAACAAAATTATCCACGATATCTCACAAGACATAACAGATATTGAAGAATTAGTCAAATAGATTTCATCATTTTCGCCCCTTCGAAGGGCATTTTGAAAAGAAGATTGGCCATTTTAGGAGTTTATTTGGTGGAAAGCCTAATTCATGCTTTAATAAGGATAAATTTTGTCAAAATCAATAGAATTTATCTAATCAGATGTAACAGATATTGCGGAATTAGCAAAAAAACGCATTTTACCCTTGTACACCTCTTAAGGATCAAATTTCGAAGAAAAGTAGTCCTATATTTTAAATCAGGTTATTTTTTTAAAATAAATCCACCCCATATCTGAATTCTACCATTTAAGGGTTGATTTGCGCAAAGCATAAATTCAGACTGTATGTACAACTATTGTAAACAAAATTTCAGTCGATATCAACAGATACTAAAGAATTAGTAAAAACACAATTTACCCTTTTTAAAGTTAAAGCACTGTTACTGAATATTTTTATTTATTTCCTCTCTTTACAATGGATTGATTTAATCTTCTTGATTAAAGCTGAATAATCTCTCGGTCGTCATCGCTTTATAAAAAAAGGAAGAAAAGAACATAAAAAGGACCTGTAGCCGTCGAATACTCTTAATACGCTTGATATAGAACAAGAGTTAATCAAAAGAGACCCTATAGGGAAGATAAAAGAGAGGGATCGAACCCCAGACTACATGAAAAAGATGTAAATCCAGATAGTTTTCCTCGTTACATTATACTAGAAAACTCCTTTGCTGCAGTAGATAGGCGAAAAGAAAAAAACAATATTAATGAACGCTCTGTAAGATAACACCATTCGGTGCAAGTCGATTTTTGCATTTTACAAATTGTAATATTATTTTTAATGTAATTTGATAAACTAGTTAAGGTTATTAACTTAATACTGACTCTCTTAGTTGAGATGTTCGATATTTTAAAGATAAACTTCACTTTTTAATCTATTACTTAGATGTTTCTGTTGATCTTGGTCAATAAATTATTTTGCATGTTTTCGCTCTGATGGTGTGTTTTAGAGCGTTTGTGAAATGTTTGCGAACTTTTTCGTTTCTGCCTACAGTCCGTGGAGGCTAGTTAGTTTCTTCCACACTTAGCCAGCAGGTGTAATTCAACGAGCCACGAGTTTAACTCGTCTCCTCAATTCATACTCTCAACTTTCGCAAATCGAACCACAATCTGACCTTCAAACTCGTGTAGCTCTCCATTATATTTCATTCTCTAGTCGTTGTCCACTCTATCGGGTCCATTATCTTATTAGTAAGCGTCCTTCACACCGAGGACATTGTCATATGATACTTTCAGGGTCCAAGTCTCCGAACCAAAAGGTTATGGTAGAGACTGGATTTTACAACCGGCAAAAAAAAAAAAGTGGTAAAAGTGTTTTATATATTCTGAAATTAGAATTTATTATAATCAGTTGATTCCTAAACAACTGTTTATTTGTATAATATACCCGATTACCTGCCTGTCTTGACTTATGTCCTGTATTTCTTTGTGGAGTAATCCAGCGAAATTTGTCAGCCGAAAGCATCTTCCACTCCTGCCACTATTTATCTTTGCCTCACGCTTAGTCTCCCTCTACATCGTGGTTCGCCAGGTCATCCTAGCCCTTTTCATTTTCTTTGTCCTTAAAGTTTTAATTGGAGGAGTTTTTAGGTATGGAGTCATCCGGCTATCGCAAGACATTCCAAATCCAACGCCATTTTTTTTTCCTTATATCTCTTCCATTGATATGGTTTGCCTGTCTCCAGAAATGTCCATTCTTAATCCTAACAGGCCATCAAATCTTGAAGATTATTCGCAATCATCCATTTACAAATACTTTTGTTTGTTATGGCATTCAAAGTTTCACATGTATAGATAACTACAAATTTGACATTTATTTTAAACTTTCTTAGTTTGGTTTACTTTTAAATTCAGTGGACTGTCATATTAGTCCTTCTTGCCTTTTTGATCCTCTTTTCAACGACACTAAATTGTTCAAATACACAAACCTCTCTACACTATCCAGAGCCAATTTCATGCTTGTATTCTTTCCTTTATTGCACTACTAATGTCTTTTTGATGTAACTATTGTATATGTATCAGTACTAAATTAAAAAGAAAATGTAATGCTTAGTTTTGGTAAGGTTAGGTCATAGATAGAATTGACTAAAAAACCAATTAAAACTAATTATGTTTTTATTGATTTATGAGCTACATACAAAACTACAAAGTTTGTCGTTAAAAGTAGACACTATATGGTTTCTTCTACTTTTTTTGTAAATTTAATAAGTTTTTATGAGTTATTTGACTTTGACGATTTTGAACGTCCGCCAATTTGTAAACGTACAAAATAAAGTCTGATTTTGTTTGTATACAAATAAGAGATTAAAATAAAAATGCGTAAACCAAACCCGAACTCAATACTGCATTTGTTTACGATGCTAAAAGAGTATTTACAATAAACTTAGGAAGACAGGCGAAAACAAAACTTTTCTGGTTTGTTTATATCAGAACATGTAAATGAACGCTTATCCTTTTACCAACTATCAAATTTTCCACGTCTAATTCTGAAACATTCTGTATGTTGTGGTTTAACTTTCATTTATAGTTAAAGTTTTCCTAATGTGTTTTACCTCTACAAAAACTCAAGACGCAAACAGCATACCTTCCTTAACTGTTTGCATTAACACTTATAGAAGGGGAAATAAATTATTTAACTTTTTAACAAATGAACAACCAAATTGTATTTTAAACTGGACATAATAAGTGATAACGCTGTTATCTCACGAACATTGAATGTACAATTGTTTAACTTTGTTATCAAATAAAGTATGCAAATATATACAATCACGCAACAGTGGTGCCGAATGTTGGCCGCCCTAATTATGTAGGGGGAAATTAAATTCTCTCGCCCAAAACTGTCTTTTCAGATATAATTGTTTAAATTATTTATTACACTTTATATTAATCATTTTTTTAAATGTATGTAAGCAAAGAAACGATGACAATTTGGTTCAATAACTTTCCTATATAGCGAAAGATATTCCACTTATTTTAAAATCCAACAACAGGAAAATTAAACGCTTGAGATGGAATGTTTATTTAGTCTTGTTGATTTGTTTTTCTTACTGGGTATTGTGACAGTAAAAATATTTTTGAAGTGGTGAGAAGACAACATTGATCCAATATTGACAATGTTGAGAAAAATATCTATTAACCTCTTAGATCAGTTTTTATTAAACTCTTCTACAGTCGTTCCGACTAATGAAGAGTATCTTGATCAAAGATTTCCAAGGAAATGGATTGGAAGAAGAGTTTCTGTACAATGGCCCGTATTGTCGCTAGAGTTATCACGGCAAAGTTTCGTTTTGTCAAGATACTGAAAAAGAATTTACTCAAACCAGTCTGCTTCTTTTAGAAGATTTACTCCAACGTAACGTAACCAAATAAGGTCAAATCCCTTCAACAACGCTTCAACTATTAGAAACATATTTGTTGTGAATCGTTGCATGCCTTCTCCAGATTTTTATTATTAAATAAAATAACGATACACCTCAGGGGCTCAATATAGGGAGCACGAGAGTGGCAATTCCCGAAGTACTCCTAAGCTGAATCTACACCTTTTTTCATATTACATTGAGTTAGATCCCTTTCTTTCATTAGGTTTCTCTTGATCAACACTTGTTCTATTCCGACCCAGATGTTATTATACTATTCCAGGGTAGTGGGTATTTCTTTTATTTTCTTATTTTGTTTATAAGGTAATGATGACCGATAGGTGTTTCGCCTTTAAACAACAAGAAACAAATATAAAATAAGGATATTACTTTGTTTAGATTTTTATTGGATGTTTGTGCTATTCTTGGTGAAAAGTATTACATAACATATTTTTCGCCGTTACATGCGGTATAATCAAATAAATTCCAAACTTAAACACATGCCACAAATATTTCCCCCTTAGTGATTCCATATCGACATATTGTCACGTCCCCTGTGAAGACAAAGTCCATCCTTCAGTACAACCACAATGAACCCAAAACACCCTTCCTTAATTCTAATCTCAATTATCCTGCATTGTGAAGTAAAGCAAAGGGGTTTCAAAGGAGTTCGCTTTTCCTTTCAACGTTCCCAAATTTGATTAGGAATTGAGATCCCTAAGTCCTGTGTGCGATAGACTCTCTTGGGCGTTGAAAAGGAACGCGTGACTGGAATTGAAATATTTGTCAACGTCTGCAGTGTAAAGGGATTGTTTCGTTTTCTGTATAATGTGGATTTCGTTTGTGAATTTTACTTCTTAATGTGATCAGTGTGTTTGTTATGGTAATCTAAATATCACTAAAAATTATAGCAAATTTTAAATCTAGAGAAAAATGTAAGAAGTTGTTATTTTTTTACTTCTTGTTTGATTCAACAGCCCTTGGTGAGCCAGGGCTCTTCACAAACGATTCTCTGTTTAATCAATATTTTTCTCGTAAAATCTTGACTAATACTGTTTGTTAGTTTAGACTTTCGTTTTGCGGTTAAGTCTGTGATAAAATGTGTGAAATGTTTGCGTATTCCCTTCTTCTTCCTGCCGAACTGAGAGGACCTGAGCCAATCCACAATCAGTCTCCAACTTATCTGCTTAATCAATAAATTTTTTTTCGGATTACTCAACCAACATCCCATCTTCACTGTCTGTTACTCGTCTCCACCATCCTTTCATTTCCATGCCCGACAGCCTGCAGCAACGTCATCCGTCTAAGTTTTATTCTGCCCTTTCTGCTGTGTTACAAAGCACTTCTCTTAGGATTGTTCTGGGCATCCGGTCTTCCGTCATTCTCCCACCTTGTCCAAACCACTTTATTCCCTTACAAATCGAACTACAGTCTAACCTTCAATTAATTCAACCAGTTAGATTAAACAGGTGTTACGCTATAGAATAAAGTGGACAGCCTGTTATTTTTGTTCATAAAGGTTATATTTGTATCGTGGTGTCAATGGAATTGTGGTTACACTTTTCCACTGTTACTATCTGCATTAGCCTTGTTTCTTGTGGTTCAAAATGATAACTATGTACAGAAACGTCGACTTCTTTTAAATAAGGTTTAGAAATATGCCTCAATTCTTTTATTTTGAGAAGTTTTATTGCTAGTTCCTTCTAATTAGGACTTATAATGAATTGGTAATAAACTCATTCTGTGCCACTGCGATCTGCCAAAATAATATTAATCCCAAGATCGACGTCGAAAACATTAATAGTATATTTCATCACTAGGCCCAAAAGTGAAGCTATTCGATAGAAGCTCAAGTTTCGGAAAATGAGCGAGAATCGAAAAGCTTCTTTTAATCCAAGTGATGAACTATATTTTTCGTTGTACTGCAAATAATATAAGATAACAATTTCACAAAAACTAAAATGTTATAACCTATTTAGCCTACCTTTAAAAGTTTGGACAATTTAAAAGTTTGCAGTTATTAAACCTGTTTAGTTCGTGTTAGTGGTACTTATTTATAAAATCAATGGTAACAGCTGTTTTATCTGTTGTTTACAATCGAGAGTATCGGTTCTTTTTATAAATTCTTTACAATCGTAAATTAATTCGTATAAGCGAAGTAAAAGCTGATGACCTCGACATCAGCTGATGTTTTTAGGTAATAGAACTAAAAAGAAGAACTTTAGCGTCTCAATGAACGATTGAAAACAGCTGTTTTTGAAGGAGTACGACGAAAAAGATATTATATCTTAAAATGGCAACGAAATTACTATAACGGAAAGTTGTTAACTTTAAAAATAATTCCTCAACCAGATTTACAGAAGACCAGTAAAATCCATCTAATTAAAATCTTAACAGAGTTAATAAAATCTTTGTTAATTAAGTTAAAACTGGAACAAGAACATCGCAGAGCGCATGCGTCAAGTCTACATTGACTTAACTTTGTAATTTATTGATAAACGGATTATACGAGAAGTCTTTCTTAATGTAATTAACTATTATGCTCCGTTCAAAGTTATAAAGACGGAGGAAAGTGTATTTATTAGATATAATTCAAGCTGTTTAAAGGAGTCAGTGACATTTTACTTTTTCTATTATATATTTGCATGCATGTAATTATAAATAATACTACAAAATATATTATAAATGTTTGTGATTATGGGAGCTAATTATGTACAAAGCAGCTGTTTAATTAGAAGTCATTGTAAGATAAACAAATTGATGAACTCGTCATGGTACTTATCCAGCTCTATCATACAACGTATACAAGGAGATCCTCTAAAAGTCCGAGTTAGTTGATTACTTGGGTCTTGTAGCAAAATTTGATTTTATTGGTAGATCGAGAGGTCTTATCCTGTAGGGTAACACCTGTATACATAGGGGCGTATACATAGGGGGGGGGGGGGGTAACACCCTCAGGTGAATAGGGGCGTGGTAACATAAAGTTGGATCTACACCTATTTTCATGTAGTCTTGGGTTATATAAATCTCATATTGTCTATCACGTCTCTCTAGACCAACTTTTGATCTCTTCCAACTCTGACGATATAAAAATACTCGAGTCTTTATTTTTACGTTCTTTTCTTTATTTCCTTATTATGAAGATGACTGAGGGATTTCTCACCCTTTAAACAATAAGGGGGAAAATTACCTTAAGTCAGCTAGGCCCTGATGGGAATTGCAGATGTGTTTATATTAGTCTTAACTCGCTTCCCTCTATTTAGTGTCAAGATTTGGCGGGCCTCGATACTGTACAAATGTAAAAGAGCTTACTCGCTACGCTCGTGTAGGTGATCAAGTCCTGATAGATCTCGTAACTATACGAATATCACATTCTGTTGGGAGGTAATAACAAATGGAGGTGTTATTCCAGTTATGAAAATAACCTCGCTTTGTCATCGTAGATTTGAAGAGTTGGTGCCATTACAGACTTAAAATTTGACAATTTGAATCTAACATAGCATGTTATTAAGTTGAATAACACGGGATAATAACAAAAAACTGTTTAAAATTCTGTCATTTTGAAATGTTCAATTCGATTTCTCTAAATTTTAATAGAGTTCTATATAAGCAAACCTAGGTCCCCTATACCAAATTTAATTATCTTTTTTGTAGCAGATGTTACGCTTACGTAAGGAAGTCAACGACGACGGACGGATGAGATTTCGAAAATAACATTTTTCGTCATACTGCTACAAAAATAGCTGATTTCAATACATGCATTGAGTTGCTAAAGTTGTTCTTTTAAATCCTTGGACCTACAAACATCAGCTAAAGTCGAGGTCATCAGCTGTTACTTCGTTTATACGAATTAATTAACGATTGTAAAGAATTTATAAAAACAACCGATACTCTCGATTGTAAATAACCGTTAAAACAGCTGGTACCATTGATTTGAAGGTAAATAGGTTATAACTTATAACATTTTAGTTTTTGTAAAATTGTTTTCTTACATTATTTGCAGTTTAACGAAAATTATAGTTCATCACTTGGAGCAAAAGAAGCTTTTCGATCCTCGCTCATTTTCCCCGCAAGTGTCGTTGTTAAACTTGATCTTGTATAGAAAAGCTTCACTTTTGACCCTAGTGATGAAATTTACTATTTTGGTTTCCATGAAACCTGAAGATCAGTTTAAATAGTAAGCAGATTTTTTCGCGGTTAACAAACTTACCCCACACTTCTTATAATGGGTAGGTATAAAGTAGCGAAATTACAGCTCTACTATTTATGTGTTATATTTGTATATAAGCCATATTTTACTTAATTTTTATCGTAAAAGATTCATTTTACATTGATATAAAAGGTGAATAGAGAGAGTTATTTTATTGTGCGACTTTATAACTTATAGAAGGAAATTTATCAATAAAACTACTAAGCGTCCGCCATTTTAATATTTACTGACTGATATCATTTCAAACCTTCATCAGATCAACAATATGTACACTATTTTTGTAAACTACGCCACTCCCGTCATATACAGGAGGTCTATGCAATTAAAGAACACATGTCGTGTATTCATATTTCCGAACGTCACGATATGTACGTGGAAACGAAGCAAGTTTTTTTCGTTAGTCATGCAGGAATGATTGTCTGCTATTTTAACTACTTCATTAATGATTTTAATAGCAATCATGAAACCCATTTCATACGTGATAAGATGTAAAGGTTTTTTACAGGTCTAACTAACTACACGTTATGGTAATGACTTTGAGCAAAAAGGAAATTCCCGTCGTATTTTAAATCTTTCATACAGGGGTGAGTGATTAATTGAACGAATATTACCTATAGTGCTACGGTCCTTGAAGAACTTAAATCTTCCTCACCATACACTCTCTCCTGTTATGAGTTCTTCATCTCCAGTACCCAACTTCCATCTGCGTACGGTCCTCAACCACACCATTACTCCACTTCTTCCTTTTCAACCTCCCCCATATACTTTCTTCACGGTCCTCTTTCTATCCATTATTTACAGATGTTGTAAAAAGAGCATCGTTCTACAGGTACTTCAGTTCTTGATATATCCCAACTCTTCATACGTTTTCTTCCACTACCGTTTCATAAATCTTCCTCTCCCATACTGCTAACCTTCTTTCTCTGCTTTGGTCATAAACCATGTTTTGTACTCAAATCAGACTACGGGTCTGATAACTCTCTTATATTTTGTTGTTCTTGTAATCAGAGACAATACTTTCTCCTATCGCCACTTTTCAACACAACATATCTCTTACCAGGTTGCACTCTATCCTGGACTCATGTATTTGGTTTTTAATATATTTCAGAACAAATATACCAAGGGAAAAAAGATTATCAAAATGAGCTTTTATTAACAGATTTACGACTTAACAGATAAAAAATAAATTTCCAAAGAAATTTCAGCAAAAAACAAAATTTGTATGAACATACAAATTATTAAAAATTTATTTTTAATCTCAGGAAATAATTTTAGAAATCTATTTATCTAATTATATATTACAAAATAAGTACATGTCAATGTCACGACTCGCTCAGGTCAGAGTCTCAACTCTGGCGAACTTTAAAACTGTAAACGTGAAGGAAGCTCATAAACTGCTCGGTCCGGACCTCATATTCGTCGTAGAAAAGTAGAGTTGGTACCACTACATGCAGAACTGAAATGTACACATTATTATCTAATTTAATAGTGTGTGTCGTTAAGGTTGCACAACATTACATATACGATAGTCAGACAAATATAATTCCAAATTTACTTTTATTGAGATCAGGAGTTAAAGTGATAAACCCGCGAAAAGATCTGTACTAATATTTTAAGAAGATAAATAAAGCTGAAATGAACGGTTTTATCAGTTTTTGAAAAACAATTAATTACATTTCGTTTTTGAAAAACAATTAATTGACCGTTAAGATTAATTTTGGTATTTTGTATGTTATTCCGAATTACTTATTTTTTTTTTACGTGCGATTTAGCACACGGTTTAATAACATTTCACGAAAATACGGTAGCGCCCATTAATGATTTTTGAATTATATCAATAAGTTCGGAATCTGTATTTTAAGGAAGTCAAACGTCATATTTCTGTTGTCATAAAATACACTTTAGTAAAATATAATCAAAATATTTTAAGCTAATTTTGAGAAAATTATCATATTGAGCTATGTTTATAGACAGATACGTAATGTTGAGTTATTAATTTTTTGTTTGTTTTAATGTAAAAAAAAGTCTCAAACTATTTTCATATACCAAATTTGATAAATTACTTTTCTCTTTTAGCTATACAGCACTACACAGAGCACAGGTATCATAAACAAAATCTACTTTAATTAGGCGCAGTAGAGTTCAAAAACGGATCCACTAAAAACAGAAAGTTTTTTTACCAACCACGTAACTATCTCTATATATTACGTACATGCGAGAAAGTAAAAAAGTTGTAATTATTCAAAATTGAGATCGTCTGATACAATTTTCTGTACTTATTTAGGTTATAAATGAGTAAATTTGTACGTAATAAAATCAAGATCTGAAATCGAGTAGGCCCCTATACAAAAAAACAAACTATTAAACAACACAATATTAAAATTAAAGAAGTCCTACGGCCGCCATTATGGTACTTACCCAGCCCATTATACAATGTAATAGAAACAGATCTTCTACATATATAAAGCCCCAAATTTGGTCTCTTTAGCCTTGTAGGAAATTTCGCATTTTATTGGTAGATCAAGGGGAATTATCCAGCAGGATAAATTTGATTAAAACAGTTGTTACACATGTTTCCTCAACCTCGTAATTGTTTCACTACTTCTTGGCGACGTATTTATTTAAAAAAATATCCACTCGCTTCGCTCGTGTCAGTGCCTCGGTGCTATAGGAGCTAGTAGCTGTACTTATGTGAAGAAGCCTTCGTTCCGTACACTCATGTCAGTGACTCGACTCTATCGCATCTCGTAACAACACAAATACCACATTTTCTTGGGAGGACTAGGATCGTAATTACATTTTTACCTATAACATTCCTATTTGTCAACGCAGTGAAATGAGATTACAAGTAAAATTGAAATCTGTAAATTTGTATCTTATTAAATGTTTTTTTATAAGTTGAATAACATACGAGATAGGAACAAAAAAAAATTTACAGTGGCCATTTTGTCATTTTAAATTAGATTTTTACGAATTTTAAAGGAATTCTATTTGTGCATACCCCTATAACAAATTTCATGTTCCTATCTTATTTTTTGTGGCCGCTATCGTGTTTACAACGACGACGGATAAACGACATGTTGATAATCGCTTTATCGGTTTCCTAAAAACTAAGTCAAAAACTGAGGTTGAAATTTTTTGCTTTATTACTTTCGTATACTGGGCGAATAGTATACTATTCGTGTGTTTTATGTCAGCGTATCTAATCAGATTTAGATTTTATTTTCTGATAATAACACCTCGTGTACCAATTTCGTAGCTGAAATTATATCTCTGTAGTTAACTTAACTTAAGATTAGTCAAGGAACCAAAGTTGGTGCAACCAAGATCATTAGCCGACACAAGGCCAACTTGAACACGTATCCCCTCCCTTCCCCCATACACTCCTTGTCAGGCCATCTTGCCATCTCTCGGTTTCTAATTATAACACCCTTTTTTCCTGTATATATTTTTTTTGATCGCGTTTTGAATGTCTTTATTTATTCAATGTCGTCTGGACTCTGTGAGGTCTTGCGCTTGTGTAAAAATAAGTACTTGAGTATACAAAGTGATATCTTAGTTATTACACAGACTTCCACCCCCATTTCCTTACCATTCTCCATAAAGTTTATAAATCTATTATAAGTTTCATTTTATAATACATTTTGAGATATTACATAAACGGTATACAAGTATTACACAATCTGAATATCCTAAATTTTTCCTTATTTTCTAATTTCACTTTACTATATACAGAGTGATCAACTAAAGATGGCCACAATTAGAATCTCTAAACCTATAAGATATACAAAAATCATTAATTATTAATGAATCTTCCCAGTTTTATTTTTTTTTATTTTTTATGAAACAAAGATATTGGGTCTCTATTAGGAACCCCACTCAAACGGTGGAAACCAGACGGTTTCTAACCTAACCTAACCTAATTTATACGAAATTAGACACACACTTTATTGTTCTAGAGCCCAATATAAATTGATGTCCTTCCAGATGGTGTCAAACAGATCTTCATCCTTGTTCCTACGTCGCTATATGAATTCACAAATGTAGATATCTAACAAATCTCTACTGGTTCCACATTCTTTCTGTTTCAGGGAAAATATTGTCCTTAATTAATAAACCCCAAATATCCTGTCAAGTTAGGTTCTGTCTGTTCTATTTATATCAATAGAAAATTGTTTAATTTGGCGGTCCTCTTCTTGAACAGATCCAAGATTTGTTATTCAAAATTTGGAGACTCGCCACCATTTTCCAACATGGCAGCTAAATTAATTAATTTTAACAAACACCAAATTTTTAAGGTGTTTTTGGATAGCACATGCAATTTTTAAGACTTTTTAAATTTTGGGTATTTTTAATAAATCCAACTGTTTATAATCCACGGTCTAAAAAATTGGAAATTTATTATTTATTCGAATTTTATGGGTGCTTTCAATTATTTTTTCATCTTAAATTTGGATTTAAAATATTATTTCCTACAGAATATAGAGCAGAGATGCTAGTTGCATGGTTAGAAAGTTTACGTTATTAAATTATTTTACATGATGATTACTTTTCATCATATTCAAATTACTGTTTCAGGCTTAATACAACACAAAATCTCTTCTACACATTCAAATAATATGTTTGTCTTATATTCTGAGGAAATATTATTTTATACTAAATTAATAATTAAAACCCCTCTATAAAAATCGAATAAATAATAACTATTTCGTTTCTGAAATGGCGTGTGAGAAAGTTTGTGCAATGTTTTTGTACTGTTTATTTATTTAAGTCAAGAACATGTTTAGTATGGTACCAAATAAATCTATACTTGAAATGAAATTGACATTTGAAAGATTTTTTTTTCTTTTTCATTTACAAAATATTAATTTCATAAGATAAACAATAATTATTATATTCTTTAATTTTGATTACTTTATTTTATTTCCTTCAATTATTATAGCTTAGGTTCTAATTTTGAATAATTTTATATTTGCATTGTTAATAAGTTACATAATCTCTATTTTTTTAAAGGAGGAAACCTCTCAATCATTATCGGTTATAAAAATAGCAAGAAAAAGAACATAAAATGAAGGATCCATATACCGTGACTACCCTAATAACGTCAGGATCGGAAGACCAAGAGTTACTAAAGAAAGACCTGTTTAAACATATAAAACAGAGGGATCTCAACCAGACTATCGATGTAGAAAACTGTAGATCCAGAAAGGTTCCCTAAAAAAGTTCAATTGCAAAAGTCAATTTTTACGACAAGACGTAAAATATATACAAATTCAATACAGTACTATTTTTTGTTAATCGTCATTTTTCGTAAAATGAGGTTCAAAAAAGTGCCAAACGTGCTACAAGATATGGTTAATACTTATTTTAAATAGGATAAATGTGATATGAATTATTTGTAAACAGAAAAACAAAGTCTCACAGTTGGGAGGGGGAAATATTAAATATCGTACTACCATAAAACTTATTTTCTCAAAAACTACTGCTTCTATACGTTATAATAGGTGTAAATACTTGATGTATATTCTAATGCAGAATAATGTTTTTTTTTAAATTATATTTTACAATATATGGTTTGTCACACCCGTAATCACTATGAGTAAGGTCCTGAGGAATAAATTCGATCAAAATTAGAGTTCTAAAACAAGTGTACTTGTTGAATTGTTTATGTAAAAAAAAAAAAAAAAATCAAAATATAAATAATTGTATAATTTATTCTATGATTGGTTATAGCTCATCAGAACTGTAAAATAGCTCATTTATTATGTGGTGGCGCTTGGAGGGAGAGCGGTCTGGCTTGGAGTGGAGAGGTTGTTCGTAATACACTGTCTAGGAATCTGTTTGCCCGATGAAGGTCAAGCGCCACTACATACCAAATGACCTCGGTGTCTTGCTATTTGCTGTCAGTTCTGTTTGCGGTCAGACCTATTTGCGGTCAAGTGTAGTTTTATGAGGGGACGATCAAGGTCCTAGGGGTGGAAGGGTTTCCAGTTTGCGGTCACGTCTTGAGATGTAGTTAATTTCTTCCCGTCCTTTGCATATCTAGCCACTAAATACATAACAGAATGATTTTACTCTAATCACAAATAATGTCTAGTTATATAGGTTAGGTTAGGGACAAATGGACACAACCATGACCTCTACTATACTAAGGCCAATCGCTGTTTGTAAGCACAAAAAACCAGTTATTCTATATATATATATATATATATATATATATATATATATATTCATATATAACTTCCCCTATTTCCTGGGATCCTGTATCACTGAAACATTATTATCAAAGGTAAAGAAATTATTATATTTATTTAATCGAACAATCTACAGAATATTATTTAAATACGAATTACAGCACACCCTGTATCCCTTTACTTTATTACATATTGTAATGACTCAAAGTTAACTGGAATGATTTAATTTCAATTTTGGAGGTCTCTAGTATTATTAAATTGAGGTATTAAAGCCTAGGAATCCCCCTGTTGAAACAAAAAAAAAGAAGTTTTTCTTCTTTTAATAGACACTCTGTAACATTTATTAAAAGTAAAGAATTTACTATATTTAACCCAGTTTTCTACGAGCATTTAAAACTATAATCACAATAATAATTAACATTGCATCTTGTATCTCTTAATTTTCTTATATATTTCTATGATTCGAAGTTATCAGGAATTTATTTAAATTTAAATTTAGGAGAGGTTTAACAGATATGCATGCGAATCGGAGTATACAATATTAAGCGTTGGAGTCACTAATAATATTTATAACTATAACTGAAATCATAAGTAAAGATATTGAAACCAAGCGTTGGAACATTTAAAACGTAATACCTAAATATGTATTACCGCACACTCTGTATTAGTTTATTTTATTACATAGTTTAACGACTATATATAAACGATATCTATATAAAACACGACCTCACGAACATTGAAATGGACAATTTGACCCCTGTAATCAAATATGGCGTGCAACAAAGATGGATCACGCTATTCGGCGCCCGTGCGCGCGCATGATACGCGGGGACAAGCAGGTATTTCCTTTGATAAGAAGTCATGAAGTTGTCCCCCTTTGTTATGTTGTAACAATCGTCATTTGAATTGTAACTCCAGTCACTTTGAAGTATATATGTCTACATGCCAGACTGTTGTATCACGTGTCTGATGGGGGGGGGGGGTTATTGCACAGCTTTACAGTTTAAATTCTTTCTTACATTAATTCGGCCTTGACTATAGTACGAATCAGGAAAGAATACGTCTTACATTTCTGAGCAACCTACGTTTGAGCCAGACATAGATATAATTCAGTAGTCTCAAAATGTATCAAAATAAAAACAACTAGTTGGTAACCGTTAAAAATATGCGAAATCGTTCTAAATATCATTGTGGGATAATTAGTATGGGAAAAATTCTGTTCTCCACATGTAGAGCCGGGTGGGTATATAGTTTAAATTCCTGAGTGCATTTAAAGTTCAGCATATTCTACCTTGACTATTCTATTCTATAATAGGGTTTGCATTACAGGCCGTCGACATGTCTGTACCGAATAACTGTCTTTATTGGGATTTTAAATTAAATTGCAATGCGAAATCGTACGTTATAGCTTAATATACGTCCAATACAACCTAATTTACTAGGACAATGAGGAATATGAACCATTCATGTTTTAAAACGTTTTTGTGGAATGTGAGAGAAACAATTCAATAGCCTATATTAAAACATTCATTACATTTTTATTGATTTATCTTTACGCGTATTCACGATGTAATAAAAAATCATATAAATAAAATGTGTGTAAATTTGACAACATAAATCACTTATCGATATGGTTTAATCGCATATGTGTCTTTATTTGTGTCTAATTAATCTAATACACCATGTTTCGAGAATATGAATTAACTCCCATTATCAAGCGATAAACTTAGATCATGAAAGTGATAAACCCCAACAAAGTCTAGGAAAATGTTGGAACATTTAACGAAAACTAGTAATTTAAAAAAAGAAACGTAGGACTAAGCAGCAACAAGAACTAAGACTAAATATAAACGTAATCAGGGAACCGGTAAGACACACTAAACAACACAAGTGATGACAAACGCATTGTTGACACGCAAGCCTATACTGATGAACTAACTAAACAGGGATTGTATGACAAAGGCGTGGTTACCTAACGGTTTATAGTGATGAACATCATACTTAAAAACTAGATTAAATGATTTTAGGTTAAAATGCAGTCAATAAACAGCTGTTATTGACTAGTAGGCTGTAGTAAATTGGAAAAATCAATGTGGCATTGATTTCGTACAAATAATTTAATTTCTGCTTGTGAGCATTTAGTTTATATATTCATTCGGTAAATTTTCAAACCTTCTTTTATTTCAAAACAGAAATCAATATTCAATTCATCGACAAATCTTCCAAAGTTTTTTTTTTCAGAACACACAATAGAAGATCTTATTTCATTCCTAAAGTTACCCGTGGGGGAGGAAGGGGGTAGAAGAGTCTTCCAAACAAAACAAACACAGAAAGGAAAAGGAAGTGGTTGGAACAGACAAAGAAAGGAAGGGGAAACGCAAATCGCCAAGCACGCATTTGACTGGAAGGATAGAGGGTGGGAATGGAACAAATGCGAGATGGAAATAACCATTAGGAAAAGAGGCGGAGTTCTGGAGCCGATCCAAACTTTGACGAAAACTTGGAGTCAATGGGAAGTGCCCGACGCTGTGCTTTTGTCTTCTTATGACATATTGAATGTGTAGAGTCAATAGCGACTGCCAAATGGTTTTATACTGAGATGAAGTTGGGTTTTATATGGATGAAGATAATTTGAAGTCATTACAATATAGTATTGTCTTGGTCTTAGAATGAAGATAATATATTGAAGAATAATATGTATATACGTAATGGTGAATTAAAAAATAACTAAAATAATACAAATTAACAAACTATAATTCATCTTTATAATTCTATATATCAAGTTCAATTTATAGCAGGTGTACAGAACGTCCCTAAACTTGAAAAGCTTTAGAAACGTTTAGAAATTTACATTAAAGTGCTAAAAAAATATAGTTTTTTACACCCTAACATTTCTAAAGTTTTAGCTTTCTAACTTTTCAATTTAAAAGTTATTTAACTCTCCTGCAAATGTGTTACAAATGGTATATTTAAATATTTATTAATTCTTTAAATTTCGTTAAATCTAGAATTTTAAATGGAACCACTAACAAATTATAAACAATTTTTCATAAAGAAAGAATTGAACCATCAACATTTAATTCGATTCGATTTCGTTTCGGTTCGATTACTGTTGTACACTCCGAATTCGGTTCGGATTGCCTTTCAATCTTGAACAATATTTGAATATTTAACTCGAATTTGAGTGGACAAATTATGTGAATCATTTCTAAATATCACCACAAGTATTTAAAAATAAATCTTGACCGAATTCAGAGTCAGATTATATTTTATAATCAATATTTATTACAAAATTATCATTCTTATAAATATTTTAACTTGTAACGTTGTTCTTTGTACTCCTTTAAAAAAAAAAATCATAAGATTTCAAGTTGTTCAGAATTAAATCCTATAAAATCAGCTTTTTTATTACCCTGTAAAACTTATAAAATACCGATTTTTTTTAATTGTTATTACGAAAGAATTTTTTTTTGTTTTTGTATTTCTAGATTCCTATGTTCATTGTGCAACGAGACTGCTCTGCCATCAACTGCAACGCTCTGTAGTGATTACGAGGAAATAATGGAATGTCGGGTGAGAACCACATTTTTGTAAATCAAATCCGCGAATCTCTCGAATACAATTAGTTAACATTATTTATCCTGTCAAACTAACCACCACACAAGAGAACCAGCTTTTATAATGATTTTAGAAACAATAACAATTAAAAATAAAGGGACTTACTACACTAGAAATAGCTTAACTCAATTCTAACAGCATTTTAAACGAACGGAGATAACGCTCGTTAAATGGGCTACCAGGAATAATCCAGACCGCCACAAACTTCGGTATTTATCGAGACACTTTAATAATTATGATTGTAAACAAAAATTGAGGAACGTAGTTCATCTTGGTCCGGGTCGTAGACTCGACTCGTTGCTGAGCTCGTAGTCATGCGGATCACCACTCCACTTTCTGTTCGAGGCAAAGATACGCATTCGTCCTAGTGCGTAGTCTTGTGGCTTCTTAGTACATTGGAGTGACCCGGTGTTATTTAATTTGATCGCGTCACAAGCGTTATCATTCCATAAATTTTCATGGAATATTAAGGATAACGTGAGAGAAATAAGCCTGATAAATGCATAATAAAACCATCTAATTTCATTGCAAATTATTATATTCTTTTAAAATTAATTATTTTTTCTTTAAAACTACACGCCTTATTTCAAGAAGAGAATGTAGTCTACGCTAAATCCATTTATCAGTACGCGTAAAAACTTTGATTTGTAATGAATGAAAAAAAACGATTACTTTGGAATTATTGACAGTTTTTGCAGACGGGATTGTATCATTAATCTTCACATTATGAATTTGAACCAAATCGGTAGAACCGATTTTGAAGAATTACGGTTCTAAAAATATCCCTACGGTCGATTTTTAGGTTTTTGATTGATATCTCACGAACTGAAATTTTTAGAGAAATGATGACCAATAAACTTGTATGGGTCCTTAGAAGCTAAACATTGGACTTAAATTTGATCAAAATCATTAGAGCTGATTATGTACAAATCGTAATTTTATATTTTTCCTGTTATGGCAGTTATTTTAACATTTTGATTGAAATATTTTTTTTAAATAAATAAATTTAAAAAAGATAATTCCAAGATATGGCTACGATCCAAATTTGATTAAAATCGGTCTACGCAGCCATAGAGTTTAGTAACTCTAACATACGATAGACGACCTATATAATCCAAAAAACCACTTTCGATTCAGGGACCTCACAACGAATTCATTACCATAAAACTCAACACTGATTTTTTTAATCCACATCACAACATTCTCTATACTAATAAGTGGGAAAGTAAAAATGAAGCCGACTCCACGTTTGGTTAACGTTATTTAACAACATTACCTGTAACGCGCTCAAGATCGAGATTAGAATTAAGGTTGAATTGTAATTCGAGTTGCCAATCTGTTATAAACGATACTACATGAAGAAAGAAGTACGGATAGTTCCCCGTACGGATAGTTCCCCATTACTGATATTGTCGTTATAGTCCGGATTGCGAGTAAGATGGCTGCTTGCAATTTATCCTGGAGACGATTTGTATTTTAGTAAATACATTTTAAAACGGTCGAGTACAATTCAGTGAGTTGTGGCAATTGGTTTCTCCCGGGGGCCGTTAGATTACTGGAGCAGGAGATAATCTGGGTGTATAATTGTTAAAAACAGCACAGATGAATCCTACACAGTGCACTTAGGTTGTCATGTCTTGTGATACTTTGTAGTCATATTGTAAGTTCTCTGTTTATTATTTGTCTAGTTCAATTTATCAAAGATGGCTCTTCGTGTGAAGACAGGTTAGGCATTATTTTTGAGGTACCTCATTAAATAAAGAGCGTGAGATGATCAATGGACCGACCCGAAAGTCCCATGTTGGCTTAGCTTATTGACTACGTTAAAATCCGTAAATGTTCGATATGTTACACATTGATAATTTAAACTTTTAAATATTATTAGAACAACTACAAGGTCTAACAAATCTGCCTCAACTTGGTTTGCTCAAAAGTGGAAGACGTATTCTTTCCTGACCCAGACTATAGTCAAGGTCGAATTATTGTACGAATTTAAACTGTAAAGCTGTGCAATAACCCCTCCCACCCCCATCAGACATGTAAATGATACAACAGTCTCGCATGTAGACATATATATTTCAAAGTAACTTGAGTTGCAATTCTAATGACGATTGTTACAACATAACAAAGGGACAACTGCATGACTTCTTATCAAAGGAAATACCTACTTGTCCCCGCGTATCATGCGCGCGCACGGGCGCAGTTCTCGCGTGATTCATCTTTGCTGCACGCCATATTTGATTATAGGGGTCAAATAATTGGTCATTTCAAATGTTCGTGAGGTTGTTTTATATAGCTATATATAATGAGGTTGAGGTATAAAACTTCGTATTAAAGTAAACAGATACAGGGTGACGTGTAATGTCTGTTATTGATTGTTTTAAATGTGGCTGCACTGCGGGAATAAATATTTCGACTCGTAATATATTCTTTGAATAAATTTATTATGTGAAATTTTATGACGAAACCGTAATTAGTTGAAGGGAAAATAAAAATAATAATGCATTATTTAAAACTTACGGCTTCGATGTGATTTTGTAAAGATCGTACCTAAAACAGAGAAAAATAAATCATTAGAAAAGACAGTGTAAAATTAATTGAAGTAACATATCTTAAAATAACAAAAATGTACGCCAGTTAAATGACATACAATTAACACACAAATTAAATATAATGTGTAAATTGCAGTGAATACGGGCGTGGCAATCCCGAGGGTCCTAGCTGGATAATCATATATTTTCATGTAGTATTGTGTTAGATCACTCAGTTTCATCATTCATATCAGATCTCTCTTAAAAAACTGTTTAAGACCCTAAACAACTGTCTCTTCCGACCCTAACGTTAACAGAGTATTCAAGGGTTGGGGGGGGGGGGGCTTATTTTATTTCCTTGTTTGATTAATTACCCAGTACAGGAAGTAAAGGGTAGCAAAAAATTAGACCTCTATTTTTGACTGAGCTACTCGTTTAATGTCCTTGGGAATCCCCATTGTCATTATATTCATTCGCCTGTACATAAGCGTGATAGCGGCCACAAAAATTACGATATGAAATGAAATTTAGTGTAGGGGACTAATCTGTGCTCATAGAAAACCCTATTGATATTCAGAAAATAAAAATTGAGCATCTCAAAATGGCGACAGCTTTATGATCATATTTTGCGTAAAATTGTAAAACACTGTTAGGTACAGATTTGCAGACTTCAATTCTGTATTTCAATATCGTACCATTCTCGCAGCTCTACGACGACAAAAACGGAGTACCTGCCAAAAATTGTAATTTCGATCACTGATCAATGAAGAAAATGTGATATTTGTTTAATTAAAAGATCCGGTAAGACCGAGTGACCGACACGAGCGTAGAGCGTAAAGGCTCCTTCACAACATCCCATATCTTCAGGGTCGAGACATAAACAAACTTATCCTACCACACTAACTCTACCAATACAATTTAATATTTCCTACAAGGCCCATGAAACTAACATTTAGTGGATCTGCATGCATTAGATTGTATTAAGGGGCTGGGTAAATATCATAATGGTGACCATCAATTTAATTCGTTAGACGAACAAGTTTATCTAGGGGAAACAATCAAAAGAATGAAAATACAATTTAATATTTCCTACAAGGCCCATGAAACTAACATTTAGTGGATCTGCATGCATTAGATTGTATTAAGGGGCTGGGTAAATATCATAATGGTGACCATCAATTTAATTCGTTAGACGAACAAGTTTATCTAGGGGAAACAATCAAAAGAATAAAAATACAATTTAATATTTCCTACAAGGCCCATGAAACTAACATTTAGTGGATCTGCATGCATTAGATTGTATTAAGGGGCTGGGTAAATATCATAATGGTGACCATCAATTTAATTCGTTAGACGAACAAGTTTATCTAGGGGAAACAATCAAAAGAATGAAAATACAATTTAATATTTCCTACAAGGCCCATGAAACTAACATTTAGTGGATCTGCATGCATTAGATTGTATTAAGGGGCTGGGTAAATATCATAATGGAGACCATCAATTTAATTCGTTAGACGAACAAGTTTATCAAGGGGAAACTATCAAAAGAATGAAAATACAATTTAATATTTCCTACGAGGCCCATGAAACTAACATTTAGTGGATCTGCATGCATTAGATTGTATTAAGGGGCTGGGTAAATATCATAATGGAGACCATCAATTTAATTCGTTAGACGAACAAGTTTATCAAGGGGAAACAATCAAAAGAATGAAAATACAATTTAATATTTCCTACAAGGCCCATGAAACTAACATTTAGTGGATCTGCATGCATTAGGTTGTATTAAGGGGCTGGGTAAATATCATAATGGTGACCATCAATTTAATTCGTTAGACGAACAAGTTTATCAAGGGGAAACAATCAAAAGAATGAAAATACAATTTAATATTTCCTACGAGGCCCATGAAACTAACATTTAGTGGATCTGCATGCATTAGATTGTATTAAGGGGCTGGGTAAATATCATAATGGAGACCATCAATTTAATTCGTTAGACGAACAAGTTTATCAAGGGGAAACAATCAAAAGAATGAAAATACAATTTAATATTTCCTACAAGGCCCATGAAACTAACATTTAGTGGATCTGCATGCATTAGGTTGTATTAAGGGGCTGGGTAAATATCGTAATGGTGACCATCAATTTAATTCGTTAGACGAGCAAGTTTATCAAGGGGAAACAATCAAAAGAATGAAAATACAATTTAATATTTCCTACGAGGCCCATGAAACTAACATTTAGTGGATCTGCATGCATTAGATTGTATTAAGGGGCTGGGTAAATATCATAATGGTGACCATCAATTTATTTCGTTAGACGAACAAGTTTATCAAGGGGAAACAATCAAAAGAATGAAAATACAATTAAATATTTCCTACGAGGCCCATGAAACTAACATTTAGTGGATCTGCATGCATTAGGTTGTATTAAGGGGCTGGGTAAATATCATAGTGGTGACCATCAATTTAATTCGTTAGACGAGCAAGTTTATCAAGGGGAACAATCAAAAGAATGAAAATACAATTTAATATTTCCTACGAGGCCCATGAAACTAACATTTAGTGGATCTGCATGCATTAGATTGTATTAAGGGGCTGGGTAAATATCATAATGGTGACCATCAATTTAATTCGTTAGACGAGCAAGTTTATCAAGGGGAAACAATCAAAAGAATGAAAATACAATTTAATATTTCCTACAAGGCCCATGAAACTAACATTTAGTGGATCTGCATGCATTAGATTGTATTAAGGGGCTGGGTAAATATCATAATGGTGACCATCAATTTAATTCGTTAGACGAACAAGTTTATCAAGGGGAAACAATCAAAAGAATGAAAATACAATTTAATATTTCCTACAAGGCCCATGAAACTAACATTTAGTGGATCTGCATGCATTAGGTTGTATTAAGGGGCTGGGTAAATATCATAATGGTGACCATCAATTTAATTCGTTAAACGAGCAAGTTTATCAAGGGGAAACAATCAAAATAATGAAAATACAATTTAATATTTCCTACGAAGCCCATGAAACTAACATTTAGTGGATCTGCATGCATTAGATTGTATTAAGGGGCTGGGTAAATATCATAATGGTGACCATCAATTTAATTCGTTAGACGAACAAGTTTATCAAGGGGAAACAATCAAAAGAATGAAAATACAATTTAATATTTCCTAAGAGGCCCATGAAACTAACATTTAGTGGATCTGCATGCATTAGATTGTATTAAGGGGCTGGATAAATATCATAATGGAGACCATCAATTTAATTCGTTAGACGAACAAGTTTATCAAGGGGAAACAATCAAAAGAATGAAAATAAAATTTAATATTTCCTACAAGGCCCATGAAACTAACATTTAGTGGATCTGCATGCATTAGGTTGTATTAAGGGGCTGGGTAAATATCATAATGGTGACCATCAATTTAATTCGTTAGACCAACAAGTTTATCAAGGGGAAACAATCAAAAGAATGAAAATACAATTTAATATTTCCTACGAGACCCATGAAACTAACATTTAGTGGATCTGCATGCATTAGGTTGTATTAAGGGGCTGGGTAAATATCATAATGGTGACCATCAATTTAATTCGTTAGACGAGCAAGTTTATCAAGGGGAAACAATCAAAAGAATGAAAATACAATTTATTATTTCCTACAAGGCCCATGAAACTAACATTTAGTGGATCTGCATGCATTAGATTGTATTAAGGGGCTGGGTAAATATCATAATGGAGACCATTAATTTAATTCGTTAGACGAACAAGTTTATCAAGGGGAAACAATCAAAAGAATGAAAATACAATTTAATATTTCCTACGAGGCCCATGAAACTAACATTTAGTGGATCTGCATGCATTAGATTGTATTAAGGGGCTGGGTAAATATCATAATGGAGACCATCAATTTAATTCGTTAGACGAACAAGTTTATCAAGGGGAAACAATCAAAAGAATGAAAATACAATTTAATATTTCCTACAAGGCCCATGAAACTAACATTTAGTGGATCTGCATGCATTAGATTGTATTAAGGGGCTGGGTAAATATCATAATGGAGACCATCAATTTAATTCGTTAGACGAACAAGTTTATCAAGGGGAAACAATCAAAAGAATGAAAATACAATTTAATATTTCCTACAAGGCCCATGAAACTAACATTTAGTGGATCTGCATGCATTAGGTTGTATTAAGGGGCTGGGTAAATATCATAATGGTGACCATCAATTTAATTCGTTAGACGAACAAGTTTATCAAGGGGAAACAATCAAAAGAATGAAAATACAATTTAATATTTCCTACGAGGCCCATGAAACTAACATTTAGTGGATCTGCATGCATTAGATTGTATTAAGGGGCTGGGTAAATATCATAATGGAGACCATCAATTTAATTCGTTAGACGAACAAGTTTATCAAGGGGAAACAATCAAAAGAATGAAAATACAATTTAATATTTCCTACAAGGCCCATGAAACTAACATTTAGTGGATCTGCATGCATTAGGTTGTATTAAGGGGCTGGGTAAATATCATAATGGTGACCATCAATTTAATTCGTTAGACGAGCAAGTTTATCAAGGGGAAACAATCAAAAGAATGAAAATACAATTTAATATTTCCTACGAGGCCCATGAAACTAACATTTAGTGGATCTGCATGCATTAGATTGTATTAAGGGGCTGGGTAAATATCATAATGGTGACCATCAATTTAATTCGTTAGACGAACAAGTTTATCAAGGGGAAACAATCAAAAGAATGAAAATACAATTTAATATTTCCTACGAGGCCCATGAAACTAACATTTAGTGGATCTGCATGCATTAGATTGTATTAAGGGGCTGGGTAAATATCATAATGGAGACCATCAATTTAATTCGTTAGACGAACAAGTTTATCAAGGGGAAACAATCAAAAGAATGAAAATACAATTTAATATTTCCTACAAGGCCCATGAAACTAACATTTAGTGGATCTGCATGCATTAGGTTGTATTAAGGGGCTGGGTAAATATCATAATGGTGACCATCAATTTAATTCGTTAGACGAACAAGTTTATCAAGGGGAAACAATCAAAAGAATGAAAATACAATTTAATATTTCCTACGAGGCCCATGAAACTAACATTTAGTGGATCTGCATGCATTAGATTGTATTAAGGGGCTGGGTAAATATCATAATGGTGACCATCAATTTATTTCGTTAGACGAGCAAGTTTATCAAGGGGAAACCATCAAAAGAATGAAAATACAATTTATTATTTCCTACAAGGCCCATGAAACTAACATTTAGTGGATCTGCATGCATTAGATTGTATTAAGGGGCTGGGTAAATATCATAATGGTGACCATCAATTTAATTCGTTAGACGAACAAGTTTATCAAGGGGAAACAATCAAAAGAATGAAAATACAATTTAATATTTCCTACGAGGCCCATGAAACTAACATTTAGTGGATCTGCATGCATTAGATTGTATTAAGGGGCTGGGTAAATATCATAGTGGAGACCATCAATTTAATTCGTTAGACGAACAAGTTTATCAAGGGGAAACAATCAAAATAATGAAAATACAATTTAATATTTCCTACGAGGCCCATGAAACTAACATTTAGTGGATCTGCATGCATTAGATTGTATTAAGGGGCTGGGTAAATATCATAATGGAGACCATCAATTTAATTCGTTAGACGAACAAGTTTATCAAGGGGAAACAATCAAAAGAATGAAAATACAATTTAATATTTCCTACAAGGCCCATGAAACTAACATTTAGTGGATCTGCATGCATTAGATTGTATTAAGGGGCTGGGTAAATATCATAATGGAGACCATCAATTTAATTCGTTAGACGAACAAGTTTATCAAGGGGAAACAATCAAAAGAATGAAAATACAATTTAATATTTCCTACGAGGCCCATGAAACTAACATTTAGTGGATCTGCATGCATTAGATTGTATTAAGGGGCTGGGTAAATATCATAATGGAGACCATCAATTTAATTCGTTAGACGAACAAGTTTATCAAGGGGAAACTATCAAAAGAATGAAAATACAATTTAATATTTCCTACAAGGCCCATGAAACTAACATTTAGTGGATCTGCATGCATTAGATTGTATTAAGGGGCTGGGTAAATATCATAATGGAGACCATCAATTTAATTCGTTAGACGAACAAGTTTATCAAAGGGAAACAATCAAAAGAATGAAAATACAATTTAATATTTCCTACGAGGCCCATGAAACTAACATTTAGTGGATCTGCATGCATTAGATTGTATTAAGGGGCTGGGTAAATATCATAATGGAGACCATCAATTTAATTCGTTAGACGAACAAGTTTATCAAGGGGAAACAATCAAAAGAATGAAAATACAATTTAATATTTCCTACAAGGCCCATGAAACTAACATTTAGTGGATCTGCATGCATTAGATTGTATTAAGGGGCTGGGTAAATATCATAATGGAGACCATCAATTTAATTCGTTAGACGAACAAGTTTATCAAGGGGAAACAATCAAAAGAATGAAAATACAATTTAATATTTCCTACAAGGCCCATGAAACTAACATTTAGTGGATCTGCATGCATTAGGTTGTATTAAGGGGCTGGGTAAATATCATAATGGTGACCATCAATTTAATTCGTTAGACGAGCAAGTTTATCAAGGGGAAACAATCAAAAGAATGAAAATACAATTTAATATTTCCTACGAGGCCCATGAAACTAACAATTAGTGGATCTGCATGCATTAGATTGTATTAAGGGGCTGGGTAAATATCATAATGGTGACCATCAATTTAATTCGTTAGACGAACAAGTTTATCAAGGGGAAACAATCAAAAGAATGAAAATACAATTTAATATTTCCTACGAGGCCCATGAAACTAACATTTAGTGGATCTGCATGCATTAGATTGTATTAAGGGGCTGGGTAAATATCATAATGGAGACCATCAATTTAATTCGTTAGACGAACAAGTTTATCAAGGGGAAACAATCAAAAGAATGAAAATACAATTTAATATTTCCTACGAGGCCCATGAAACTAACATTTAGTGGATCTGCATGCATTAGATTGTATTAAGGGGCTGGGTAAATATCATAATGGTGACCATCAATTTATTTCGTTAGATGAGCAAGTTTATCAAGGGGAAACCATCAAAAGAATGAAAATACAATTTAATATTTCCTACAAGGCCCATGAAACTAACATTTAGTGGATCTGCATGCATTAGATTGTATTAAGGGGCTGGGTAAATATCATAATGGAGACCATCAATTTAATTCGTTAGACGAACACGTTTATCAAGGGGAAACAATCAAAAGAATGAAAATACAATTTAATATTTCCTACAAGGCCCATGAAACTAACATTTAGTGGATCTGCATGCATTAGATTGTATTAAGGGGCTGGGTAAATATCATAATGGTGACCATCAATTTAATTCGTTAGACGAGCAAGTTTATCAAGGGGAAACCATCAAAAGAATGAAAATACAATTTAATATTTCCTACAAGGCCCATGAAACTAACATTTAGTGGATCTGCATGCATTAGATTGTATTAAGGGGCTGGGTAAATATCATAATGGAGACCATCAATTTAATTCGTTAGACGAACAAGTTTATCAAGGGGAAACAATCAAAAGAATGAAAATACAATTTAATATTTCCTACAAGGCCCATGAAACTAACATTTAGTGGATCTGCATGCATTAGATTGTATTAAGGGGCTGGGTAAATATCATAATGGAGACCATCAATTTAATTCGTTAGACGAACAAGTTTATCAAGGGGAAACAATCAAAAGAATGAAAATACAATTTAATATTTCCTACGAGGCCCATGAAACTAACATTTAGTGGATCTGCATGCATTAGATTGTATTAAGGGGCTGGGTAAATATCATAATGGTGACCATCAATTTAATTCGTTAGACGAACAAGTTTATCAAGGGGAAACAATCACAAGAATGAAAATACAATTTAATATTTCCTACGAGGCCCATGAAACTAACATTTAGTGGATCTGCATGCATTAGGTTGTATTAAGGGGCTGGGTAAATATCATAGTGGTGACCATCAATTTAATTCGTTAGACGAGCAAGTTTATCAAGGGGAACAATCAAAAGAATGAAAATACAATTTAATATTTCCTACGAGGCCCATGAAACTAACATTTAGTGGATCTGCATGCATTAGATTGTATTAAGGGGCTGGGTAAATATCATAATGGAGACCATCAATTTAATTCGTTAGACGAACAAGTTTATCAAGGGGAAACAATCAAAATAATGAAAATACAATTTAATATTTCCTACAAGGCCCATGAAACTAACATTTAGTGGATCTGCATGCATTAGATTGTATTAAGGGGCTGGGTAAATATCATAATGGTGACCATCAATTTAATTCGTTAGACGAACAAGTTTATCAAGGGGAAACAATCAAAAGAATGAAAATACAATTTAATATTTCCTACGAGGCCCATGAAACTAACATTTAGTGGATCTGCATGCATTAGGTTGTATTAAGGGGCTGGGTAAATATCATAATGGTGACCATCAATTTAATTCGTTAGACGAGCAAGTTTATCAAGGGGAAACAATCAAAAGAATGAAAATACAATTTAATATTTCCTACGAGGCCCATGAAACTAACATTTAGTGGATCTGCATGCATTAGATTGTATTAAGGGGCTGGGTAAATATCATAATGGTGACCATCAATTTAATTCGTTAGACGAACAAGTTTATCAAGGGGAAACAATCAAAAGAATGAAAATACAATTTTTCACAAAACAATTACTATATCTGTACAACACAAATACAAGATGAGGTTTCAATGATCAAGTCGTCATCCTCAGCTGACAATGTACAAAAACTTACATGGTTATCAAAGTTTCCGCGAGCTTATTGGAGTAGATTAAAAAAAAAGAACGGGAAAACCCACAAACCTAATCGCTTACATACATCAGATATGTATTTTTTTCAGTATACAGTGAGCATAATAATAAACCAAACCAAATGACTGACTAACTCATTTTATATTTTCCAACTCTGAAAAACCTTTCTAATTCTAATAATACCCTAAGTTATACGCGTTAGACACTATTAGGTTTTTAATAAGATAATAATAATAAATAATAAAAACCATTTATCTATGTAATGCACATGTTTTAGTATTCCCTCATTTTCTAAGTTGTCAAATGTCAAAGACTTTTCCAGATTATCAATATTTCATATTTTACACGAATGAAATTTTTATCAAAAAATTCGAAATTGTTGGTCCCGAACTTAACTATTATACTGAATGCAGATATTACTTTTTACACTTTTTTGATTTTTTTTTCTACCAATACAATTAAACATTTCCTAGAAGGTGTCTAAGTACCAAACGTTTGGGAATTACCGTATATTAATAGCATCTGACATTAATACTTGGGTTGGGTAAGTACCTCGATAGAAACCTCAACTTGTTTCAAGTTTATATAATCCCCTAGGAATTCAATTAAAATTAAAATTATATATTTTATTGTAATACAGTGTTCAATTTTATCAATATTAAACTCAGATAATTGTTGGAATTAAAGGTTTATCCTTATCCTTGAGGATAATTTCAAAGTAGCTTTTGTCTTTTTAATCCACATTGACTTTAAAGTTTATTAAAATTAGTTTAACAAATCATACTTTCCGTGTCACAAAAACTTCGACTCTGTAGAAAAAGATATGACTGTAATACCGCTTTTAAAAGATGAAATAATTTTTTTTTCAATGAAACTATTATTTTGCCGATGACTTTTATTAACATCACTTTATAAGGTTTAAACCCGTAATTAATTTAAATTACATTAATTTTTTTGGAAAATAAGTACAAACGATGTAATGTTAACTTGATTTTTGACAACTGTAGGTAGTTTCTACGTTAAATTCAAAAGTCTAGAACATGCAATGATATTTTAAAACATAATTTACTTTGTGTAATATATTGTATAATGAATTGATGTTCGTCAAAATTACTAAGTTCAATTTTAAATTTATTAGATTTTATTAAATATAAGGAAATCTATACCGACAGCTCAGTTTATCTAAGGGAAAAAACATTCAAAATATCAATAATGAGGAAGAAACAGTTCATCTCATCCAGCGCAGGATCGAGATGAATGAAGAGTTGCTGACACTATAAACGCTGTCTAGTATGCTGTCTTACAATGGTATATGAGATGTTTTGTATACTGACGGACTCCAAAAGCAGTTCTAAATGTATTAAAACAGGATTGGCCAAATTATTACTAATACTGGATATTGAATTGATGTTTCTTTTTGTCGCGGCTTTAAAACCTAGGGAAAAAACACTTCTTTTTCGATGGATACCGGTCCATTGTTGAACGAAATGTAACGAAGTCGCGGACACAATTGCAAAGTCAGCTCCATAACAACGCTCCATCTTTAAGTCGCTGGACCCTTTGAGTTTGGGTAAGCATTCGGCGGGTTATCCTTAAAAGTTGATATCCGCAATCACAAAAACACATCTATTTGAATTTTAAAAATAACCATGTAATCCTGTTGTGTATAGAGAAATCTCTCCCAGCAAGAATGAGAACAAGAGATGTAGTAATGGAGAGCACATATTCTCTAAGTGATATATCTTATGCTTAGCATGTGTGTAAGAAGTGTAGAGTTATTGGAGCATATCATCTCACAGTGCACTGCGCCAAATAAATCAAGACACATTTTAAGAAGAAATGATTGGGGAGGAATTAATCAGATTTTATGATCTAGAAGCATGTGGAAATTGGTGGCAGCGGTATATCATGAACACAGAGCTAACGGTGTCAAATGATGCTGGAGCCTTCAAAGAAGAATCAAGAACTTTAAAATTTGTTTCAGAGAAACTTATCATTTTAAAGCATTATCTAATTATGGATGGCTGTCCGCAGGTGCGCCATCACATTGGGAGGCGGTACTGTTTTCTGAAAATGATGAACATGTTATCGAAACGTACATCAGAGTATTTAAGGAAACAAACTAAAGAATAATTACAGATTTTTTATGTTTTTTGTTTTGTATCTGTAATTGAAGTTGTTAGGGAAATAGTAAATATAGGAAACTAAAAAGGTGCCAAATAAAATCCTATAAGAATGGATGAATATATGCGCATCCATATAATCCCACTTTCATTATTAACCAATATACTTTGTTCCTATTACATATTCTAGTCCTCCATTGAATGAAATGAACTACACAAGAGGCAAGCAAAAAAGGGGGAGACACAAAAAACAAAACAACTAAAGCATGTAATCTGTAAATACAAAAAAAACCAACTTCTGCAATGACGTCATTTATATTTTCAGTTTTCAAGATAACTCGTAAAACCTACGAGATCAGCAATTCCACTGGATGAGAAATAAAACTAATTCCAACGAAGATTGCCTCAAACAACCCACTGCGAAAGTTTTAAATCTCCCTCTTACATAAAATCTGACAATTCAATCCCGACGCTTGTATATTTTGCTGCAATTTGTTACAATCCCTTGTTTATGACGTAACCCTCGACTCTTGTGAATTGATTTCTAAAAACGTCCTATTCTGATCCTCCTGTTCTACCTAGAGAGTTGTCGTTTACAGTATTTGCCAATGATGGATCGAGTCAAAGGGCAGAGTGGAGGACAATTTGTGGGGGTCATATTGGCAGATGGGGAGAGTAGATTGTGTGTGGTGGTTATATTGGGATTCTTGAGTATATCATTTGTCAAAATTATATTACTTGGAAATATATTTTAACGGTGAGTTAGCATGAAGTTTAACATAAACGACGTTTTTGAAATTCTGTGAGACTACAAAATAACACTCGATTGCGTAACAATAACAATCGATATTTTGTATATGACATGAATTGATGAGCATTTTATTTCTTATTTGTTGTATCTGCTTGGTCTCTTACTGACTAATCTGAGTTTTGGTTTAGACCGAGGATAGAGGTACTATGGTTTACGTATCAGAAGAGTTTCGATATTGTGTGTACTCAGTAGGAAATGACGCGGTAGGAGTTAGAAAGGAGTTGGTCCCGAGGGGATAAGCCCTCAGACAACGAATGAGGTAAAGTGTTGTCGGGATCAGGCGACAGACCACTCGGAGGTTGGAACGTTCATTTCGGAGGGATCAGCCGTCAGATAACGAAATGGGATGTTCGTGCTGCCAGGATCAACCGACAGACTATGGAGGTAACGCACGGGGTGTCCTGTCCGTGCTGCCAGGATCAACCGACAGACTATGGAGGTAACGCACGGGGTGTCCTGTCCGTGCTGCCAGGATCAACCGACAGACTATGGAGGTAACGCACGGGGTGTCCTGTCCGTGCTGCCAGGATCAACCGACAGACTATGGAGGTAACGCACGGGGTGTCCTGTCCGTGCTGCCAGGATCAACCGACAGACTATGGAGGTAACGCACGGGGTGTCCTGTCCGTGCTGCCAGGATCAACCGACAGACTATGGAGGTAACGCACGGGGTGTCCTGTCCGTGCTGCCAGGATCAACCGACAGACTATGGAGGTAACGCACGTCCCGAGGGGATCAGTTCTCAGACAACGCACGGGATCAGCCGACAGACCACGGAAGGAAAGACAGCTAAGGAGCAATAAAGAAAACAAGAGAATTTAGGTAACAAGGGCAGAGAGAGAGGAAGGCTGTTGCAGGTGACTCTTGAAACAGATTGATTTTAAAGCAAATGAGGCCCATATTTATAGGTCGTCTGTAGTTGCGCGCAATTCTTTTCCACTCTGCACGGCTTTGGTCGGTAGTGTTTCTCTCTCAGATGTGCGTCATTTCTTCACAAGTTAGGCATTACAATTGATACAGTTATATTCACATATTCACAACAATTTAGCGTAACTATACAATGGGGTAGCGTTTCGCTACACGTACCTTTAATTTTTTTTAAATATTTATTATATAGTCTGTCGTATTAATGTTTTGAAACTCTCGTATTTTTGAAACTGTCGTATTAAGTGTAGTTTTTCCTTAAACTCTAGTTTGGGAAATCTAAAATATATGTTAAATATCCCTTTAGGGGCAACACCATTTTTAAATTTGTGACGGTGTCACACCTTCGCAGACTCTGAAATCATCGTGATAGGCGATATACGATAGCAAACCGTAATCTTATAGACATCTCTCTCCCACGTTTATGATATTCCAGTGGCAGTGGATCAGGTAACTCGGAGCAATCTGTGCAAAGGACAATATGACAGGGTTATGCTCAGGGTCAGTACGCGTTCATGTATAAACCTAGTATTGCATCTTCATCAGCAGCTTCCCTTCAATTTGGTATTTAACTAAGTTAATTGAAAATTGCAATAACCGGTTAAATAATTGGAAAACGGTCTGGGGGAGTATTTCGGAAAGTCCAAATAACACAAACTATATTATATTATAACTAACATGTCTGACGTAATAGGCTGTAAGCCTATTCACTGCATATCAGTTTGTTGTGATATACGTGCAGTGATGAGTAAAAGTTAATATAGTCCTTATTTTGGCAAACTATAATTATAAATTCATCAATAAAAGGCTCCCATGATTGGTGATAAAGGAAATTATAACTTATATAGGTTCGGGCTCACGTGATTTCCAAAATCTATAGTTAAGACTAGGTTCCATATAACAAAAACCGTCTGCTTTTCGGAGGAAAAATCGGGTGACAGTACTCTCGTTGATACTCATATTTTTCCTTCAATCTTCATCCGATTTTGTTGATTTTTTTTTTTTTTTGATTGAAGAGAACAAACTGCTTTATGTTAACTGCGAGAAAAATCCTTCGTATCTTTAAAGGTACTATCTTAAAAAATTGTTAAAGTAAATAAATGTTGTTTTGGTTTTCATGTAAAATAGAAAAAAATATTTTAAATTTGGTTCAACAAAACACATTCAGCTGTACAATACCTTTCTATTGATACCTCATTTATATTTATATCTTTATAAACAAGGAATTTATGGGTATTTATTCTATTGCATTAGTCTTATGGGCGGCAGACGGCACCGGCCGGCTAGTGGAGCCTCCTCTTAACGGTAGGCTACCCACCTAGGTATCCTGTCGTTAAAAATTGAAAACTGACCAAAAACTGGTTTTTGTTTTATTTTTGTAAATTAATGTTTGGTACAATTTAACCCCTTTTTTTTTGCTTAGTTATGACGGTTTTTTGCTATTTTGTGCCCACTTTTCTGGAACGACTCTTTACTACAGAGATCAAACGAAAATTAACACTTACGTAAAGTTGTGTATTATAAAATTCCTTACATTATGAGACCAATAACGTTAACATGAGGCCATTTTTTTTTCGCAAACATTCGTTTATTTTAAACATTGAACTACTACTACAATTATAAATTTCCTAGAAGGCCATTGAAATCAACTTTTCGGTATTACATTTAGAGGATCTGCCTGTATTACATTGTATGCTGGGGATGGGTAAGTACAATGATATCCAATATCAATTTGATTTTACTTGTTTGTTAAAGATGAAAAAAAAAAACTTTTTGTCAGATCGTAAGAGATCAGTAGTTGGTCAAAAGAAACCTGATAACCTGAGAAGGACTACATGAGGAAAGGAGTAGATCCAGCTAAGTCATCGGGTTTGGCACACACGTATAAATGGACAGGTTTCATCTGAGCTGTGGAGTTTGGGTGCGCAGTGGGTCTAGGCGTCAGTAAGGTGGTGGGGGAAGCGGCCGCCTCAGTCTGTGTCGGGTGTTGGTGCTAACAACGATGTCTGCAAGACCGCTGGATCTTGGACAGTAGCCGGCGCTGACTGTTTCCCCTACAATGTCTCAGTCCCCACGCGGCCTCGAACTACAAACTTTACCTCCCCTCCACGCGCTGGTCACAGCTCAGACGAAACCCGTCCATTTATACTCTCTTTGAATGCTATTATGAGTGCATTGATGGCGTAATACAATGGCATTGTGTTATGTCTCTTCTATAAATTCAGATAGAAAAGCATTGTTACGATATATTGATTATAATATATTTCGTGACTCGAAATGTATTTTCTAATCTTTGGGAAGTTTACGATCCACATATATTAATAAATAAGGGAAGAGTAAATACGGAAACTACGGAGATGAATGTGTTATAGAAATATGATAAACGAGGATGTATATACAGTATGCAGCTTATATGCTGATATCTTTGAACAGCATTTCTCGCTGTCTCTTTAATTACACTCTCAATTGCTAAACGTTTAATTTAAATATAAGCAGATGAAATTAGGTCATAATTATATTTTATGGGCCTATGTAGGTATTAGATAAGAAAATGTAAAAAAATAATAATAATAATACATTTTGTTGAGCAAAACCAAATTTAGAAATGTCACCAAGAACATTTAACTAATATTTACAGTAATAAATGTGGATATGACAGGCTGTATAATGACCAGAGAAACTAGTTGGTTCGGACCAGTATGGTACTTACTCAACCCCATTATAAAATATCATACAGGTAAATCCTCTAAAGCTAATGCCCAAAAGTTGGTATCTTGGGCTTTGTAGGAATCTCAAATTATATTGGTAGATCAAAGGGTCTTCCCACAGTATACTTACTATAGGGTAAATTTGTTTAAAGCAGTTAAACCTCGTAATTATTTCACTAGGCCTACTTTCTTGCAAGCCTCGTAAATGTTTATATATTAAAAAAACTCCACCCGTTACACTCGTGTCGTTGACTTGACAATGTCGGATTTCTTAAATACACTAATATCACTTTTTCTTGAGAGGTCAGAGTTCAAAATTACTTTTTTGACAATAACTACGCAACTTAGTATGTTACATGTTGGAAAACGCAGGAGATATAAACATAAACAGTTTGAAATGGCGGCCAGTTTGAGATTTTCAATAACGTTCTATATGAACACACTATAGTCCCATATACCAAATATCATATTTCTGTCTTAATTTGTATGACCGCTATTTGTGCTATTCAACAACAATGACTACAGACGGACAACGATAATTAAAGGTCTAACTTTTTTGTTATTACCAAACTTCATATATTGGGAAAAAAATAAATATTAGAATTAATAAACACTGTTTAGGTCTACTAGATGAACAGAAAATAGCATAACGTATTAAATTTATAAATTACAAATTAAATTGGGAAGAGGATATTTTAAGACAACGGGAAAATACCTAAACATGCGTATATAAATCTAAGGGTGTTATGGATTTTATTAATAAAAAATAAATGAAAAATTTAATTTTATTTAAGTTAGGAGAAGCCCGGGTAATAAGGGGCACAAGGATAAATAAAAGACAAGAAAAATTCAATTAGTCCAAAATTGTTTTGGATAGTTTAAAAAATCTTTGCTTCAAAGTAATAAGAGACAAGCTCTCTCATTGCCCACATGAAAAAATGAAAATCAAGTATGCTAATTGGGGACACCTTGAGACAATTCTGAATCAGCCAAATATACGGACTTTAAAATATTTTCAGCCGTTCTAAAAATATTTTAAATTTAGAAATAAGTTTCGAAATTAGGTTCTTGAAATTCGTTAATTTTAATATTTAGTATCAAAGAATGTAAAAATATCTCTTCTTATTGTTCTACAGATTGTACATAGACCAGAGATAAGCCTGATACAAGATAATAAAAATTGAGATGAGATAGAAAATATTTTATAAATTTCAAAAACGTAGTTACAAATTTTTTTAAAAATCATGTTTTTGAAAAATACGTCTTTTGTGACAAATTATTTTAGTAATTTAAAATAAACTCATATGATGTTTTAATGATAAGTAGGCCTAACTAGAAAATAAACATGATGACACTGCCTAAACTTAGTTTTAATTTAATTTTAGTTTAAGTTATATAAAAAAAATACAAAGGCTACGGTAATTAGGCCAACTTGTTATTTAGCATAATCTAAAACATTAGTCTTATATTTCTTATAGGCCTATGTCTTTCTTCATCTTTAGTCAAATCTAAGACTTCAAGTCTTTTTTACATTGTTGTACACAACACGATTTTTTTGTAGCTCACACTTGAATAAATGAAAAGGTCCATTAACCTTTTAAATTAAACAGCTCTCTCTTATTACCCCTACCCCTCAAGGGATAATAAGAGACAAGCCAAGAATTCATAAATGAAGAAGGCTTTCAAGGTTTTCTAAAATTGTACATCATTGCCATAATCTTGGTAAGAGAATTACATATCAATAGCTTCCAAAATCTTAACAGTTTTTGCAAAAAAAATATCAGTAAAAATCTCACGAACTTTTATGTTAATTTAAATTGGATGATTTTTTTTTTCATGAAGAGAAAAAATCAAAAAGTGTTACAAATTTGTAAGTAGTAATAAATTTAAGTTATCGTTACCTATTCTTAAATGTATTTAAGTTTGAATTTATGGTGTGTTTTTGACGTTGTCTTTTATTACCCCGGTCTCTTTTAGCTTGACAATTTTCCTGTTAACACTCAGTAAGGCGTGCCTAAAATGCCACGCGCTAAACTTTTGATAAAGGTTGTTCACCTCTAAAAATGCCAACCCCGTATTACCCGACTAAAAACCAGTCTAATGAGGCAGGACTCTCCACGGGCTGTTGGGTCACGGAGTTAGTTCACCTCCATAAAACGTTAGGCAACTATCCCGTTGGCACGCTTTTGTGCTCAGTTTACCGATGTATGTTATCAGGTTAACTCTATGTTTTCTATTGAGTATGTTGATGACCAGTTCTGTTAGCTTGTAGTAATTATAATCACGTTTGAACATAGTCTTAGTTGATTTGACCCCTCATGACTGGCTTTAGCCCTGCGTTACTTGAATAGCATGGATTACATTTAACTTCTAGCAATATCTTTCTAGGCAACTAAGCTATGTTGCCACTTTTCGAGTATTCTATGTTCTAGGTTTGTCGCGTGAAAACGAGTGTTGATCTTCAATAAAAAGTAACATTACGAAATGAATAAGTTGGTTTGATAAAGAACGTGTTTTATAACAAATGTATCTCTAGATGTTGTAAACATTATAAAATTATCAATTAAAACCAAATCTAGGAGTTGAAACGTAGAAAAGTTCATTTCACGATAAACTACTTTGTTAATAATCGAATCTTTATTAAAAATCTAACTGTATGTGAATGAAAGCGGAATCATCATAATGAGTATTAAAACTTTACGAAGGAAGAATTGATTTTAAAGGATAATAGTATTGAGACAAATATCCGTATCAAAGACAGCTTCGTAAATCTATCAAGGTAAATTGATTTTCTAACCAGGTGATCTGGAAGCGTCTGGAAGGTCAATTGAGATTAGTCGAGCAACTCTTTTACCTTGTAATCCTTTTTGTCCTTTATAACTCTTGAACTGTCTTGAGTTTATTTTTATTTCACCTTATACATTAATAAAGAAAAGGTTATAAAAAGAAAATAAATCATTGAAACCAATTTTCTATTTTATTGCATTATTCGTAAAGACGCACACTTCGTAAATTGCGTCTCTGTAATCGGATAAACCCAAATTTACATTACCAATTAAACATTGTATATGATTATTGGCTAGTCTGATTAAAACTTATATATTAATTAATAAACACATTATTGTTTCTCTTGTTTAAAACATACAAAGAAAGATAACACATTCGTTATAAAAAAGTTTTTTTATCAAACTAAGTTATTTTTTATTGTTGCTAATTTTTGTCAACTTTCTGTACATGGAAAACTACATTTAAATTTCGTTACAACGTGATGAAAATCTAGTTTTATCCTTATTTATTACTGAATATACACCTTGTATTAAGAACTTAATAGTTGTAATGCTCCTACATGTTGATAGGATATTTTCAGAAATCCCTCAGAGCCGAACACGATAAAGAAGACTTCCCAGATTTAACACAGCGTACTGCTTTGATTTCCCTAACGTTAAGCCTCAACAAGTTTCTATTACGGAATCTGTAGTTCATTACGTATTCTGTAGAGGGCAGCAGTTGTATTCACAGTTAGATATAGCTAAAATCAAGCTTGGAAATCTTTGACCCTCTTTTATATACTCTTTATTTCACTAGTATTTATATTGAAGGGACTGGGAGGTGGGTTATTTGTACTTTGATGTCCCTAACGTTACCTCAACAAGTTTCTATTACATAATCTGTAATTAATTACGTATTCTGTAGAGAGCAGCAGTTGTATTCACAGATATAGCTAAAATAAAGCTTGCAAATCTTTGACCCTTTTATATACTCTTTATTTTAATAGTATATATTTAGGGGACTGGAAGGAGGGTTATTTGTGCTTTAAGGGTGGGGAAAGAAACAGACATGGGTATTATAGAAGAAATGTAGAGAGACATTCCAAATAGTTAGATCTCTAAATATATAAGAATTTGGGAAGATGCGGAGAGGAGAAAAATTGTAAATTATTTGTCTTCAATTCTCTTTATCCTTTTCGATTACACTCCACCTTACAACACTCTTTTTATAATTATCATTATGATATAAGTTACATACATGGATTTCTACACCTTCAACACCAGCATAGTCTACTCTGAAAACATGATGGTTAAATATAAAAAGACAGAGACTACGAAAGTAGACAGAAAAAAGAATTTCAACAGTTAGTGCATCATAAAGATTGTTAAAGTTTTAAGTGGGTTGATCACGTAATGTGTATAGTTGAGGAAATAAACACTCATCATTCAGATGCGATCTTACTTGAAATTCCGTTATAGAATCAAAGAATACGTCATAGAGGTATCGTAGAATTGCTGAAACAACCATGTGTGGGATCAGATTTTTCAGCTAAATGCTATTTTAACTGTGAGAGAATAAATCATGTTGAATTTTTGAGATCGCCACGCACACAAATAATTCAGAGTAGAGGAGATATCTTTTGGATGAAACGTTTAATTAGCCCGACAAAACGGAAAGATTAAGGAAAGGTTTTTCAGAAAGAGAAATTTGAAAGAATGAAAACAGACATTTAAACATTTGGTGATGTTAGTGGTGTAGTTAACTATATTAAATTTCCATATGATTTCTGAAAAACAAAATATCGTAAATATAAAATGATTAGTGAAAATAATATTGCATCTATAACCAAATAATGCATCATTGTTTCTGGATAATTTTGCGAGACCAAAAAAGGACTTTTTTTGAAATTTGTAAAACTCGGTGAATATCAGCAAACATCGGCTAAAAACAAAACGGCACTTTTTCTATTTTATTGAGACAATCAATAAAAAATAAATAAAAAAAATAAATGAAAAGTTTACATAATTAGTATAATAATTTTATATCTTAATATTCTGAATAGATCTGTAGTAAAAACAACAATATTTTTGACACAAACATCTGTAAAATGAGACACAGTAGGTAAAATGAGAGTATGGAGTCGGAAAGAATCACTATATAAGAAAATCGAATTTAAAAATTTTATTATATTTTCTTAATATTTTGTTCAAAATAAACCAAAGTTTGCAATAAATTTAGAGAGACTTTAGAAAACGTGTCAAACCGTACTTAAGAAATAATGATCACTGCACGTCACATAGTACCTATATTGTTTAGGTGATATTATAAAGACTGTGACAACATATATTGCACGAAAGATAATTGCAAACCAAACTTTGCAAAAGATCTTTCTGATTTTTATTCGTTATATAAATAATATGGTTTACAAAGCTAGATAAAAATTACATTAACCTTTAGAATGGTAATAAACTTAATGAGGATCAGAACTTTGTGAAGGTAGAATTGATTATAAGGATAGGCCTCATAGTCTTGAGACAAATTCCTGAAACTAAGACAGTTTCGTAAATTTAACAAAATAAACTGATTCTCCAACTAGGTGATCAGATAGTACAATTGAAATTAGTCCAGGAACTCTTATACTTTGTAACCCTATAAATCCTGAGTTGTCTTGAGTCTTTTATCTTAACATCAACAGGGGAAATTTTGTCAGAAAACTTATCATCGAAACCAATTTTCTAATTTACCAAATATTGTGTAAAGACGTACATTTCTGTAAAAAATGATTCTGAAATCAGATGTACCCCAAATTTATAATTTCACTAAATCACTGTAAACGATCTTGGTCACTATTATAATAATTAATATATCAATTGATAAAAAAAAAAATATTGTTTCACTTGTGCAAAGAAAAGAACCACATTCGTTAAAAAAATTATTATTCATTTTGAAAAATTGTTCTGTATTTAAGATATAATCTTCCGTTCAGAATAAAGAAAACTATAGCTCATTTTTGAGTTACATCTAAATTTAATTGTAACGTGAAAGAAATAAAGATTTTTCCGGAATTCTCGTTGAATGTCTGTCTTGTAAATACAGTAGAACCTCTGTTAACCAGCCTCGGATTAACCGGTCCTCGGATTAACCGGCCTATATCGTAGTGTACTGGTTGGATGAGAGTTTCCGAAAATAAATTGTAATTGAAACACCAAAGCGGCGGCGATATCAAAGGACTTTGTGGATAGCGGTATCCCATTGTCGGCGGCGTAAAAACACCACGGCACCAAGGCGGCGATATCAAACGACTTTGTCGATAGCGGTATCCCATTGTCGGCGACGTAAAAACACCGCGGCATCAAAGCGGCGGCGATATCAAACGACTTTGTCGATAGCGGTATCCCATTGTCGGCGCCGTAAAAACACCGCGGCATTGGCACCCGTCGGTATAGCAGACATACACCCACAAAAACGTTTGATGGGCCGCTTTTTTTCCACGAATCATTTTAGTTTACATTATAAAAAATATAACATTTCTTTTCAGTTTTCTTCTTGTCTTTGACGGGTATATTACAGTAAATAAAAATGAGTGAGTTACGAAAACAACGGAAGCGTGTGTTGGTTTCGTTTGAGACGCGGTTAAATGTGTCAAAAGACTTGACATAGGGGAATCTGTAAATGAGCTTTGTAGTGTTTAATTTTTTCATGTTTGATGTATAATATACATAACATAATATATAAGATACATTTATGTACAATAAAATGAGTTGCAATAACATCTTAATTGCATAATTCTTAGCGCTACCTGATTAAATAAGCTTTCTTTCAACGAAAACCGATTTTTTAGGGGAACCTCTGATTAACCGGCCAAACGGGCATCCGGCCCGGGTGTCAGTCCCGACTAGACCGGTTAAGAGGGGTTCTACTGTACATCAAACAAATTTAAAACTCACTTCGTATTTAATTAATACATTATGAACTTTATCATTTTAATGCATCTACATTCAGAACATACATAAATATTCAAAGGATATATTTCAGAAATCCCTCAGATTAAAAAAAGGTTTCTCTGATTTAATACAGCGTTCTGCTTTGATTTCACTAACGTTAAGCCTCAACAAGTTTCTATTCCGAAAACTGTAATTCATTTCGGTATTCTGTAGAGGGCAGCCACAGTAGAGGGTATTCTGTTGCATTCACAGTCAGGTATGGCGGAAATCAAGCTTGAAAATCTTTGACCCTCTTTGGTATATATGTCTTATTTTACTAGTATTTATTTAGAGGGTCTGGAGGGTCGGTTATTCGTGCTTTGAGGGTAGCGAAGGGAAACAGACGTGGCTGTTATAGGGGAAAAGTAGGGAGACAGTGCAAACCGTTAGATCAATAAATATTTATAATTTGGGAAAATGTAGGAAGAAGAGAATTTGTAAAGTGTTTCTCCCTTTTCAATTAGACTCCACCTTAGAACCATCATTTCGTAATAATTGTCATTATGATATAACTTACATAGATGTATTGTATTTACACCTATAACATCAGTGTAGTCTAGTTTGAATTCATGATGGTTACAGATAAGTAAAAAATAGGGAAACTAGAAAAGTAGACAGAAAGAAGATGTTAATCAGTTAGTGAATCCTAAAGATAGATTAGAGTTTAAATGGGTTGATCGCGTGATGTGTGTAGGTGACGAAATAAACACCTGTCTTAGTATACAGGACGCGCTCTAACTTGTAATGCTTTTGGAAATCAAAATATAAATGTAGAGAAGTATCGTAGATAAAATAATCATGTGAGGTAATCGGTAGTTACTAAATGTAATTCCAGTTGGGTTCGTTATGAGGAAATAAAACGTGTTGAAGATCGTGTTGTAAACAAATAAGACAGGCCAGATCTTCCTGATGAAAACATCAATAATCAGAGACAACAGAGAGTTATTTAAAAAGAAATTTGTAAGAAGGGAGAATATCAAGAGGGTTTTTAAACAAATTGTGATATTGTGGGTGTAGTTAAGTTGGTCAAATTTCCAAATTTTATCGTAGGATCTTAATTAATAAAAAATAAAATGTCGTAAATTAAATAAATAACAATTATAGAAACTTATAATGTTACAAAATTTTATAAGTTCGTCATTTTATTTTTCTTTGTTTTGGAAGATAAAAAAAAAAAAAATAAATTATCTGTAAAACTCGGAGAAAATCAGCAAAAAGTAGCTGATAAAAAAATAGTTCCTTTTCTAATTTATTTACTCTTTGCCTGTGCAATAGTAAATATCAATGGTTTTACCGCTACAATCAGTAGAAAAAACACCTGATATCTATTTGATGAAATGTCTATATAATCAGCTACATTGTACCCAATGTTATTCCTTAATATTCTAAATACAGCTGTAGTAAACACAACAGTACTTTTACCATAATATAAAGGCTAGAGTGAAATCGGAAAGAATCTGTTACGGAAATAATATTTTTATAAGGTATTCAAACATAATCAGAGTTTGAAATAAATTTGGAAAATTAGAAGACCAATCAATAAGTGCGGATTAATGATCAGTGCACATTACATGGTACCTTGCTCTTGACAACTACGTCAACAATTATATTGAACGGAAGGGAAGATATTTCTGAGCTTTCTAAGTTATGAACAGAAAATAATATACAAAGTTGAATAAAAATTACATCGAAAGTACTGCGAGGATAAACAGCTGCTAGGAGCAGTAATAAAGGAAAATCATTTCACAATAAATTACTTTGTTAGTTAAAACTTTATTAAAATAGTAACAATTTGATATCCTTTAGAATTTGAATGGAAGAAGAATAAACTTAATGAGGATCAGAACTTTGTAAAGAAAGAATTGTTTGAAGTATAATAATCTTGGAACAAATTCCCGTAACTAAGACAGCTTAGTGAATCTATCAAAGTAAATTGATTTTCCAACCAGGTGATGTGGAAGGTCAATTGAGATTAGTCGAGCAACTCCTTTACTTTGTAAACCTTTTTGAATTTTATAACTGCTGAGCAATCTTGGGTCTCTTTTTCTTTTACCTACTACATTCTTAAATAGAAGGAAGCTCCGTAAAAAGAAAAGAAATCTTCGAAACCAATTTTCCATTTTACGAAGTTATTTGTAAAGACGCACATTTCGTAAATGCTATTTTAGGAATCAGATGTACGAGAATTTATATTTCCATTAAAATATTGTAAAAGATTCTTGGTCACTGTTATAATAATGTATTTAATAAAAATTATCGTTTCATTTGTTTAAAAGATAAAAAGAAAGGTACCACATTTGTTATAAAAAAAGTTTTATAAGTACAAACTAATTTATTCTTTTCGTAATGCATTTAAATACGGAATACTACAGATCATTTATGAGTTAGACCAACAATTAAATTTAGTTATAATGTGAGGAAAATAAAGTTTTATCCTCATTTCTCAATGAATGTCCTTCTTGCTAAATACATAAAAACAAATCTAAAATTCTCTACGTATTTAGTTAATACATTAAGGATTTTAAAATATATATATTCAACGACGTTCAGAATATACATAAATTGTCAAAAGATATTTCGCTTAAATCCCCCAGAAAAGCCTTCTCAGATTGAACACGGCGTACTCCTTTGATCTCCATAACGTTAAGCCTGAACAAGTTTCAATCATGTATTCTGTACAGTGCACTAGTTGTATTCATAGTTAGGAATGACTGAAATCAAGCTGAATAATCTTTGACTCTCTTTTGTAAATGCCTTATTTCACTAGTATTAATCTAGAGGGACGCTTATTTGTGCTTTGAGGATAGGAAAGGAAACGGACGTGGCTGTTATTGGGGGAAAACCTCTACGAAAGTAGAGACATCCAAATGTTAGATCGATAAATTGGTTAAGAATTTCTGAAAAAGTGGAGAGACGAGAGTTCTCTTTTCACTTTTCTATGTATTTTTCTTTAGTTCTTCTAAAATTACTAGCCTTTAATATAGCGTTGAAAACATGATTACTAAATTGGAGTGATTATGTTTTTTTCGTGTTAAATCGTTTCCTCTTTTATTAGTAACGAAGAGGAAAAGGTAAAGAGACTTGACTTAAAACGGCTCAGGAGTTATAAAAGACAAAGAAGATTACACAGTACAAGAGTTGCTCGACTAATCTCAATTGACTTTTGAGATGCTTTCAGATCACCTGGTTGAAAAATAAATTTACTTTGATAAATTTACGAAGCCGACTTTTTTACTGGAGTTTGTTTCAAGTCTATAATCCACTAAAACAATTTTTTCTTTAAATAGTTCTAAACCTCATACAAACATTTGTTTCGCCAAAATCCCGGGAATTCTTATAGTTCAACAGTGTAGTCTGTAGGTTAGATTTTTATTCCTAAACACAGTTTCAATCTGGAACTAACCCCATATGCAGCTGGATGTTGGGGTGTCTCCTCATAAACTTAAAGATCTCTTTAAATACTTAACATTCTAAACCATTTTTACGATTTACAAAATGGTAAGTATTTTCTTTCTGTTTGCTTTTGTAGCTGCAATATTATTTAATTTTAACCATCATCTTATCAAGTTCAAATCCGTTGATGTCAAGGTCATTATTAAAATCACTTTGTATAAAAAAGAAAGAAGCATATTGGTAAATGTGAAACGAGAGTTAAAAGACAGTTATAAAAGAGAACAAAGATAGAGAGAGTTGAGATTGAAGGATTTTATAATCTCCTTCTCTCCACATCTTCCCAAATTCGTAAATATTTTATTGATCTAACGGTTTGCAATGTCTCCCTACTTTACCCTTATAACGTCTGTTTCCTTTCTTACCCTCAAAGCAGAAATACACAACCCTCCACATCCTATTGACTTTATTTAGATAAATACACTAGTGAAATAAGGCATATATAAAAGATTATAAAGTCCTTTAAATTAACTAAATACCAAGTGAGTTTTAGATTTGTTCTAGAGGAATAACGAAGCAGAGATTCAATGAGACCTGAGGATCTAATTTTCCTCATTTTACCACAAAAATTGATGTATCTCAAGGACGCATTTTAGATTTCCTTATTTTAAGGCGTTAATTAAAATTAAGAAAAATCAAAGAACAAAAGAATTATATTGTTAAAGAAGAAACTGTATATTGTTTCTATTAAATGTAACAAACATAGTAATAAACGCTTTTCCTTATCAATTAAATTATAAAAATCAAGACAGTGACAAACAATGTATTGAATATTTTATCGGAAAAGTAAGTTTGTGTTCACTGAATTCAAAGCAATGTATGTCTCTAGATATCATGATTCAACATACAGTTGGTTTTGGTTAATATTTTCGGTTTACTAATTTTGGTCTTTTTTAAAATTGAAAATAGTTTAGTTAAAATTGAAAATTCTGGGACACAAAACATCTCTGGAGTTATGAAAGACAAAAAGGATTAAACAAATAAAAGAGTTGCTCGACTAATCTCAATTGACCTTCAAGACGCTTCCAGATCATCTGGTTGGAAAATCAATTTACTTTGATAGATTTACGAAGCTGTCTTTGTTACGGGAATTTGTCTCAATACTGTTATTCTCGAAAACAATTCTTCTTTCACAAAGTTCCAATGTTCATTAGGATTATTCCGCTTCTAGTCACATTCTAAAGATAATTTATAATGTTACGATTTTATTAAAGTTTTAATTAACAAAGTATTTTATTGTTAAATGAACGCGCGTACATTACAGATCATAATAGGTTTCATTTCGTAGTTCTTTGCTGGGAATTTTATCGTCCTTGGTTAATTATTTTCTATTATTAATGAAGATATAACTTTTGTTACTTTCCCTACTTTAAATATAGTTATTGAATATTTAAAGTAGGGAAAGTAACATACTACAATTAAACTACAATTGTAATAAACTACAATTAGCAGTTATTATTTTTAAAAAATATCCCTGTTGAAAACGGTGTAATGGAAAATTGTGTTTCCAGCTGATTTTACAAATTTACAACTCTAGCGTTCGTAATATTTATCATCGTGTCTCCAAATCGTATTATGAACATTGATGTGGTTTTTATAAACTTATCAGGAAATAAAATTGGAAGTTTGTATTTAAATTGATTATGTCAGCTTTTCAGATTTTGACCGATTTTGGTGGTGCATCTAATGTTACCAGAAATCGACGAAACTTAAGACTTTTTTCAATGTAACATCAGCTGTTGGTCTCTCTCTTACTTGGACGTTCTTATGCTCACTGGATTACCTTCCTGTAAGCAGGAAGGTTTATATTTTAATGAAACATTAATTAATTCACGAGATAGTTGAAAAATATTCATCTTTATTGACACCCAAGTATAATCTCATATGTTTAATAAATCATTAACAGCTATAAGATATAGGTCTTTAACTCGTTGCGGGAAACTATTAAAAGCGTAAAAAATCATGCTCAGTTAGAAATACTTTAAAGTGCTGGTTTCATGAATTAGTTCGTAGAGAGTCTGGGCTATTTCAGAAAAGTGGTTTTACTACGTGTGTATGGGTGAGTTTTTCTTAATTATTGTTAATTTTGAAATTACTATAAGTTCAATTTGATCTTAATTATAAAAAAAATAGACAATGTTTTACCTTATATTTTGTAAGTCTTATACAGTCTAGGTCGTGTATATTTCCCTTGAAATAATTATTATACGTTTCACTTGATTTTCTGTAATTATATATATAAGTAGATATTTGTTTAAATTTTATATTTGTAATAATTATATGTTTGATTTGATACTTATGAGGCCTTTTCAAAAGTATCCGACTTTTATTCATAAAATCAATCTTTATTCAGATACAAGTATTTAAAACTAATTCCCTACAAAGTAGTGCTTTGGGCTGCCACACACTTCTCTCAACGGTTCTGTCACTGTATGAAGCATCGCTGGAAGTCCTCTTTTGATATAGCGCGCAGTTGGTCCGTCACATACTGTGTGATCTTGTCTTTTGTCTGAAATCCGGTCCCTTTCGTCGTCATGTTTAGCTTAGGGAAAAGTCACAGAGAACCATGTTAAGAGAGTAGGGATGGTGACGAACAGAGGTGTTTTGTGTTTTCTGAATCAGATGTAAAGATTGAGGGGGTGCGTTATCGTGATGGAGCTGCCAACTGCCTGCTGCTCGAAGATGGCCGTTTGCGTCTCACTGCGTTACGAAGGCAACGCAGAACCTTTCGGTAGTACTCCTTGGTAATAGCAGTGCCGTGTGGTACGTACTCGTGATGTACCGCGCGACTGGAGTCAAAACAGACGGTCAGCATGACATTGACAATGCTGCGAACCTGTGTTCAGAAAATCAGGACCACAGTTCACAGACTCCAGCATGTCCTCAAACGAAGTTGCTTTTAATCAATTGTTAGCAATTTTGGCACAAAATTTGCTGAGAGCCTCCCTGAGGGCCAACTCCTTAGTCAAAATAGAATCAAAGGATCCAATACTAACAAACGGCATGCCTACAAACGTTCACCAAGCCCCGCCCCATAGCTTCGTTTGTCTTACCAATAAACATTAAGGTCGTTAGCTTTTTGAACAGGGCGTTATGTTTAAATATATTTTGTAATTGTATTATTTATAAATAAGGATAACATGTTATATCTTATATTTTGTAATTATTTCATTTTTAATAATTGTATTTGTAAATAGGTGACATTATTTACTTTTATATTTTGTAATTATTATAAGGGTTTGTAAGTGGATATTACAAAATAAATATTTAAAAAAATTGTGTTTTATTATCTTTAAACATGGAATTCCACCAAGAACCATCGGTCTCAACAGTAATTAAAACTATTTGATAGTCTATAATTGTATTACAAAACATGTCGTTCTTTCAATTTTATATTCTTTAATCATTATCGGTTTGATTTGATACGTATGTTTTATAATTTAAAAAATATTGAAGTTAAGTGGAAGAGAGAAAACTGTGGTTCTAACTTCAAACCACAAAATGAGGATTTTTTCTATTTCTTACAAAAAGATTATAATGATCTTGAATTAGAATATCTTTACAAAAAAATGTGCTTTTCATTATTATGGATCAGATAAAGTACTAAATTACTGAAATTGGCGACCATCTACAACCGTTCTATCTTTCAAAAATTCCAATTCCATTGATTTTGCTACTCTTCTTAAATCTTTTATCTTCTTATTTTTATTCATTATGTCAATTCCATCAACCTAAATATTCATCCTTTATCCCTCTGTGTCGTTGCATCATTGTCAATTTCATCTGAGAGTTTTACTTTCGTCGAAGGAAGTTGTTCGCTTGTCGTTCTGAAAAATTTAACTTTTATGTTCAAGTGTATTGTATTATAACATGTCTAAATACAGTGTCCTTCAGCATTTCGTACATACGTTATGTTTATTTTAGATATTCAACAATATAAGACTATGTATAATTCTACCCTTATATATAACACCCATACGTAATTTAAAGTTAGAATTCATTCTGTCGTTAGCTGAAAGTTGGGTTGTTATTTCCCTTATTAAGACATAATATCATGTAGATAACCAGAATAAATACAAAAAAAAACTCTAAACCAAAGTAAAAATGTACTAACTGGTGATGTTTTATATATTTTTATTGACTAACCGTTGATATCAAGCTCGTATTCAAAACCAACCACTCTATACAACAAATACCATACAAACACAGAATGAAAGTGAAAAGAAAAAGAGATAGATATAGATAGAGGGCTTTTCAATTTCTGTTCTTTCGACATCTTAACATATTCATAAATATGAACTGATCTAACGATTTGAAACGTCTCCCTAGTTTGTACACTTTGCCTACTTTGTACGTCTATTTCCTTCCCTACACTCAAAGCACAAAATAATCCACCCTACAGTCAGTATAATACATAAATACTTCTCTACATAAATATTAGTGAAATAAGGGATATACAAAAGAGACTCAATTATTTAAAAGCTTTATTTCAACCATATCTCTATATGAATACAACTGGTGTATTCTACAGAATACGTAGTGAATTACAGATACCGGAATAGAAATTTGTTGAAGCTTAACAGTAGGGAAATTAAAGTGTATGCTGCTTGGAATTTAGAAGACTTCTTTATCCTGTCATGTAGTATTTTCTGTAGAATATCCTTTGACATTAATGTATATTCTGAAGGTAGTTGCATTAGAATTATAAAGTTATTTATGTATTAAATATATAGAAATGAGTTTTAAATTAGTTGTGATGTATTCACAGGCCGCGGATATGAATAAAAACTGTTAATCAAACTCCTTCTTCCTTACTTTAGATCTAAATGTAGATGCAAATTTTAAGGTATTTGTAGTTTTCCTTTTGAAAATCAAACATCTTATTTTAATTAAAAAGAAAAATTTCGAAACATTTCGAAATGAATAAGTCAGTTTGTTTAAGAACATGTTTCATAACGAATCTTTAAGCATCTTAAGGTGTTAAAAACAAGTTTTATTTTTAACATAAATTATTACATACAATGGCGAAGAATTTGTTAGAATGTTTTATCAGAAATAAATGTTGTTACATCAAATTACAGAAATACAATTTAACAAATACAGTATACGTCTTTTCAAATAACTTGGTATAATAGAAAATTGGTTTCAATGACTTATTTTCTTTTTACGAATATTCCTCCTGTTTTAAGAATGAAAAAGGTAAAAACAAAAAAGAAATAAATCAACTCAGGAGTTATAAAACTCAAAGAGGATATAAAGTCAAAGAGTTGCTCGACTAATCTCAAATGACCTTCCAGACGCTTCCAGATCACCTGGTTGGAAAATCAATTTACTTTGATAGATTTACGAAGCTGTCTTTGTTACGGGAATTTGTCTCAATACTATTATCCTCCAAAACAATTCTACCTTCACAAAGTTCCAATGTTCATTAGGATTATTCCGCTTCTAGTCACATTCTAAAGTTAATTTATACTTTTACTAAAATTTTAATTAACTAAGTAGTTTATTGTGAAATGAAAGATCCTATGTTACAGCTCCTAGTGTGTTTTATCTAGTAGTTCTTTGATGTAGCCTATTTTGTATCACGATTTGTAGGTTATTTTCTTTTATTAAAGAAGATACTTGTGTTCCTTTCAATGTTTATTGCAACAATCGTTATTTTGAAAACCATCTACGCTATAATAAAATAAAAACAGCATACGACATTTTGTTTCTAGCCGATTTTACAATTTTAAAAATCTAGGGTTCGTAATATTTATAATCGTTTTTTTCCAAATTAATGAATCATTGATGTGGTTCTTATAAACGTCTTAGGAAATAAAATTGCAAGTTGATATTTAAGTTGACTATGCCGTTACATTTTTAAATGATTCAGTTTTTAATCGATTTTGGCGGTGTTAAACCAATCGCCAATAGTCACGCTTTTTTCTAATGTAACATTTGCTGTTTCTCTCTCTCTCTCTCTCTCTCTCTCTCTCTCTCTCTCTCTCTCTCTCTCTCTCTCTCTCTCTCTCTCTCCCCCCCCCCTCCCCCTGTGTGTGTCTGTCTCTTGCACGTTCTTCTGCTCACTGAATTTCCTCACTGAATTTCCTCACTATGTGACAGAACAGTTTGTATTTAGTTCGAACATCAATTCTTTAGTGTTTCATATACCCGAAGAGGGTCATAGTTAATGCATTTACCAACGCGTACTAATGTTATGAATAATAAATCATTTACAGTGATCTATGGCAAGTCTTGGAACTCGTTGCTGGAAACTAATAAGAAGTATAATTATATTGATCATCCTCAGTTTAAAAAAACCGTGATATTCTAGAGATTCTCAAAGAGATCTTTAAATTCTATATATCTCTCTCTTGTACGTTACTCTGCTCACTGGAATGCCTCACTATATGGCAGAAAGTTTTATATTTAGTTCAAATATCAATTATAGAGATCGTAGAAGAAGATCATCTTCAAAATCTATACCAAAGCATGCCACTGTTTTGTTTATTAAATCATTTAGAGTGAATGTCTGTAGGCCGTGGTACTCGTCGTCGTGAACTTCTAAATCATAATGGATCATCTTCAGTTTAAAAATACTTCGAAGTACTGGATTCATGATAGTGATGAGTAGGTGGTGGCATCTGGGCTGTTCGGAAAAGTTTGGTTTTCTTGGCTGTTCAGTTTCAATGCATGTATATGTGGTTGTGATGTTTTAACACGTTTGAACTGTTTTACCTTCTTCTTATATTTATTCCTTATGTCAATTCCATCAACCTCGAAATTTTTCCTTCATCCCTCTCAGTGTCTTTGCATCATTGTCAATTTCATCTGATAGTTGTTATCTTCATCCATGCCAGTTCTTTGCTCGACGTTCTAAAATAATTAAACTTATAACATGCCAAAATACAGTATCCTTCAGAATTTCATACTTCCGTAATTCTTATTCTGAGATTCAATGATGTCCCTCTACGCTTATATATGATACTCAAAATACAATTTCAAGTTAGTTGAGTAGCCGCATGTTGGGGTGTTGTCTCTCTCATTAACACATATATTCTGAACAACCAGAAGAAATACACATAACTCTAAACTATAGTAAAGATTCACTAACTGGGGATCATCTTCATTCCGTCTATATTCATAGTTTAACTTTTCTTAATTTTTAAGCATATTCAGTGACAAATCTGCTATGACAAGCTCGTATTTAAAATCACTCTATATAACAAATATCATACAAACACGGAGAGAAGCTTGTAAGAAGAGAGAGAAGAAAAAAGAGAAAGATCTGGGTAAAGGACTATACAATTTCTTTTTTTCTCTAGACCTTTTTACATTCTTAAATATTTGTTGATTTTGGAATGTCCCCCTACTTTGCCCCTATAACACCCACGTCTGTTTACTTCCCTATCCCTACCCTTAAAGCACAAATAACCCACACTCCAGTCCCTCTAGATAAATACTAGTGAAATAATCCACATATATAAGGCTTCATTATCGTGTTCGGCTCTGAGGGATTTCTGAAATATATTCTTTAAACATTTATATATGTTGAGAATGTAGGTGCATTAATTTATAAACTTATTAATGTATTACATAAACGCGGAACAAGTTTTTTATTCACAGACGTTCATAAGAACTGTTGATCAAATTCGATTTTCCTGACCAACTACATTTAGTTCTAACTTATAAATGAATCGTATTTTTCCGAACTTAAAATCAAAGATTGTATCGTCAATAAAAAGTAACATTACGAAAAGAATAATTATTTAGTTTGTTAAAATTTAAAATTACTATTAACTAAATACGAAGTATGTTTATGATTTGTTGCGATGTATTAACGAGACGGATTTTCAAACAGAACTGATGGCATAATTTGATTTTTCTCATTTTATAACAAAGACTAAATCTAACTCTTGGAAGAGTTGTAGCTTTCCTAATTTTAAAATAAAGATTGTATTAAATATAAAAGTCATTAATAACATCTGTGAGCTCACTGAATTTATTTCTTTTTATTAAAATAAATAATATAATTAAAACCACGTTTACATTATTTTCCGTTGTCCAATTTCAGGGGGATATAATTTATACAGTCAGTAAAGATATCACGCTCTTATCGGAATGTAATGATTAACTGGTGTAATATGAGAGAATTTGTATAAACATTCAAACTATATATATATATATTAAAAAAAAATAAAATAATTATTATAAAATTTGATAAACTCAAAAGAATTTAATTCTGAGAAATTGGATCTAAATAAAGTCATACAACGAAAATTACAGAAATTCGATTTATTTCAATAATAAAAAAGAATAAATTGTTGGTTTTACATGGTTTTCTTCGTTCTGTTAAAATTGTTACGAGTTTTTACACGTTTTGGTTTTAAAGTTAAAACAATCCGTTGCATTTGTTTCATATTGAATACACTTACAACAATTTTCTTAGAAGTAAATACTCTACAAACTTTGTTCGAACGTTTAATGCTCTAATAACTATTTAACAAAACTGTTTTACACCAAAAAAAATAAAAAATTTCGACTACATTTTTTTCGTAATACACTGGTTTTCTCGGAATTACTTGAGATACAGTTCAGGAATACTTTTTATTAAATTTTCAAAATCAATACACAAAGAAAACCACTAAATTTTTATTCCAAGAATATATTAACGATACACTTAACTCTTGACGAGCGACATAGTTTGTTGGTCATAACACGAAAATAAAGCGTTGTCGGACATTTGTTTACACGGACATTTGTTCTTATTTAAACCCTAAATTCAGACCTTGAAGTATTGCCACGCAATTCTGAATCAACCTGTATATGAACAGGTGGAAAACAATAATTCAAGGGGAATGGCTAGAACACTGTCAATCATCGTTAATAATTTCCCCTTTCCACAGGTGTTTCACTGGATATACATATTAAAACTGGACTAATTCAACTAATCTGGAATATTATACAACTTAAAAATGCAATCTATTAATACACATCACTAACTTCTGCAATACAAATTTCATTCAATATTTTTAATATTCAAGATGACTCGTAAAACCTACGAGATCAGCAATTCCACTGGATGAGAAATAAAACTAATTCCAATGAAGATTGCCTCGAACAATGACTGCGAAAGTTTTAAATCTCCCTCTTATATAAAATCTGACAATTCAATCCCGACCCTTGTATATTTTGCTGCAATTTGTTACAATCCCTTGTTTATGACGTAACCCTCGACTCTTGTGAATTTATTTATAAAAACATCCTATTCTGATCCTCCTGTTCTACCTAGAGATTTGTCGTTTACAGTAACTGCCAATGATGGATCGAGTCAAAGGGCAGAGTGGATGACAATTTGTGGGGGTCATATTGGCAGTTGGGGAGAGTAGATTGTGTGTGGCGGTCATATTGGGATTCTTGAGTATATCATTTGTCAAAATATGATAGATTTAAACGATCGCTATGAACGGAATCTCCTTTGAATTAATTCAGCGAAACTGCAAAATAAGATATTGTTGCATTTGGTAATAATACTGGTTATTTGACTCTAACGTTGACGGGATTTGCTGCTCCGTCTGTGTCCAACCGTAAACATTACTGTAAACTGTCAAGTTTGTAGAGTGTTCCATATGTACGGCATATGTACAAAAATAGAGACCTCTTTATAGTACACCCCGTAATCAATGTATAAATAGCATGTCAATTATTTTCATAGTTAATTCAATATTTTGTAATTTAAACAAATTAAAAATATATAACCAGTATCTTTCTTTCTGACTTCACCGAACACAACTATAAGAGTTTGATCTTCACATATTCTTCAATACAAAAGAAGACAAAATCTTCAATAAGAATAAGGCCGTATCATTTCTAATCCAGTTTATAGCGTTCAGATCCGTGTCTGATCGGACAGAGAAGCAATTTACTTTGATGGATTTCCGTTGAACCTTAATCCAATCATTTCCAGAAATCAATCTCTGAGCTATCCTCATGTATGGTACAATTAACTTCAGACGCTTTTATTTTATTATTTCAACTTATTTATTTTACTTGAATGATTTTCTTACTTTATATCATTTATGTTAGCGAAGATAAACTATATTTGTTAAAAATAAAAATTGACAGGTGTAAAATAAAACGTTTCAAATTAAAGAACGTGTTTGCGATTGCTTAAAACAAGATTTTTAAAATTATTAAAACATATTTCAGTATACGATCAAATTTTCATTCGGCCACAAAAATTAAAATAGGAACATTAAATTTTGTATAGGGGACTAAAGTGTGCAGATAGAGAACTCTATTGAAAATCGGAAAATTCTAATTTAAAATGTCTAAATGGGAGTTTTTGTTGATATCTCATGTGTTATTCAACTTTTAACTCACCAAGTTACATCTAGATTTGCAGATTTTAATTCTGCATGTAATGGTTTAACTTCTCCCCACTTCTCCTCCATGATAAAAAACGAAGTTATTGGCAAAAATGTTTTTTTAACCCTGAACTCTCACGAAAATATGAAATTTGTATAATTACTTGTACTTGTACTTGTATTACTTGATCTTGATCCTGCAGGGTTGAATCACCGACACGAGCTTAGAGAGTGGTGGCTTTTTTATATATCTGCAGCTTCTAAACTATTTAAACCCCAGACACTGACAAGCGAAGCGAGTACGGACTTTTTAACATATACTATCTACTAGCCCTGTCAGGGTTTATTCGATGATAAGAATATAGTGATATATAAAATTATGAGGTTCAGAAAATCTGTTTAACAAACTATTGGGTGAGACGCCTTGATCTACCAATACAATTTAACGTTTACAAGGCCAAAGAAACTAACATTTGGGATATACATTTAGAGGATCTGCTTGTACTGTATGACATGGCTGGGTAATTTTTGATGGCGCCCATCAACTTATTTATGATATACAATCCTATAGTTTATTTTTTAAATTTACTTTTCCACTTAGACATAGCATAAATCCTCTCATGTTTACTAAACAAGGAGTGGTTTTTCTATGACGTTCGCAAATCCGGGAGTGATAAAAAGCTCGATCCCCGCATGTTTAACACGTGTGAATTGTGCTTGATCTGGTAGACTGATGCAGAGAAAACTGTTTCAAAATAAATAGTATTGTAAAACCAAGTTGATGAGGACAACATAGAAAAGAAAACTTTATTAAAATATGATCAGCAATTCTCGTGGTTATAAGCTTGACAGATCGACAAACAGATAGAGACTTTGGGTTCTATATAAGTAGAGATTGTTTATAGAGAACCCTGTTGAAAATCGTATAAATCAAATTCAAAATGTCTAAATGCCAGTCATTTTAAACAGTTTTTGTTTATATCTCGTGTGTTATCCAACTTAAAAGCACTAAATTAGATACGAATTTGTAGATTTTAATTCTGCATCTAATGGTACCAAGATGCATCTCTACTACGACAATTCATAAGTCATTGTCAAAAATGTAATTTCTAACCATGATCTCTCAAGTAAAATGTTATATTATTTAGTTACGAGATCCAGCAGGGGCCGTGTCACCGACACGAGCGTAGAGGGTAGTGGACCCTTCACATCTACAACTTCTAAGCCCACTAGGGCCGTAACATTGACATGATAGAAACGATTTTCTAACTCGTACACATCGACGAGGGCCGTTAGGACCCCGACGCCACTATATGCAATTACGAGGTTCAGAGTGTAACAACTGTTTTAAACAAACTGTTTCATCATATCCTACAAGGCTCAAGACACCAATTTGTTGCTGTTTTATTTAGAGAATTTGCTTATATTGCATAGTATGATGGTTGAGTAAGTACCATGATGGCCATTGAAATCACTATGTACCAATTTGGTTATAAATAAACGTTACTAATCATTAATTAAACAGATTATTGCCTCTTTCTCCGTAGAAATACGTACACAATATCAGCCCGACAACGTTCCACAGTTGTTTGTAAAGAAAAAGTTAATTAGAAGGGAAAAAAAAACAATAAAAATAAAATAAATTACCAAGTTTGATTGAGCGTCATTTGGTGTTTTTTCAATAAAAATATTTAACTACAGAATTATTAGAGTTATCGATACTAAATTAAACAGTTTTTTTTCAAAAATCTTAAAATTTTAATTTTTCAAAATAGTTTAAAAAAAATATTATTTTATTTATCAAAATAATTTATCTTACAAAATTGTATATGGTCGTTATTTCGAACGCAATAAGTGAAAAAATTTTAAAACTACAAATTAATAGTAAAAACGTAATTTAAAATTCCTTGAAAAATCACAAAATTATGGATAGACGGAAAGGGAGGGTTTTAGGAGACATGTTCATATAAAATTTGTGTTTTTTTTTATGTCCCCTTATTACATCACGAAGTTTGTTAAAACATTTTGTAACATATATGTACTACATCTGCAGCACAAAGTCCTCTTTTTTCTTTGCCCTATTCCACCACTCATGGAAATAATTAAATATATATTTTGATTTAAATACGTCTGTAAAAAAAAAAAAAGCTGGGCATTAATTACATAGACCTTGATTATAACGAAATACAGTTTCGTATGTAAAAAACTAAAGTTTATATTTAATATTCAAATTATACCACATGATACTTAAAGATTGAAAGGATTTATTTCATCTATTGGCGATTTAGATGTCGCGCAGAGTGGAACGCGCCGCCATCTTGTGATCGTTTCCCCACCACAGAAACTTTCACGCAGTATAACTTCTGACTCTGACGCTCGTTGTAGCCCCATTCGACAACTCTGGTCATAATATATAAACTTAGTGGGTACAATATTATTCTAGTGAAGTTATATTGAGTTAATGACGAAAATAGACATATTTGATTATCATATCGGCTGGAAAAGCCAAGTTGAAAAACAGAAATTGTATACTGTTGGAAAGAGTATTTCAATAATAATCCAGTTATGCGCCTAAAATCCCAATATGAGGCAGTAAAAAGATGTGGGGAATGAAAGTCTCCGCGGCAACGGCCAGGCGCGTTAATAACGGTGTCAATACATTTGTCGCAGCGGCGACCATACAACTATTGTGGAACAGCCCTAAGAAGGCACTTGTGCCTGGTGCGGGGCGGTAGAGGAAGAGTTGGATTATGTCGGAAAATATCACCGTTCTACAAACATTGACTTTGCCTCCGAATCGCCAGCTACCTGAGACTTGCCTTCTCGCACCCCTTAACGTTTACTTCAAGAATAGTACAGCGTTTTCACCCGATCTGCGAAGTGCCTTCTTAGGCCTGTTCCACTATATATGAAATCGTTTCTAAGTCAAATGATATTCTGCGATCACCGACCATGCAGAAATACTGAGCGGCAGCTACTGCGCGTTTCACAAATACGTTTGTCCATAACTTTACTGTAACGTGTGTGATCGTCTATGGTCGAACATTAAACACGTATTCATGTTATCTGTCCGTACACGCGACACACAGGTATATGTTTTTTTTTTTTTTTTTTTTTTTTTTTTTTTTTTTTTTTTTTTTTATCGGGGTCTTTGAGGGATGAGTAGTCTCTTCTGGGCTCTTCACTGAATCGGCTTCTTAAACTTACGAAAACATTTTACCAAAACATGAACATTCCCTTCATTACCTAATAACTTTTAGAACTGTACGAAGGTAAATATGATTTTTGAAGGAAAATAAACATTTACTTACACTTACTCAGATTTCAATTAGGTTTTATAATAATTCGAAAAACTGTGTTAGCTCAAACAAACCAAAACGGTAAATTAAACAATTCAGTTAAAAAGTCACAAGAGTTTAAATTTAATTATACCATTTCCGCATCGGTTTTGCGCTAAAATGTAAACATATCCTAAAAATAAAGGTAAAAACGGCTGTTTGGAAATTTTTTAGTTTAGATCATTTCTAGTGGAGGAATCTGACAAGTATTATGGGATTAAATTTTATTTGGGGGTGGGGGTGGTAAATACAAGTATATAGTTACATTACATAGTGCAGGAAATGTCCGAACTGTATGCTTTATAACAAACTTGTAACATAAGGGTTTTATGTTGTTTTTTTTTGTAATATATCAACATCTAATACACGGATTTGAATGAAACGGGTATCAAAATATTCGTTATGAGCTCTAGAATAATACGCCAGAAATATTTGTGTATCAGTAAGATTATTGTTATTGTTAATCACTCGGGCGTGACATTCCAGAGTTGGAGCTATACCTTTCTTCATGAAATCTTGGGTTAGATCCCTCTCTTTCATCTTTCCTACCAGCTCTCTTTTGACCAACTCTTGTTCGTTTCAGATACTAAAAAGATTATAATATTCCAAGGTTAGGAGACATTATATTCTTTTCTTCCGTGTTTTCTAGCAAGGATGACCGTGAGGATTTTGGCCTTTAAACACGAACAATTTATGAAAATCGTTGGTATTCAGAAATAATGTTACTTGTAACCAGTACAAATACAAACTCTAATTTCAAATACAAATATTGAATCTAACCTCCATAAATCCATTAGTATTATTAAACTTATAAGCTTTATAAAATCATACAATTTTGATAGTTATTATTCGTTGGGCTTATATTTTAGCTTTATGTTGTTAAAACGGGGAAAGAAATGGAAATGAGCCATATGTTCATATTTTTGACCCAAAACCGTTGTGCGAAATTACAAGAAAAAAAATTTCGGTTCAGGAATAAACGGCCAAAAAGACATTAAATGAACCATGGTGATCATCATTAAAAACTTGATGGCTTACATTTCAGATGAGTAGGCACTAGCGATATACGTATGTTCGATTTAAATATGAAATATGTAAAATTATATTATTAAAACTCTCTAATGGAGAAAAAATAATAATACCGTTACGGATTTCTTTCAAACATTTTTTTGGGGAGTGACGGACTCTAATACAAAATATAGGGTAATGTGATTTTCGTAGAGTAAAGAGTTCCGGCAAGGGCGAATCACTGACACAACCTAAGCGAGTGGAGGCTCTTTCACGTATGTATATTTACGAGGCTAGCTAGGACCAAGATACCGACAACAGTGAAGCGACTGAATACGTTTAACATAAACTCATCCACGACGTCCGTTAATGCCTAGCCGACTTCAAGAAAGTTTTGCTATATGCAATTACGAGGTATAGAAAACCTGTCAAACAACGGTTTTAAACAAACTTAACCTAGTGGATAAGACTCATTGATCTACCAATACAATTTAAAATTATCCACGAGGCGCAGGATACCAACTTTTGAATATTACATTTAAGGGATTTGCTTGTATTACATTGTGTGATGGGGTTGGGTAAGTACTAAGACCTTTAACTTGACTTTAGTTAGTATTTGGTTTTGTGTGACAATATCCGAAGAAACTTTTTGCACCTATGTATGAATATTTCTATATAAAAAAAATAATAATATATTCAATTACGTTTACATATATGCATTGACAATCTAAAAAAAAAATAAATTGCCTCTACGAAATGTGTTTTTCAAACAAAACAAAACTTAACACTATTTACATCTATAGAGGAAAGTTGCTGGAGATATCACGTATTGGGCATAAAAAATGTCTCCCCTTCTTTTACTTGCATGATTTAGATTATCAAAAAGGTTTGCGTACAAGCCATCGTTTTCGGAAAAATAGGATTTAAATAATAAATCAAAGAAGCCTTCCCTTGCGGTAGATAACAAGATCAAATCTTCCCTGCAAAGCATTATGGGAAAAGAGAATGTATGGGCTTGGCTTTCACATCTGCAACGGAGGGGTTTTTTTGTCCATTCGTTGAGAAATCAATGATGCACACTGGATGGAAGGACATTTAGAAAGGTAATGTTTTACCAAATGAAAGGAAAATAGATTTTAGATGATAAACACTTCGTTTAAGACGACGTTTCGATGATCAAGACATCTTCAGTTATTATAGTAATAAGCGAGGCTAATATTATTGGTCTTCGACGAACCGAATGATACTTAGCACTAGGGAAACAAAACAAACTTTTATAAACTTTTCTTTAAGCAACTCTAACGACTTTTTCAAAAATCTAGTGTAGAGAATAGTCATAAAGTCCCCCCCCCCCCATAAGTCATATCGATTTCAGAGTAAATGAAATTTGTGTACAATTAGTCATACTACGTTTTCTCATCGAATAAAATTTTCAGCCGGTATATTTAATTCGTTATATTGTATTTTAGCAAAAATTATAAAAAAAAAAAAAAAAAAAAAAAGTCAACATTGTGTTTTGATAAATGATTTAACATAAATTTTCAACCCTGAGTTCTGTGCACTTATTCAAATTAATCATGATAAGATTTTAAATTAAAAAAAATAAATTGAATTTATATCAAATTGTTTTTAAAAGGGCGTGTCTGATGTTATTTGTAAAATCCTTATAATTTTCAGAATGAGTAGCATGGATAAAAATGGTATTTTTAATTCAATTCCAAACTCAAATCAAAATATAGTATATACCTAAGAAACATTTAACTTTTTTTTATTTGATTTATTTATTTATTCTCGTTAGATTATTTACAAACCCTTGAAATGTAATCAGTTTCTTTTATCATGATTTAAATCAGTTATCCCTAATCAATAAATAAGGGGGTTGAATCACCTCAAGAAATAATTAAGATGTCATTTTAATTGTAATATTGCTACTGTGCAGTCATGCGTTAGTTTTAATATAAGAGTGTAATAAATTCTGTAAATTAAGATTGTGTTGTTTAATAATAAATTTAATTGTGTTAAAACTTTGTCTAAACAAAAAAAAAAAAAAAAAAAAAAAAAAAAAAAAAAAAAAAAAAAAAAAAAAAAAAAAATATGGTCCGCAGTTGAAAGAAAAAAACCGATTATGATTTTCATGTTGAATGCTGCAAACTAAAATTATTATAAAGCTGAACGACGTTTTAATGGTGTTTACTTGATATAGTGGCAAGGAAATATTTAAGAAAATTGGTGATAAAGTTAAAATAACTGGCTATATCTGCAATGCAGTAAAATCAGGACGCCAATCATTAGATAATGACGAGAAAGTGGATATCTTGTAGAAAATTTGGAACAGTCGACTAGAGCTGTGGTCGACTAAAAACCAAAACTTTTGTGTTAAAAAAATTATTAAAAGATTTTTTTTTCACAAATACTAGATACAGACAAACCTAGAGTTGAATGATGACGATTCTGATCGCCGGCTTCAGTTTTGTGAATTTGTTAAGTGGAAACCGAGCAACAACAAATAGCAGTTATTTTAGTGATGAATGCACATTTTCTCTTAATGGATTTGTGGATAAACATAACTGCCGATATTTGGACAAAATAAATCCACACGTATTCCGAGAGACGTATACCCAATATCCTGAGAAAATAAATATATGGATAGGAATACTAGAGGATCACGACACTGGTCCAGTGTGCGTAAACGGAAATCTGAGCGGAGCGTAATGTTTACGAATGATTGAAAACACTATTTAGGCCCCTGATTGAAAATCAAATTGCAAACTTCCAGGATGAATTTCAAGAAGGTGATATTAGTTTAAGCAGGATGGTGGTCCTCCTGAACTATTATCTTCAAATTCAGGCAATTTTTGGAACGAAAATTTTCCTAATAAGTGGATTGGTCAACGCGGTCATGTGGAACTCCGGATTTGACGTTTCTAGTATTTTTACCTCTTCTATTGGGAAGCCGATAAATCAGTTTACACAACTAAAGAAATTGAAGATCATTGGAGGATAATAATAAAATACCTCAAAACGTGTTTGGGGAATCATAAATTAATTTATACATTGTATCTACTACTGCAAAACGTTGGCGAATTACAATTTGAACGTCTACTGAAATAGGTCAGTATAATTTTACAACTTAATTTTTCATAAATAATATGTCTTGGTTTCTTATATAAAAATTAGATTAACCATTCTGAAATTTGTTTATGTGGTATATGAGTTTTAGAATGTTCCATCGGAGGTGAAAATCAAATTCTAGTGCAGTAACATTCATCTCAAACAATTCAAACATTAAATGTGCAGTATTCGGAAAAAAAAATATTTCACACATTTTCTAGGTCGTGGTTTTTTGTGAATAGGTGTAGATAGGTAAGTTAAGAGATATCAAACAAATACGTATGCCACTAAACTTAGGGTTGAAAAACTATACTAAATCATGTATTACAAATCATATTGCCATTAAAAAAAAAATCATTCAAACTGAATATGGCGGATTCAAGATGGTGGTCGAAAATTTTAATAAATCACACAACATAGTATAAATTAAACACAAATTTCACTTAGTCCGAAATCGATATAACGAAAACTGTGCGAAAAAGAGGGGGGGGAGAGAGAGAGAGAGAGAGAGAGAGAGAGAGAGAGAGAGAGAGAGAGAGAGAGAGAGAGAGAGAGAGAGAGAGAGAGAGAGAGAGAGAGAGAGAGAGAGAGAGAGAGAGAGAGAGAGAGAGAGAGAGAGAGAGAGAGAGAGAGAGAGAGAGAGAGACTCATGACCACTTTATAGAAATGTTAAGTTAGATAGCTTCGGAGAACAAAGTGGAAATTGAAACATTACTCCAGCGGAGATGGTTAGAAAATCGTTCTCACTGGTGCAGAGTAGTTTGGATTAAGGTTATTTCTTGTTGATGAGAACTTATGATTCAATGCTTCTATTAGCTCAAAAGATTTTTGTAAGAAACATTTATAAAAAGAGGCAGAGAGAACAACACGTACGTATACACCATTTCTCAAATTTGTTTGAGTTGTGGGTAAAATAACCCACTAAAACGGGTTTGAAATTTCTCAAAATCCGATCTATAGATTTTTGCCTCAACCATTGTGTCGAATTGTAAAGAATTAGACAATTTTGGTCCTGAAGTATTTCTCAAAAACAAAAATTTTGAACCTTGTCATTACAAACTCGACTCCAGTATAAATTACTTAGAATTATTTACGTTGTGGATAAGATTATAATAAAGAGAAGCACTTTTAAGCTCCGTTTAAAATATATAAATTTAAAAACAAAAGTTTATGAAACAAATTTCAAATTGTTTGATAAAGGACAGATAAATATCTTATTTCCTATTGGTTGGGAATGGGGTGGGGGAGTAATGAAAAAAAAAACTATACTTTTTTACGACTTATGGTCCATCTTAATAATTACAAAAATAACCATGAGCCCAAAACTGAATTTTCAAATTCCCAAATAAAACGTAATTGAGATAGTATTGATTATTCCAAATTTTCTCGCAAATATAAAGATGAAAATCATTTACGTGTTGTTTAGCTCATTGTTTTGGCACTTATCTTCACAATGGATTGTTTTTGAAATAGCTTAGACCAATTTCGATTTATTCGATATGTCAGATATCGACAACAGTTCATTTTCATTTTTAATATATAATCCGTGAATTTTTCATTGAATTACTGAAAACCACTTTTGTTTACGCAAGCAATTTTGTGAATGTATCTATAAAAGTTATGGAAATTCTTATACATAATTTATTTTCTTTGACAAAAACGATGAGTAAATTATTTCTTTACCTCTTTACTATCCTAATACTAAAGAGATTTAAACAAATGTATTCTTTAGTGATTCGACGGGAAACAATGGGATTTAAAGTCAGAGTATACACATAAGCTGCCTGTTTCTTTAAGTTAATCTCCACAATGACCTTATGAAGTTTGGATGTGTTCCTCTACTTCAGAGTTTAATATGAGCTTAGGAAGAAGTACTTACACGGGTATTATGTAAAGCACAGTGCTTTAAAGTTAACTTCTGCCTCAGTTGTTTGCAAACTTTAACTCTTTTAGTTCAAAAGTTAATTTTTATATCGGAAAATTTCACTAAACAAGGTGAATTATTTAGTATTTGTTGGACCAATTAGTTGTGTAATTATTTTTCCTTTCAATGTGGAGATTAACTTCTCGTCCTACGTAACATTTCCGTCAAGGAAAACCAAGTTGTTGAGCGCAATCATAGTACTTACACAGTCCTATAATGTAATACAAGCAAATCTTCTAAATGTATTGCTTAAAAGTTGGTTTCTTGTGACTTGTGGGAAATATTAAATTAGTAGATCGAGGGGTCATACATATCCAGTAGAGTAAATTTGTAATAGTTTGTACACTTAACATTTTCTGAGATATTAAATGATAAATAGTTTAAATAACCGTTAATTAAAATGAGTTGAAAGGGAATCGGTTGATTATTTTTCTCAAATTAGGACTTTATAATACTAAGTAGCATGTAGAATTTTTATTTAGTATCGTTTACCGTTAAAAAGATATCCCCCCCCTTAAAAATACAAAACTAAGCTTAGATAGTAAATTGTTCATTGCTTTTGATGAGAAGAATAAGCTCCTGAATCTTGAAACGTTATTTTTAAACACCCTGTATATGTCGAGTTTTTTTGTGGATCCGTTTTAAAATTCTCTGGGTTAAAAAAGGGTTTTTCATAAATGATGTCTCCCAGTCGTCTAAAATCTGTGCAGCGCGAAATCAAATTTGAAATGTGACGATAACTACATTTTTTTTTTTTTTTTTTTTTTTTGTAATTATAACCAATTCGATCAAATTTTGCTCAATTGTAGCCTCTAAGGACCCGAACAAAACTTATTCGTCGCCATTTCTTCAAGAAATATAGGTTCGTGAATTATCTGCAAATAAATTTAAAAATCTGTTATACAAGATGCACATTTTCAAAATTGACGACAGATTTCATTGATATATTAGTGAACCGTGAGGATTATTTGTTATACTGTGTGCAAAATCTCAAGGAAAAAAGATAAGGATACAGGTTTAATTGGAAAAAACAAAACAAAAATGGATCTTCACTTTTTTGTGGTTAATCATTGAACGGATTTTTATGGTTGTGATTAGATTTTTCGTTTTAATTTGGTTTTGGGGATAAGTGCATGAGAAATATTACACCGTGCGGTATATTTGCACCATTGATTTGATTTCCACTAATTTATTACATCTAAAAATGCACGTGTGTCTGAGCGTATACCACCATTTATAAAACAATTTCAATGATCTACGATTAATCTGACAATTCATCTCCTAAACGAAATCACTTACAAAATTCAAATCACGATCATTCTCACACGTGTCGATCGTGAATCATTATATTCTGAACGATTCTTCAACTGTGAGAAACAGCTGACTAAGAACAGGTTTTTTGTGCTGAGGAGAGCAGGCAGGTATAACGACCCGCGGCCATCTTGGAGGAGAAAATAAAGACATTATAACGTCTAGTCACCTTCATAACTTCAACCTGCTCCACGCTATGATGTCTTATTTAACTCCGGTGTGGAAGGTGAAAGCTTGTAACGGATGATTAATGATTTAACGGTCCGTTAAAATATAAACTTGACGTCTTGTATTAAACGAATATAATTAAAGTTTCTGCTATTTAGGGTGCGTCTAATTTAACGAAGTGTACAATATGTCTTCAAAATACATACAAAAGTTTAATATTTCTGGTTATAAATTAGATAGACATAAACAAAAACGTAATTTTATATAAATTGACCTTGTTTATTTACAACCTACGGGATGAACTCAAAATTAGGTATATATTCAGAATGTTATAAAATTCATAAAATATGTTTTAAACATTGGTGTGACGAATTAGGGCCTCACTACGGTGATTATGGATGGGCGTAGCAATTCCGAGGGACCGTGGCTGTCATATGAATAGTTTTTTTCGTTTCTATTCATATATAGGTTGATAGTGGGCATTATCGTATCTCGTTAACTATTGAACCTATAAACAACTTTAAATTAACAACCTTACTTACTTTTTCATAGAATTAAAAAACCTGTTTTTCACACTTTGAAAATGACTGCCATATTTCAATGAAAGGTAATTTTTTAATTTCTTAAAAAAAAAAAAAAAAAAAAAAAACAGATCTTTTAATTTTAGGACGGAATTGGTTTTTATTTTCCTATACTGTGTCTAAGCTAGCCTACGCAACAATGGGAAGTAAGGAAAATCACCTCCCAAAAATACATCAATGTTTATATTTACGTTCGTTCTAGTGCCTTTAACAACTAAACGAAGAGATTTAGAAATAGCCAAGAATTAAAAAAAAAAGTCTTTAACAGTTGGTGTAATATCCGAAAACCCATAAAAATGGGTTCTTTAAGAAATTTTACAGTTAGCTGTCATAAAGGAGTTTTAAAGTTAGCTGCCATAAATTAAAATCAAAGTTAGCTGACATATATGAATATTAAAGTTAGCTGCAGTAAAGGAATTTTAGAGTAAGCTGCCATAAAGGAAATTTAAATTTAAGGCGTCATAAAGGAATTTTAAAGCTAGCTACCATATTGAAAAATGACATCCATTTTCAAAATGGGTTTTAAAATTCCATAAAACAAAGAAGGTCTCACATTTTTTCCCCATAAGCTCAATGTTATACGAGATACCAATATCATCGACTCTCTCTCTCTCTCTCTCTCTCTCTCTCTCTCTCTCTCTCTCTCTCTCTCTCTCTCTCTCTCTCTCTCTCTCTCTCTCTCTCTTCTCTCTCTCTCTCTCTCTCTCTCTCTCCTCCCTCCCTCCCTCCCTCCCTCCCTCCCTCCCTCCACACACGAGATATAGAAGAAAAACTGTTTAAAATGACCGCCATGTTAATATTTTCAATGTATTTTTTTTTCTCAGAATTTCAATACTTCTATATAAGCACACTATAGTCAAGTATACCTAATTTCATGTTCCTATCTTGTTTTTGTAACCGCTATCTTGCTTACGAACCAACGACGACTGACGTACGGCATGTCGAAAATAACTTTACCATTTTCTTGAGGTCTTAAAACATGGAGATGGGTCAAAAATCTGAGGTAGATATTTTTGACGATTACCGAACTTAACCTACACGGGGTAATATTTAAAAAAAAATTAATTATTCCCATCTGTCAAACAGAATCCAACAATTTAGGGAGTGTGAAAAGAGTGTTGTGAGTATTGATTGAATCCATTGTTAAAGCTACAGATTCAAGTACCTGAGAAAGCGGCGTTGCCAAATTAACACATTAATATTCATGTTGAACTGCATTTCAACGGTTTTTAACTACTCCAGTTACATAATAATTATTTACAGGTTTTTAATTTGGCGAAATTTAGTCGTAATGATTTAAATAAACGCTAGAAATCCACAGCCGGTACGTGCTGGTTATTATTGGCACTAATTTCAATTTTAGAGATTATTTCAGTCGAAATATAGCTAGTAACAACCCCCATCCAAATTTAGACCCATCGTCGTCCAATTAACGATGTAAGTGCAAGTTCAAAAATATTTGTGTTCTCTAGCGATAGCAAATTATGCGTAATTTATTAAAATTTTGGCACTAATATGCATTTGGACAATTCGTTCGGCCCAAAAGTTGTTTTGTAATTTTTAAGATGAAGCTCTAAAAATAATTTATACTTAGTATAGAATTATGTAGTATAACAAACACAGAGAACACAATTCTTACAAAAAAATACGCCTAAGTATCAGACGCGTTTCAACGACAAGGTCGTCCTCTTCAGTGATACACGAGCTACACCAATCGAGTTATAGTTTGATTGGTGTAGCTCGTGTATCACTGAAGAGGACGACCTTGTCGTTGAAACACGTTAATACTTGGGCGTATTTTTTTGTGAGAATTGTGTTCTGTGTGTTTGTTATACTGTATAGTTTTTCTCATAAGTCAAGCTCAACATTTAATATAGAATTATGTGTTGAGACACAATTAGGTTTTTAGTTTTTTTACGGGTAGGCTATATAGGTTTTGACGTTACCTACGTTTATAAAAGTGTTTTTAGATTAATGCCGTCTGTACATTGATCTTCAGCCCAAACGGATGGCTCTATCTCGGGGATTTTTATGGGGGGGGGGAGTAGTTGCCGTAAAACACAAAATAACTATTTTCTCAAAATCGGCTCCAACAATTTTTAACAAATTTTGCTATTACTTCGAAAAATACTGATTAGGAAGTAAAAAAACAAAACATCGACCATCAAATTATTATTATATACGTTATATACTGTACGGGCTTGGAAATCACTAGGGCCAAACTGGATCCTACACCTTTGTCTTGGCTGAGATCCCTCTCTTAACGTATTTTGTTGACCAACTCTTGTTCCCTTACAACGCTGAAGTTATTATATTAATCGGGAGATATGTGTTTTTATGATGTTATAATATTTCCGGACAGATTTTTCGCCTTTAATCAATAAAGAACAAATAAATAAAATCTGATTCTTTGGGACCATCACAAAGAGCGTATGTTAAAGAAATTCAGGAAATATTTTGTATTAATCTTTTGATTTGTGACGTAAGACATCCCTTTTACGAATGATAAAAGCACGTTACTCAATAACAATAGGTGGAAAGAGTCTAACTAGATTGTTTTTTGTGTGTTTTTCATTTCACATAGTTACAGTTGGCAATATGTTCTGTATCCAATTTCCAGAAAAACAGCCAATCAGCGACGACCGAGACAAATTGGCGTCTGGAAGTCTCGTCGGTCGATGGAAATATTAACTTTATGTGGTAATATATCATGACTTTTTTTTTTTTATTTGAATTGAAAGTGTTCCTAAGTTTGTTATTCACTAACGCCAGAGTGTTATATTTATAGAAATTACTTTACGTATTATAAAAGTAAATAAATGGTGCAAAAACATTGCACAAACTATCTCACGCACTCACACACAAAACTAAATAAAATGTAATTATCACCAAAAATATCAGATCGGTATTTGTAAAAATGAAAAGCAAGTACGTCGAATTTGAACAAATAGCTAAATAAGGGTCTACAATTTCTTCGCTTGTGCAAGTCTTAAGTGTAAATCGTATTTTGATTAAAAAAAGCTTTTAGATCAACCCCCCCCCATTATTCCTGTACCGTGAAATATTTTTATTTGCGATTTCGCACAAGTTTTTTTCCTCATTAATCACATTTCACTATAATATTTAATTAAATCTTTATTTCTGATTTTGAAAAGTTACGTATTTATAATAATTCCATGGTTGATTTTGTGTTTTTGTTTTTTACCAATTACTCCCAAACTAGCTTTTTTGAGAGATAACGACCATCACGTTTTCTTTGGGTCCTTAAAAGGCTGCACAAAATTTGATTAAAATGGTTTTTTTTCTCACAAATTTCTCTCCAAATTTCGAGTTAAATGTCTCAAGATATGGCCAAACAAATTTATTAAAATCTGTTTTCGTGTTTGTTTAATAGAACACTGTGAAGACAACTAACGGACATCATTCCAGGGAAAAACTGTTTTGGAAAAAATCTCAAACATACAATGTGGAGCTATCACTTTGAGATTTTATTAAACAAGAAAATTATTCTGAAATATGTTTCGTTCCCTAAACCTAAAAAGGTGACAATAGATGCACAAAGGAGCAAAATTTGATCAAACTCATTGTAACAGTTGTTGATAAAATCAATAATTGTTATCGCTAATTTTATTTGAAACATTTCCATTGTTTGATTCTTAATATATTGAGTATAATTTACTTCTATACAGTATTTCTATAACAATCCTAGTACTTAAGAATGCAGCTACGGCAGTTTTAACAAATACACAAACAATCAAACAAATTACATAAAAACAATTATGAAGTGGAGGACTTTAGTCACGATAATTAAATAAATTAGTCTAGGAATCATAGTTTCAGTCAATTAAGCGTGTCATAAGTTTGGATTGGAGGCAAAGTTTAATTATTCATTTAGTAGGCTGTCAGGATTTAGTTTATTGTGGGAATAAATTTGGAACTCTTCCAAAATATGAAACCATTAAACCAAAATTTTAAATGCGGAACATCTGATTAATGAGAACCATAGTTATAGTTAGAGTTTAGGAAAATTATTAAATATGTTTTATCCCCTCTATCAGGAATCCTAGCTGACATCTTTGATAATGAAATCGAAAACATTACATCATAAGTGCATTCAATTATATAACACAGCTAAGTAGATGATGTCATATGTTTGTTTAACGGTATATAAAAGACAACTAAACTACTTCAACAGCTTCTCAACAATAATCATACATTAATTAAAATAACAGCTGAGGCAGAAAGCAATAATGAGTTGAACTACTAAAATATTACCATCGAGAAAAATAAAAACAAACACAATATAATGAGTTACAGAAAACCTACTCAAACAGACCAAACCTCTCATTCAACTTCAAATCCCCTCGTCAGTCATAAATTAACAGCTTAGAATAGTTTTGTGTACAGAGCACTAAACATATGTATGAAGCAAACTGAATCAACGAAATAAATTTAATTAAAAATATCCAGTTAACCCATGCAAACAATCGTTATATCGTTGAAAATTGTATCCTAAAGCAAAGGAAATTTTTTAAATTAAACAATTTAACATCACCATCTGAGTCCGTAGACACCAAAAAATATATAACTATACAATACTAGCCAACTTGAACACCATAAAATAATATTTTCCCCAAAGGATACTCTATAGCATACTATACTAATAACAAACTCTCATGATAAAGTAGAAATATACCAACCCTCATGTAAAGATTCCAATAAATCGTGTATAGGGCAGACAGGAAGATGTTTTGAGCAAATATTCAAAGAACACCTACCAAACTATGAAACAACATTAAACCAAAAATATAAACATGCGGAATTTCTTATAAATGAAAACCTTTGTTATATATCAATAGTAATTACCAAATTCTTCATAAGTGAAAATATATATATATATATATATATCTTTTTAAAAAGTTCCAAATTTATTCCCACTATATAAAAAAAAAAAAAATCTGATGTCCTATATGACAAATTGAACTTTGCTTCCTATGCAATCTAGGACAAGCGTTAAATTGAGCCAGAAGTGAACCATTCAGTTAATCTGAGAGCAGGATGTGCCAAGACTAATTTATTTAAATATTTTGTCTAAAGTGGTCCACTTAATTCTTTATGAGTAATATGTTTGAGTGTTTCTAATGTGTAGTTTATGTCACAATGTGGAAAGGCTGAAGATGTCTCTTCCATATGAAACCAGTAGTAGGTAAATTCTAATTAATAAGGATTGTTATTTATTATGTTTTCCTTATCTTAGCTCCTTCTAAATTTTGAGAAAAATTGAAAAGAAAAGTCCTGCATTTGGGCTGTAAAGCCGAACACAGAAGATAATCACCAGAGAGACAAAAGACAGTAAGAAAAAATCAAGGAAACAACTTTTTTTAAACTCAGTATATCTCAAAATAGATATAGGGCCTATCAGTAAAAAAACTCTGCATCAATATTTTGACCCATCTCATAATTTTCTATGTAGTTCGTATATTCAAGAAATAAAAACTCTGACAATAGCAGTTGATCTACAGAAGACATACAATGTTCAAAACTTTAGAAGACTGATCTATTTTGAAAGTATATCAGATACGATAAATACCTGTGGAGCTACAGGATTGGACATTACAAAAGTTGGAAGAAATCTAGGTAATTAATTATGATTTATCAACAAGTCCTGTCTATCCTGCGGCGAGACATAGAAGGCAGTGGTATTAAAGTTGGATGATTGAGAGTAGAGATAGTCATCAGATGTCATATTGTAGAAGAGAATGATTAACTAAAGTATTTTACATATCTACTAGAGGTCATGTGTCAAATTAGAAATGAGAAAATCTTTTTGTAAAGAAGCAGTTGAGGGGGCGTAATACCAAGACTAGACCGATACAACGCAGCGGTTTGTTATCTTGTCACATTCTTAGAAATGTAAAGATTGACTGATCTAGGAGGGGATTCGTTCATAAAGTAACATTTGTATAACAGTATTTTTTATATATACTTATATACAGGGCGTTTAAATGAATTTCAGTAACTCAGGAGCTTATTCCTCTCATCAAAACCAATGAAAAAGTTTATATAAACATATTTCCTAATATGCTTAGTTTTCTATCTAGCCGCTATTTTGTGTTTTTAACAAACAAAAATCATATCTTTTTAACGGTGTACATGATACGTAATTGAAATTTTGCATGTTAGTGCTTTAAAGACCCAATATGAGATAAAAAATCAACCGATTTCCTGTACCCATTTAAAAATGTCGGCTAGGTATTTAAAAATTTTAACGTCTAATATATTAGACACCGTTAAGTTTAGAAACTAAATAAGAAATAAAATATTTTCATTTTTTAACCGCAAAAAAATTGGATTTTTTATTAGCCTAGACAAATTTGAACAGGAAAAATAATGAATCATTTTGTTTTCAATGGAAATGTATATTACAAAAAAAAGTAATGGAAAATAAGGTCTGCATGAAAAAAACTAGAGGTGCTTTTCAAAGTATCTGTCCTCATTCAAAATGCATTCATTACGTATTAGTACTACAAAACACAAGTTTGTGATATTAGTTATTTAGACATTTAGAGGGGCAGAAGAGAGAGAGAGAGAGAGAGAGAGAGAGAGAGAGAGAGAGAGAGAGAGAGAGAGAGAGAGAGAGAGAGAGAGAGAGAGAGAGAGAGAGAGAGAGAGAGAGAGAGAGAGAGAGAGAGAGAGAGAGAGATGCTAAAAAATAAGAAACCATTGGGGATTGAAAAGAATGGATAAAAAGAAGGAATCAAATAAAATCAAAAGTAAGGAAGAGGATAAGGAAAGAGACAAACGAGTAAGAGCTTCCGGTTTCAACCCCCATAGGGCTCACACATTAACAGTGTTGACCCAGTATCATGGGTTCGAACAATGAGTAGCGAATTTTCTGGCTAATTTAGCAGAATAGTTGGTGGCAGGAGAAAGAGATGTAGACAAAAAAATGAGTAAGAGAGATTTTAAAAAAATGAGAAAGAAACGGATAGAGGACGGAATAATGAGGGAGAGGGAGAGAGAGGGAGAGGGAGAGAGAGAGAGAGAGAGAGAGAGAGAGAGAGAGAGAGAGAGAGAGAGAGAGAGAGAGAGAGAGAGAGAGAGAGAGAGAGAGAGAGAGAGAGAGAGAGAGAAGAAACGGTGAATTAGAACAAGAAATAGATATAGAAAAAAAAAAGAAAAAGAAAATTGGAGATAAAAAACTAGTGAGAGGGACAGGCAGAAAAAGAAATAATAGAAAGGAAAAAAATGGAAAAATGGAATAAGGAAGAAAGAGAAGAAAAACAAAAAAAGAATAAAAGATATTGTGAGATATTAGAAATATTTAAAAAGAAGGAGAAAGTGAATAAGATAGAGAGACATATGCAGACATACCGCAAAAGAACGAATGAGCAAGAGTGTGATATAGAAAAGAGGGATATTTGACCTCGTTAGATCTGCTAATGTGATACTATAAATAATTCTTTTATCGCTGAAAGAACTCTTTAGAAATGTTATGAAACTGTAAACTGTAGTTAACAAGGGAAAAATCTGAAGACATTTAATATCGTAGGATGACATTTCTGCGAGAAGTCAGTGCTAGTAATGAGTTCAAGTGGATTTTGATATAATTCTTAGTTACTTGAAGTAATGAGTACATTGTTAGAGACGGGTGGTCACCAATTATTTCACCTGTAATTGTCGATCTGACACGTTTTACAATGAGAGACGTTTAACACTATTTTGATGAATCTATATTCCACTACGACGCTGGAAGATTCCATCAATAATTTGTACGTAAACTATAATTCTATTGGACAGTTTTTCATTCGTATAAAGCGTGGTCAGCATATCGATTTCCCGTAACTGTAATGTTTTTTAAATGTACGTATAACGACGAAACGCACAGTATAAAACTCACTACAATACTAAGTTCAGTGTTTCCCCCCCACACTATAATAACCTAACCAGACACGACTGGATATCTCAAGGACAGAGGTTAGGTTCCCTACATCTCAGGAACTGAAAGTCTCAATAAAAAAGTGAAAATGAACCCTGAACGTAGACATTGATTAAGATCGGTAGAGTCGATTTTGAGAAATGACATATTTTATAATAGTCTAAGGGTATTTTTTTTTTTAATTTACTGATAACTCACGAACTGACATTTTTTGAGAGATGGGAACAACAATTTTTGTTTCCTCAGAGGGTAACTTGAGCAAGAGAAAATCTAAAGATGGCACTCTCAATTTTGAATTATAGAAAAAACGTCCTATGATATGGTCAAAATATTCCGATAGAAAATAGTCCATTAAAAAACTTCATCTTTACACAGGTACTTCGAAACTACCTCTAATTTTTTACCTACCACATTACTTCTGCTACATATGAGGAAGTAAAATTTTTTAATAGCATAAAACTGCATGCCCGGTATTAAGAAATCAGTTAAACTAGCACAAAACTCATTATTCTAATAAGTCTTTATTAATACAACAAGTTGTGTTTAATGTAGAGATGGACACCATTGAGCAGTTGTTTAATGTCAAGTTGAAGCCAGAACTGACAGTAATTGTGTCACTAACATAGGTTGGGCTCAGACAGACGTTCTTGTTCCCGCAATGACAACTAGTAATTTTAATTGTCTAAATTATATTACAATATCCTGTAGGCAATTAACACGATGACGTCTTAGGAAGCTAATTTCCTTTAAAAAAAGGAAGGAGTCATTACGTAGTAACAACTATAATTGAAGCAGGATAGTAGAAAAGTTCATTTGGGTCTTTCGAGGCATGTCACTTAAATTCGTGTAATGTGACACACAGAAATATGATTTGTTTTCGTGGTGTCCAGACAATTTCTTAGAGTGACAATTACGTACATAAGGAAATTTCTGAAGGGTCAACCAGGTGGGGCACCCTGGTAGATCAGCTTCGAAGTAAGAATTGCGTTCACCCTGGATTGAAGTTGGTGCCGATTCCCATCAAACTTTTTCCAGGCTTTGGATTGGGAAAATGATTAATACTAAAATCATTTTGGCCTTTTTAAAATCACCGTTTGTAATAACTTGACTTTTTTCTTTTTGTAATTTTGTTAGATTTTATTATTTAAAAAAAAAACAAAAAAAGTTTAATGAATTGTTGCAGGCTACATTTCAATACCTACTTCCGAAGATACGGGCAAGATCTCGGGCATTTGGCTGTGTCTCGTTATTCTTCGTTTATTTTTCTTTTCTTTTTGTCAATTGTGTCGGTTTGCTTACTACACATAGATATCCTCATATTTCCTAGAAAATCCAGGCCAATTTGCATGATCAACGCGTTTGCTTTGTTCTGCCTCGCTTTTCAAACATTGAAAGACTTCTTTGAATCTTGGATTTGGCTTTCCGACAATCATGTTAATCCTGCTGTTCTACCCCTCAACTGAATTATTTTTGGATTATATTATGTTTAGAACTTTATCATTTTCCAACCACCTCTAACAGGCAGGTATTGCGCTGGGTGGGTCCGTGTAGTTAAATCCTTCGCATGTACGCAATTGTCACTTCATACTATTTTCTCAAAAATAACCAACGACCAACTCAGGTAGTGTAATTATTTCATGGATGTACGCAGTTTTCCGATATTATTCGTTACACAAGAGGGATTGGCCTAGTCATGTTTACTTCAGTGGCACCTGCCTGTAACAACTAGAAATAAGTCAATGAAAATTCGTGTTGTTTAAAACAGTTTTGTTAAGAAATTTACATGTTTTTCATAATTTTATGACCTTTGTTTTCGGTTCTTATGAATAACTGTACTTTACAAAAATATATTTCACACAACATACAGATTGAACTACATTTTGGTAAGACGTTGACCAATAGATTCTATTTCAATTCTCAGAACCTCGATTTGAACATAATTTATCTAAATTATTAAAAGGCGAATTTTAGAAAATAAAAGTGATGCAATTTCCTTATAGTGTCTTATAGCAAGTAACATCAAATAATAGTGATGTACCATGGACGGTGTTTTTGATCAAAAATAACATAAATAGTGTCTACACTTGCTTCGTTCGTACCAAAAAACTGTCCTGAGCGTAAATTGTATTTGAATAGTCAGGCTTTTATCGAGTGCAGTTAAGGTTCATTTTTGTTTACTTGTCAATTATTTCTACTGGTGAATTTGCACGCGATTTGAGTCCATAATCTTCATATTTTATTCAGGTATAAACGAAAACAGTATAGCCGATATTGAAGTCTTATAACAGGCACATTGTATATCAATATATTTTGTTTGGTTCATTAAAGGCTACACTTGAGCAAAATTTATTCAAAAGTGAATTTGAGAAAATTTCATATTTTTTTGTTCCAAATACTTTGAAATATATATATACATTTTTTTAAAATGAAAAAAGTATCAAGAAAATTATACCCACGATTGATAAAAATCGGTTTCCATGTTTAGACTGTAGCTCGCGACAAATATACTGTAGGCTACCTCATAAATATATATATATATATATATATATATTATATATGAGCGATGGCTCAAGATCGATTGTTCTTCGTTAACAGTTTCTCTATAGCAACTACTTTAATTTGATAATTACAAAGCTATCATAGATTGATTTAAAATAGTACAAAACATAAGATAGTAAACTACAATACACGTCTCTACAGATAAGAGGATACTTTTATTAAACAATATAAACATTTACTCACAAGGACCCAGGATTCCATTTATTTTTTCTATATCAAAAATTTCATTACCTGAAACAAACAAGAACAATTATGTAGGATTACTTTTTGCTTTTTACAACACTCTGTACCATATAAGCAATTTTCAATACATCTTGGCTTAATTTACATCACAAACCAAATATTGATGTAAACGATATAAATATAATATTGTAAATATTGATGTAAACGATATAAATATAATATAATATTGATGTAAATGATTAGTCTTGTAAATCATTATTCATGCACTTATACAGTGAATGTTTAAAATTGTGTTTACAAAATTACTAATTTTAAAACGACTTGGTTGTTATTAAGATAAATTAAGTATCTTAAATTAAACTTTTGGAATATCTAAAAATAATAATAGCGTTACAATTAAAAAGTTGAGAAAGTCACGTTAAATTTTAAACATTCTGTATATCCATCAAGCTATTGTACCATCCTCTAATGTTAAAGTCTAACATCCTATCTAAAGCAATTCTTGAAATATTAGGTGTTTTTTTTCATATATTTATACACACTGTATATAAAATAATATGACCTTAATATGGTACCGTATAAAAATCTTAAAGAAAAAGATAAAATTCTATTTAATTTAAAGCACTAAAATATTTAAAGAATAAGAAATAAAACAACAATTGAGACGATTAATTTTAAATTATAACCACGAGACGAGAGTTCACTTTGAATGACAAATTTGGACGTACGTTGAAAACATACACTTGCATGATCTACGCAGTTGTAATACATATATCTCCAAGATATAATTAACAAATATTAAATTAAATTGTATAATATATTGATATATAAATCATTTAATTATGTAAATAAAGATATAATATCTTTTGTATAGATTATAATATCGGTTGTATAGAGTTTAACGTATTGTTTGTTGATGAATGATTGTTTATTATCATTTTACAAATTAAACTAATTTTGACAAAAATGTCGAAAAAGAATTTGAGAATTTATAAAAGCTCTTTCGAATTATTTTTGTAGTGAAAAATGTTATTTACCCATAACAGGCATGTTACTTAAAAGATACAGTTATTACAAAATTATTGTTTCCACAGAGACTAAATAATTTCGGTAAATTTTAACATATAGGCCTACACATCTACGAGCTCCCTCGAGGGTTTATTCGACATGAATAATGTAGTAATATAAACAATTACGAGGTTCAGAAAACCTGTGTAACAACTGTTTAAAACAAACTTACCCTACTGGGTAAAATCCCTTGATTTATCATTACAATTTGACATTTACTAGGGGGAAAAACAACTCTTTATTAGTTTTAAAGTATATGCTTGTACTGCATTGTATTGCCTAGGTAATCCGTGTAGGCAGCTATCAACTTGTTTAGAATTTACAATCATACACAGTTTATTTTTTAGCTCATTCAGACATAGCATAAATCCTCTCATGTTTACTAAACAAGGAGTGGGTTTTCTATGACGTTCGCAAATCCGGGAATGATAAAAAGCTCGATCCCCGCATGTTTAACACGTGTGAATTGTGCTTGATCTGGTAGACTGATGCAGAGAAAACTGTTTCAAAATAAACAGAATTGTAAAACCAAGTTGATGAGGACAACATAGAAAAGAAAACCTGACTAAAATCAGATCAGCAGTTCTCGTGTTTATAATTTACAAACAGACACACAGACAGACAGATAGAGGCTTGGTATTCTATATAAGTAGAGATTGTTTGCTCCTGTTTTTCATATGGGAGAGAGTTGATATAAAAGGGATTCCCTTGTGAATTTTCGTTGAAATGTAAAAAAAAAAAAAAAATAATAATAATAATTAATTAAGATAACAAAATAGAGGCTAAGTTTGTTTTGCATAAACCTCAGAGGCTACATACTAATAGTTATGAGCAAATGCAAGACCCTTGTTCTCTTGTTCTAGCTGCAAGATCTTGCGAGAAGTTTGCTTTGGTTAAAAATCGCATCTTTTTAATAAAAGGACTTATATTTTTTAAAACAATAGAAATATTAGAAAAATGAAATAAAATAGATTTATTTAATGTACACTACTAATTACAACTCACATTAAAAAAATAGTCCTATTTTACAAAATGAACAAAAAATACATTTCTATAATATATATACATGTAATAAAATGTAGTTTAGAAAGTAACATCGAGTAAAAGTTATCTTTTTAATGGCTTCTAAAGTACAATTGCCTTACAACAAATTAATATTATTAAACATATATACACATTGCATAATACTAATAATATCTTTATTAGTAAAAATTACAATGAACACATATATACATAAAATAGGATTGAAGCATTTGCTCCGTTCATTAGATATCACTCCAGTGTAATAAATAATTTTGTAGTTTAAATATTCAAACTGTCTGACGAGAAAATAGAAAACTCCTAGAACGTGAATAAATTGTTGTCCATTTTATAAAACACAGACATTCTCCCTCATCCTCTTACCTAGACTCGTCATTGTTTCCATTATTGGTTTAGATACCATTTGGAAAATATTGATATATTTTCATTTCATTATTGCTAATAATTTTTCCATATTTAAAATATTTTTTGTTTTATATTTTTATTATTTTTGACTAACTATATAAAATTATTTTGAAATCTTAAATAACAACATATCAAATTCATTTATATTTCTATACCCCGAGATTCTTAATTTTATAAGACGTTTAAAAGTTTAAAATGTGTTGTGGTTTCAAAATTAATTATATATGATATATGTTTAATATAATCAAACAAACACTATATATTTACAGATATTTATATTTTAAGTATGGAAAAAACTAAGTACGTATGGAGAGCCGACACACATTTATTGACATATTTTTCAAGCAAAAAGAAGCCATTTTTCTGATGATGACGATAAAAGGCAAAAGTTATTGAGACCAATTCCTTAATTTTTCGAGATTTTTCACGCTATCGGAAATTGTTTATGTAAATATATTATACATAATGACATTTATAATTAATTATAATATTTAATATACGTATAAAACACACATATACAAAAGCGAGCGCATCTATGCATATAATTCATCATTAAAATCTCAATAAAATAGTTTAAAATGTAAGACTTGTAGGTTGCGTTTTGCACAAAATTTATACTTCGAGAACTGTTAACGCTCGAACATTGAAATATTCAAGCAGAATCTTCCCCCTACAAATAAACAAACACCTACGAAATTTTAAATTATCAACTGATGAAACCGTATAAATTTATATTACTTTTAAGTTTCTATATCTTAGGATGTTGGTGCTTGAAGCTTGGAGTGTGAAATTACTCTTTATTACAAATTATTACAATGGAGTTTTACCCGTTTTAGTGAAATATTCTAAATTCTATTACAAAAGTAGTAAAAACTATATTTGAATGAAGGGTTTCCGATATTTAAGTACTTTGAAAATAGAATAAAAATACTTAATGGGTGTAATATTTTTTATGCAAATGACTGGGAATTCACAGACTGGAAGGATAACAGTCGTTTACGATTTAGTCACCTTACCAACAAGGCACTTTTTATCCTGTGCAAATATGAAAACAACTAGAACATGATACCTGCAAGACACATGCTGCAAGAGTCTTAGTCTTGTACACGCCGGTCTGGGTCTTGCACTCTAAAGGTGGTCTTGGTCTTGCACAAGTCTCTTGTAGCTCATCACTACATAGTAGCAAACTTTTGTCACAATGGATTAAGGCAATTTTAAGAAAATCGTAATTTTGTGTTTTTCTTTATAGCAGCACTCAACCACCATTCAAGAACGAACCCATTTGACAAGTTTCCTTGACTAATAGTCAAGTCAACAATTACGAAAAAAATAGTATAAAGGTAATTTTTACTTTATCCCCATCGACTACTGCTATATAGACAAGTGTTAAGCCAAAAGTCCCCACCCCTACCCCCTTGCTTCCCACCCAGTGCCCCCCCAACAGAGAAATTGCAAGGGTTTCGTAAATCATATTTGAAAAGTTAGGATTGTAATATTGAGGGAGCAATAAATGTTTATTTTCTATTAATACTACAACGTATACATTTTTTTTTTGTTAAATACGAAATGCAAAAATGAGGCAACTCTCGGAAGGAGATCTACTACGTCCTTTGTACTAGGAATTATTTTCCTTAACGCTTCCAAAATAGCCGATGTTGGGAAGCATTTTTACCAAGTTATTTTTTTTTTCTTTTAAAACTAAACTTTCAACAACTCCCAAAAAAAGATATTTAAATTAACCCTATGTTTGCATCGTTCTTGTTAAAACTCTTTCTAAGCGAATTAGTATTTAATACATGTTAATTTTTTGCCAATTATTACTAGCCATATTTTGTACATGAATTTGAAAAAACTAGTCTGGAACACAATTCTTCAGATTTTACCAAATCCGACACATAACCAATAAGCCGATTTTGATAAATTAATATTTTATAACCGCTCCATATATTTTGGGAAGAAGACCTTCTTTTTGAAACGGTAAATACTACTAATAGGGCTAAAATAAAGAAAAAGATAATCATTTGCGCTGAAATTGAAAAAAATGTACGTTTGTGAATTTTATCTCATTTTACGGAAAAGAAAAATAAAATCTTGGGAAATGTATAAAATACTCACATATCAACTTTGATTAAAATTTGTCCATTATTTTGAACTACGAAGAACAGAAACGACAAACGACAAGCGACAAAAGGCAAACGACAAACATCATTTCAAAATTAACTTTGGGGCGCAGGAACCTTGAAATTGTTATTTTTATGAAAAATTTGAAATTGGTTGTTTAGACTCATATAACTTTCTCTAAGTATAGGCTACAGAGAATTTCTGTAATGCGTGGAAATCATTTAGGGGGTGGTTATATGGGTCAAAATAAAGAAAAAAAACTTCTTTTAAACATATGTCCGGAAACGCTTCTATTTCAAGCTATCCGCCATTAAAATTTTTTTTTGTTACAAAATATTGTTTATCTCTAGAACGGCCTTAATAGATTGAGTACATATTTTGCTTGAAAAAAAATTATCAACTTGTGAAAATAATTTATTTAAAGTTATTTTATTTTAAAATTTTAAATAGCCCCCATTTGGATTATTGGAACAAGTTGATTATGTTTTATGTTTTTCAAACTAGGTCTTTCCATTTATGATTACCGTGTAAAATTTCAACTCAATCGGTTAAACCGTTCTAGAAATATAAATTATTTAGTAAAAAAAATATTTAAAATTTTTTTAAAAAGTAGCAGATAGCTGGTTATAGAAGCCTTTGGACAAATGTTTATAAGAACGTTTTTCATTATTTTGATCCATATAACCACCCCCTAAATTTTCTCCGCGCATTACAGAAACACACTTTATATGAGAGAGTAAACAAACCAAAAGATATTTGCATGCATTAATGCAAGAGTATCTGTTTTGCTTTTACTATTAAATATATCACTTTAACAATAATTTCAACGTCCAACAAAGCTCCCCCATATAGGCGTAGACTATGTGCAGATTTCTTAGTAACCTGTTAGACCAGTACTCCCCCTCCCCCCCCCCACAATACCAGACAGCTGTTCTTACAATGCGTATGAACATGGAATGTTGTCTGCTTTGTTTAGTTAGACAATGGCAGCTCAGGAAGGAATTCTTCAATTCTGAGATGTGTTTATCTATTTTTATCACTGTCGAGGGGGATCCAAGAATGTATTTTTTTAAAGATCGTAATCAAATTACAGAGGCTGGAAAAAAAGTTTCTTATTTTATATAGTGCGTCTGAAAGTCAGTCTAGAGTTGTAACTTAAAACATTCTTTATACAAGTTAGATAAAATATAAATGAAATTTAAGATAAAATATTAAAGTTTTTTTGAGGGTGGTTATAAATAAAAGGCTCCATTTGTCCCTCTCCAAAATCTAATCGGTAATTAATTTGCAGCCACATACGACTAGTTATATGATGTTTCGAAAATTTGATAAATGATATACGCGTTATGAGATCCCCCAGAGTGAACAACAGTGGTTTTGGGAATTATGTCTGTCTGTATCTGCAGTAGATTAGCTTAAACTCGTGGACTGATTTAAACTATTTTGTTTCTGGGGTTATTTTGGTAGATAGTTTCCTTGCTCTGTAAAGATTTTCCTTTTGGTTTTTCCTATGTAAATATTAAATAAATTGATTTCTAATAAATAATTTGAGAATTCAGAATAGATTGATAGTGAGAGGTATCTGTTGATTGAGAGTCATTGTTCTCTGTGTTTTAACCTCATCGCTCATCATCGTATTATAAAAGAGGAAGAAAATGACATAAAATAAAGACACCTAGCCGTAGAATAATCTAATAACGTCAGGGTTTAAAGAGAACAAGCGTTGGTCTAGAGAGACCCGGTAGGAAAGGTCAAACAGAGCAGTCTAAACCAACGATTCGTGATAAAAGTGTATATCCGGCTAAGCTCCCTCGGGATTGCCAAGCCAGTTTTCACCACAGTGTGCTCCTGAGGGTTGTAGCATATTTTAGTTACGGATCTCTTTAATTTTGAGTTTCTGTGTATAAGCGCTAGTGGAAAAAAAAAAAAAAAAAACGCTTTTTTTTGTACATCAATACGATGTACAAATAAAAATCAGTTTTATTAACAAACTAACCAAAAACATTTTTGTTAATAACAATCAGTTTTTATGCATTTGGAAGAAAGATGAATACCCTGTATACACAGAACAGATAAAGCATCATGACAGGAAGATAAAATGTTTACTAAGCAAACATCCATCGATTAAATACTGTCAACATACAAAGGGAGGACAGGGATCATGTTTTGACTGTTGGACGTTAATCCACAGAGTCGAATGTACATTGATGTCAACAGTTCAATCGACGAAATTTGTGCTAAATAAAATAAATGGCGTAAAATATAGCACTAACTCTCTCAAACACCACATAATACATTTGAAGGTAACTTCATAAGCTATATTCGAAATTGAATTTAAAAACACGCTGGTAAAAGTTAAATTTGATTTTATGTCAATTATTCTAGAATATAATTTTTTATTTATTTGCGATTTTACATTTGACAAAATACAGTACTTCGTTAAAAATATATATATATATATGTACATTAAGGGGAGCCCTGCGCCTTATCTTCCGCCATGTTAACCTAAGAATACTTTTCTCAGCAATAAAAGACATCATATTTTAAAAAAAATTTAAACTGAGTCTTTAGGAGGTTTCACTGGACCTCCAATATAAGAATTTTCAAAGAGATTACTCCCTATAATTGTGTTTTAAGAACTTGAATAATATAAAATACAAAATAATTTGAAACATTTTTTCTTACCAAATTGTGGACAATTATTTTATTTTAATTTTGTGTCTAAAATGTATACACAAGATTTCAGCTCTTTACCTCAAACAGTTGCTGAGAAAATTCTACCTAAATCTGAAAACGGAAAAACATATAAATAGAGAAAAAACTTAATAATTTACCTTGTAATACATCCCAGGGCAATAAGATGTAACCTTCCTCCTTCTCATATTGACCTTCTAGTCTTCCCTACTTGCCTCTACTGCTCGAAAAGGTTATAAAAGAAATTCCCACGAATAAAGGAGTCAATGACTAAAATACCGAACATATCGAATCAATAAACGAATAGGAATAAGTATTCAACAGCTACATTGGAGCCGGGTATGTTCCATGATGACGTAGGTGTTGGGGTGATTACCACTGAGGAACTGTACAAACATTGATATACATCTCGAGTATTATATACAATAGTTATGCTAGTACATTTGATTTTTTTTAAAGCCTAATCATATTCTTTTTTGAAATTCGCTAAAGGTAAAAAACAAGTCACTAAAATCTAATCTCAAGAAATGTTCTTCTTTTACTATGTAGTAGGTAGCAGTAGATTAGTTTTGATGTATCTCACATATATAACAAAAATCATTTAAAAATTTGAAATTTTCCATGTTTCTTCATAATTTTCAATACTCCTTAAATATTAATTTTTATTATTTTAACATTTGACTTTTTCCAAAAGAACTTACACCTCCTCACCCCCCACCCCAAATATTCCACAAATATAACGGGATTTTAAATATTTTATTCATTTTACATTTGAATTTTTTTTTTAATCTTACATTTTTCTCCCCAAACAAAATTTGACTACACAAATAATGTTATTCAAAATTGTACTTTAAAAAAAAAATTGATTTTCCCCCAAAATTTTGACTTTTTGGAAACATGTATTTCAAAAGTGAATCATAGTCAACTCGGGTTTGTGCTCATCTTTTCTGATAAGCAATTTGAAATATATTTGAATAAACGGATTGGAAAAAGATTATGGTTTAATTGATGGTTTTATCTATGTTGGGAGGGTATATGGTGGGGTTTGGGTAATTTTTTCGGATGGGCTGGATGAGTTCAAACACTTTATTGTCTTAAATTAAATGTAACGCTTGTAATAGATGAAATACAATAGAACTCTAAATAAGAAATAGTATCAAACTTTCATAAGAATATGAACAGGAAAACTTAAACATATTTATTTGTTAGTTTTAATTCGACAACTTTGTAAATGATTTTGTTAATTATTACACAATTATCTCGAGAGAAATGTATATTGATTTTTTACAAAGGATCTCCACATATTCTCAAATAAAAATTCTATTTCTTTTTTTTTTATTTAAATTTGAAAATGAGGTTTATAATGGATCTAAAGAGAATATTTCACCTCTAATAGAGGAATCGATGGCTCGAATTCCTAAAATATCGATTCAATAAACAATTGGAAAAGTATTTGTTAACAGTTTTTTTTGCTCATATGTTTAAACTCAAAGTTTTCTTTCAATTGTGTATGGGAGTACTAGAGTAGAAATGGATAGGTTCCATGATGACTGTAGGTGTTGTGATGATTGCCACTTAGAACTGTACATAAAATAATATACATTTTTTCATTATAAATAATAGTTATATTGGTATATTTGAGGGAGATGTGACCCATACCACCGAACATGCTCCTTGGCTCCTGACGTTAAAATCTTAAAACTTTTAATTCACATCTAAATGTACACATTTCAAAATTTGTGTAAATATAAACATACTTCGTGGGAAATAATCAAAATGAGGTGAATGAAGAAAAACCACGTTCCTCGAATTCATGAGGGAGGGGACATTTTGGAACAAATTTTGGGGTATAGGAAACCCAGGGTTGGAGTATTGATGGGTGAACTTTTAGGAGAAATGATCATTTTGGGGGAGGTGTGATCCTTAAACTACACACCTCACTCCTTCAATCCCTCGATCCTGAGATATAAATTTACACCCATATTTCCCACTACTCGTGACCTCCAAAGAAAATGTAATATTCGGATTACGAGATCCGGCCGTGTCACCGACATGAGCGTTACTGCTTCAGGTAATCACTATTGAGGCCCACCAAGGTCGAGACACTAACACGAGCCTAACCTAACCTAACCTAACCTACCTGAAATCAACATAGTAACGATATACACAATAAAGAGGTACAGAAAACCTGTGTAACATTTGTTTTAAATAGTTACTCTACTGAGTAAGAACACTTGATCTACCAGTACAATTTTACATTTCTTACAAGGCCCTAGATAATAAAAGTGCACTGCAGTTAGAGGATCTGCTTGTATTACATTGTATGAAAGGGTTGATGGCTCCTATCAACTTACATTATTTATATAATGAACTTTATTAAAAGGCTTAAATTGTATATATTTCCTTTATCATCACAAAAATAACGCACAACAGTCATTCCTTTATTCAGAATTGGCTGTTCTGTTCTCGCTTTTAACATCAACTGTATAAAGCAATTCAGTTTTGAACTTAAGTTACAAAAAGTATGAAACTCTTAATAGTATATTATTTTGTATACATCGTTAATTTCTCTGAGAATACAATTTCAAAATGGTGAGTTTTTCAATTTTTAGAGCTTAAAAAGTTAATATTTTGTAAAATATTTATTTTAGGGGTGGAATGTAAAAACAAAACTAATAAGTTTGCCGAAAATTTCTATACGTTACTATACGTACCGGTACTTAGAAAATGTTCTAATGATTTTTTTTTTCCTTAATTGGGAAATTAGTATTTATAACAAATCATGACTTACTTCGAAAAAACAAAATTTCCTTTCAGTGTCCAGATATTTTAATAGAAACTGTTTCAAACAACTCTAAAGGCTGCTCTGTTAATAGTTTCCTTCCCTATTAACAAGTAATTCAACCCTAACCATCACACGTGTTGAATATGGGCACTTATTGTAATAATTATATTTCAAGTGGGAATGAGTTTTTCCAAAGTTGAAAACTATTAAGTGACAAGTTAATATTTCATAAACTATCGCAGCAACAGGCAAAATGCAAGTGGGAATTAGTTTTTCGAAAGTTATAAACTGTTAATTGACAAGTTAATATTTCACTTAAACTCTCAGAACAATATACCACAATGTGCAACAAGTGAATAATATAATTTTATATAAAATAGAAAGAAACTATATGCATATTTGAACATTTCAATCATGCATGTAATTACGATATATATTTCAGAAAAAAAAACAAACACAAAGATGTCGGAAAATGAGCATTTAACAAATATTTCCAAAATATAAAAAATGTTTTATCTTGAGACAAATAACACGTATGATTTTTATTTTTTATTTTTTTTCTGATTTGAAAAAGCGTTTTTACGTTCGTTTTCATACTTGGAGCATTGACCAGATTTATGGTTATGCGGATAATATAGATTAAAAATAAAGAAACTAGTAGAGGGAATACAGTATTTTCCTTTGATTTTACATTTCTGTTTTTTTTTTTTTTTTTTTTTTTTACAATTTTACGTACCCAGTATGAGAGGTAAGGTTAGGTTAGGTAAGGTTGGCAATACAGTCTTGTACTTTGATTTTACCTTTCCTATTATTTGTACAAATTTACGTACCCAATATGCGAGGTTAGGTTAGGTAAGGTTGGCAATACAGTCTTGTCCTTTGATTTTACCTTTCCTATTATTTGTACAAATTTACGTACCCAGTATGAGAGGTAAGGTTAGGTTAGGTAAGGTTGGCAATACAGTCTTGTCCTTTGATTTTACCTTTCCTATTATTTGTACAAATTTACGTACCCAACATGCGAGGTTAGGTTGGGAATACAGTCTTGCAATTTGATTTTACCTTTCTGATTTTTTGTACAATTTTTCGTACCCAACATGCGAGGTTAGGTTATGTTAAGGAATACAGTCTTGTCCTTTGATTTTACCTTTGCGATTTTTTGTATAATTTTTCGTACCCAACATGCGAAGTTAGGTTAGGTTGCAATACAGTCTTGTCCTTTGATTTTACATTTCTGATTCTACCGCCGGAGGAAGAAACAAATAGTACCTTACCCGTATAAAAACGGAATTTGTTATTTTATTTTCTCACTCAAACCCTAGAAATAAACTATAACAAATTTAATTTCAAAAATACTTGTAATATCCGCGTTCTATTATGTCGGTGTATAACCTAACAAACTCAGTCCTTGTAATAATCTAATTTTATATGGAAAGTTGTATCGGAAGTCATATTACAATTAAGTTCGAAGTTAATAAACCACGTTAGGTTTAATTATGATCTGAAATAATTCCCAGTGAAAGGCCATATTGCTTTGGAGTTAATAATGTTCAATAATTGTGGTGTGTGATTGATACATTCGACACGGTTTAATTCATTTGCAAAATTCAATATTGCTAATAACAGCTCTTACAGCTGTGACATTGTGAAACCTATGACTGTATTTATAATCGTCGCTCATTATTACATGAGGTATCATGATAATAATAATTTATAAGAAACATTTAAAGTAGGCACGAGTTTGTTTAGCGAATGCCATATATACAGGATGAGATTTTTTACTTGAACCGTAGGGATTCCCATGTTAAATTTAGCACTTATTAGACGAATTAAAAGGAAATGGAAAGAAATCTGAAATTATGAATGGAAATAAAACTTATGCGTCTCACCCACACTGTAAATTTTTTTTTTTTTATTTATTATTTTATAATTAAGTGTTTTATTACATTTGCATATTTAATAGAATAAAACGTGAACACAAATATTACACTTATTTATTCAAAAGCGTTTCTACGACAAAGTCGCCATCTTCACTGAAATATAACAAAAATTATTGTTGTGCCACATTCCATGTTTAATATGTTAAACTTTTGTATATGTTAAAGTAGGCCTAAATGTTATAAAAAATTATATTATATAACTTACAGCCGCCATTTTTGTTACAGTTGGGAAAAACAACAACAAAAAACAAAGAGTTTACAATGAGTTTCGGCTTGACTGGAGCTTTAAAATGAAATAGAAAAACTTAGATTTGTGCCTATATTATCAGTATTTTTGAGAAAAAGAATAAAAAATTGTTAAATTTGCACTTGTGTTATATCATTTTGAAAATCTTATTAAATTTAATATAATGGTGTTCAAAACAACTACTACTTAGTCACATTGGCCGCCATTTTGATTCTGGTAGTTGTAAAAAAAAAGTTCTATTGACGCCAAATACTTTCATTTAGTTATATCTACTTGTATTTTAAATTTCATCAAAATCGGGCGATTAATATATAAGTTAATTTCATACACTAAAATTAGAATCCAAGGCCTAAAAAATAAAATAAAAAGATTTGCAGTGTGGTTTAAGTTCTATATCCATTCAAAATTTCTGCTTTTCCTTCCATTTCGTTTGATAAGTGCTAAATATAACACTAGATTCCTTACTACACAAGTTAAAAATGTCACCCTGTATAATATTTTTAATAATGTGTTTTTGTGTAAAGTGTGATACTTAAAATTATGAAAAGTGAACTGATCCTACCATTGAGTAATTACGTAATATTTTTAACTCACTATTAATAAATTGCTTATTTAAACGCTAAGATGTGACAATTTTAGTGTGAATTTTCTGAAATAGTACGTTGGTTTTGTACAGATTCGTTGAAAAATAATAATCAGTATTTTTATTTTAAAACGGTGCCCGATTCACAAACAAACAACATAAAAAAAAAAAATCAACACAACATTTATGCGAACGTCCAACAATGACAAAACGTGTCTTCCACAGTGTAATTAATTTTTGAGGTGGTTTTAAACTTCAAAATTATAACAAAATCAAGAATTTGTAATCGCAAATTTAGTTACATTCAAACTAGATATGTACTTAGGTAATTATGTAGCTTATGTACTTATTGTTTAATGGTGGGACGACAATTATTTTTTTACGTGAATAATTAACAACAAAAAATGCCGTTAACAATTTTTAAGAAATAGTTAAACTGAACACAAAATATATTAATTCAGTTTAAATCTACTTCTGGCCTTAGACGGGCTCGTTTCGGATCCAAGAACTAAAATTTATTCTTTTACTCATTACAATATGTTTATTCTACATAGGTCGAGAAAAGATTGTCGCAAGTTCATTTTTTTAGGCACATATGTTTAGCCTTTCATAACCCATTACTACGAATGCTCCACATTCACAAGTATTATTAAAATGATTTAATCCGTTAATCACCATCATTTGTGTAAAAAACTAATACACGACGTTTCGAGACAATAAATCAACTCCCCGTTATCAAGTGATAAACTAGGAGCAAAGAAGTGAAAAACCAACATAGCCTAGTAGACTATGTTTATTACTTGATACCGGATGTTGATTTATACACTCGAAACGACGTGTATTAGTTATATAAACATTCGCTCAATCAAACCATATTAATAATATAAACAATTAATGAATATCAAATAACTTTAAAACACAAGTATGCATATCAGCGCTACATACTCCGTAAGAAACTCAAACACGTGTCGGACATTAACGGAAGTAAATATGTCGTTTTGAATTTCCGGTCACGTCTTTTTATGTTTGATATTTTGAAATTTCAACATCTACAGAATGTAGTCATCTGCGGACGCCCTATGCCCATCTCCAAGTGGACGCATGGAGAATGCTAATGTGCTAATCTGTGTTCTGACCATAAGGGTTGAACTTTCCCTCTCTCATTTTCCCTCCCCTCTTACAGATTACATCCCTTAATATTTTAAATGTTGAAATAAACGGGAAATTTGTAACATTGTATTTTAGTAAACTAGAATAAACTTCAGGCACTTTAATAACTTTTTAACGGTTAGAAATAAAAACTTTAAACTTTTAAATAAAGACGACATTTTTTACCCAGTTGGGAGAGAGGGGGGGCACCATGGTGCCCAATTATAATTTCAAATTGAACCACTATTCAGTGACCCATCGTTAAAATGTATTTTTTTAATGAGAATATTGGCGTAAAGTGAAAATATACAATGGCGGCCAAAAACTGTGCTCATAATATCTTATTGCCACCATTTTATATTGATACTTGAAGCTCGAAAATTAATTTAATTATGAAGTTTACCCTTTTTTAATATTATTTATTGGAATAAAATCAAAATTATAATTTGAAATATAAATATGCCTTTCATGTAACTCACAAAATGTTGTTTGCGCTGCCCTCTTTGGCGCCAGAAGGAAGAAAATTTTAAATATTCGAACTCTCTCACCCGAAAAATATGCTCCAAATTATCTTTTATTTTTTACCTCAAAAATGGGTGTTACATAATATCTAGTTTTTAATAACGGTGAGGCGCACAGTGACACGATACGCAATCGTTTTGTTCAATATTATATAGAACACTTGTTTCACAAGTCATTGGGATACATTTATTTAAATGCTCGTTATTAAATTTACTAAAAAACTGAGAGCTGATTTTTTAATTAAGCTAATCAAAATTATTGAGCTTATCTAAAATGGCAATTTTTTATTTAATTCTAAATAAAACTTACAAAAAAAAAAGTGTCTTATCAAATTTACATAAATCTTGTTACTCAGGAGTTTTTGGTGTCGAATCTAATATCCAAATTGGCATAAACCAACTCCTATAAGATATATTGGTCAGATCTTTTTTAACACGTTTTAAGGAACATTTACCCAACAGCAAAAATAGAAACTCAATACACTCATCATATGCCGAACATCTAATAGATCCATCATAATTATACTGATATACAGAGCATTATGACCATATTATACGGTTTATTAAAGAGACATAAAATGAACGTTATGGAGGAATTTGAAATTTATAAACACCAGAAGATTAATCCATCCAACATTTTAAATGACAAACTAAATTTCACCTCCAACTACATGTATGATTCGATATTTAAACATCAGAATAGGGCAAACATATCTGATAAGGAATGTTTAAAGTAGCAGTATCACAATCTAACTCGGTTAGTGAACATGTGGCCAAAAATACTGGGAACAAAAACAATTTTGAACTTTTAACTAGTGCACGATTATTTGTGTCAAAGAGAGATTTTTATGTGTTTGAGATGTGTATGTGAACAAAGTGTTAATGTTATTAGCTGGCCTGATGATGCTGCCTAGGACAGCGAAACATGTCGACATTACTATAATATAAGGAACCACTATCGAGTTGAAATAAGGTACGTTAATTAATTAATGTAGTTCTAAGGCAAAACAATGAATATTAAATTCTGTGTCTGTGTGTATGAGAAGGTTAATTCAATGTTTTTGCAAAGATTATTTCAACTGATCCTCTGAACTAGTGTAGAGAGAGCTTTATGAGGGGTTTAAAACGAAATTGAATTTATGGGGAAATATTTGTTGTATAACATGACTGTAAATTTCCTACTATTACAAATGATTAATTTTAATCAAAGTAGGTATTGACATATTTCGGGTTTATCACTAAAAATTTTGATTTCTTTCAAGTTTTATTGAAATATGAATACTTATGATCAAACATGTAAACCAGTGAATTTGATAGAATGTGATATGTGATAAAAACGAGTGCTATATTACGCATAGACTCTGAAAATGTTTATTGCTATGGGTAATGTACTAATACTAAAAATGTTATTTTTACTGATCCTTAAGTTTCGTGTCATAAAATTTCGAAAAATGCAGTCTTAGGGTTACCCACCGTTTGTCGTAAGACTGATAGCGGACACAAGAAAAAATTTAAACTTGTTGTAGTACATGACTATTTTAGTAACAGTTTGTAACACGGAAAATGCTAAGGTAAAATTTGAAAATGTAAACGTAAAATTTGAAAATTACAACGTAGAATTTTAAAATACCAACGTAAAAGTTGAAGAGCCCACGAAAAAATTTGTAAATGTCAACGTAGAATTTTAAAATACCAACATAGAATTTTTAAATGTCTACGTAAAACTTGAAAATACCAACGTAAGTTTGAAAATAGTAACGTAAAATTTGAAAAAGCCCAAGTAAAATTTTAATATATTATATATCAACGTAATATTTGAAATCCCACGTAAATTTTAAAATACCAACGTAAAAATTGTAAATACCAACGTAACTTTTTTAACTGTCTACGTAAAAATTAAAAATGCCAAGGTAACTTCGAAAATATCAACATATAATTTGAAGATACTGACGTAATATAATATCTCAAATTTAAAATCTCAACCATAAAAGAGTTTACTCTCTATAATGTTTTACTTACAACACACTAAATTAGATTATAATCTAATAATTATTATATTTTAACAAAATCAAAGCCAATAATGAATTACGAGCATAGCGAATAAGACGCTTCATTTAAAATTGTTTGAAAGATTTAGTAACACCGTATTACAGGGTTGGGTAGGTATCATAATTACATACACATGAGCTGCAGTGGTTCGTACTCGGTTCTACAACGAAGGGTAAAACAGGGGCTGGAGTCCTACTAGGTAGACCAGAGCAGGTATATGTCGCAACTGTTTCAGTCTGAAATTACGTCTATAATGGAATATGTATCCAAGAAAACTCTAGACTTGGATACAAGGATAAGGATATACGTATCTGCACTGACAGTTATGAATGTCGTGGATTCTAACGCATTCAGATCACAATTAATCTAATATTGTTTTAGAAACACATCATGGCTGGGCGGATCGACAATGTTACGCTTTGTTCCTCTACATGCTGGGATTAATATAAATTTTCAGGGTATTGGTTACTAGAAGCGTCAGTAGCAAAACATACAGGACCTGAGGCGTCTATGACATATCCAAGAGGCTGACCATGCAAGTCAGTTTTTCTTCACTTCTTGAGCTAAGAATGAGTAAGAGAGGAAGTGGAGGAGTATCTCGGATCGAAGGATAATTCTCACTTCGCGCCCTCTCTAACAAAACTGCATCTTCTTTCATTAGTCGGCGGAAATAATAGAAGACAGTAGAGTTTGTTGCAGGGCACTGCCAACGAGAAAACACGCATAGGATGGACGTATTCACTGGAAATGTATGTAGGCCTGCATATGGATATTACAGACCACATGTTATTCGAATTGGATGGGACAGAGTTACATATATTTTTAACAAAAATGAGGCAATTACTCAGGATAACCTTATCCGGAGATTCTGAAGGATCTAAGGAGCCTTCCTAGAGGCTTAAAGTTCTTTACGGTTTGACGGAGGGATATCAAGCTTGTAAATGTTTTTAAAAATTTTATTATTTTTAATTTGAGAGTGCAATAAGTCCTTGTGGCACATGTGAAAAATAGAATAAAAAGTATCATGATGGGAATCATCTTATGTTTTGTAGCTTGCGAACGTTTATACAGAAGGTTATCTCGGAAAATACTGGATTTCTGATACACTGGAAATGGATGAATCGGCCAATTGTTTGTAAAAGATTTTTGTTTTATAAATGTTTAAAAGCAAAAAAATCTGTCGGTCGTTATCGCGTTAAACAAAAAAGGAAAAAAAAGAACAAAATGAAGACGTTTAGCCAATGAATACTCTACTAGAGTCACGGTCGGAAAAGAACAAGAGTTGTGTACGAGAAACCTGATAGGAAAAAAAAAGAGAAGGATCTAACAGAAAACTATAAGAAAGTAGATATCCCCACAAGGTTTTCCAGCAGGGTTTCCTCACAATTCCCAAACCCGTACTCACTAAATTGAAATCTTGAAAGGGGCAGTGTAAATGAATTTTGTTCAAAAATTAACTCAACAAAATAATCGCTTGTTCAATTGATTCTACCTTAAACGTGCTATGCCTGTACTATTATGTCATCTTTGAAGTATATATAAATTGTTCTTTCTAATTGACTTCTATTGACACAGTATATAGAGATTTTCATTTTACCGTCAAAACGGCTACCGTCCAATCTGTAATCAAGCCGCTTTGACAAAGTTTCTGTCCTTTTTGGCACGTATTGTGGGAAACGGAGGAGGGGGGAGGACAACGTAAAGGAAATAATGAAGTTAAGGAAGATGTCTTGTTACATCGATCAGAGAGAATCTTAAAGAGGAAATGTAATCAAAGGTTGTATATAGGAAACCAGACAAAGAAATCAAATAAAATAAATTGTACACTTTGAAATTAGTCTACTATTTGCCCAGAATGAAATAAACACAAATTTGCATATTGCTTTTCAAGTTACTGGGTAACAATTAAGAATTGTTCATATATAAGTATAACTTATTCGGACATTTCCCATCATGTGTGTATTATTATTATTATCATTGTTTTTTGTGTGTCACCTGCTAAACCAAATAAAAATTCATCAAAACTATTCATCACCAAAAATGTCGTTTCTGTAGTTGTTAGTGAAAAACTGAAAATTAATTATGGACGATGTCTTTAAAAAATATGTATATATTAAAATATGGTCTAAACGTGCTTTGAGTGAAAATCTTGTCATTAAAATAGAATTTTTAATGAGAAAGGACAAGTTTCGATTTTTTCCAATTACAGTAATAATGAACCGTAACACTGTTTTACGATTTTGCACACGTGTTTGAGTCATTAATCTTCACATTTCCCTAAAGTCTAATACTGGTTTAATCTAAAAAGTTCTTATTTAGATTAATATTATTTGTGTATTTTATGGTTGACGTTGTTTTTACTTTTAAAAATTGTATTTTAATGTATCTTATCTTGAACTTTGTGTTTAACTTGTGTTCATTTTTGCTTTATATAAACCATTTATTACTTATATACTGTGGCGTTATGTATTGAACATGACCTGATGGCCCTAACTTCACCCTTGAATAAAGATTTTATTTATTCTATTATATCAGTGAAAAAGTAAAAATACAAATATATTAACAAGAACAATAAGTTTTAGTAGCTGGAATTTTAATCAAGTTAAGCAAGTAGCTAGGTTTTTGTATGATTTTAAACAATTTTTCACTGGTTCTTCTTCCAGGATATCCGCATAATTTAATATCAATCAGCCATTTATTTATTTCTCTTTAAAGTCGAAAACATCGAAATAGTCGCCATTGCCTTATAAAAGAAAAGGACGTGAAACAGAGACACATAGCCCTCGAAAACTCTAATAATAATAGCGGTGGTAAAGAAGAAGAGTTGGTCAAGAAAGATGAGAGAGGGATCTAACCCATGACTACCTGATGAAAGATCCAGCTAGAGTACCTCGGGATTGCTATATCATTAGCCGTTAAGAGGTGTAATCAACCCATGAGGGTATATTCAAAACATGTCTCTAATTCGCGTTTCCATATCATCATATCTGCATGCCAGAGTAATATTACATTGCATTCCTCTTTTATCCCATTTATTCCCACAGGGGGTAGTGAAATTAATCGCCATTAAATTAATTACTTACAGTGCTACCAACTGATATTAAATTATTTCTAATTATACCAAGTTTGTAGTACATAATTTAATTATTAAACAATATTAGTCACGTTAAGAAGGATGGTCAGAAAACAATGTTTTAGATTACCCAATTAGCATTCTCAACACGCTTTGTTCTAAAAACTGTGTTCAGAGACATATTAAGGCAACATGGATGGCTGTGTTGGAGGTAGTGAAACACTGAATTTCAGATGAGTATAGAATAAATTATAACTTTAATGACAAAAAAGACACAATTGTGGAACATTTCATATTTATATTTCAATAGATTTCTGAAATGTACAATCGTTCTAGGAAATATTTGGTAAAAATATCACAAGATTGTTTTATACACTTGATTTGAATAATAATAATCAATCTTTAGGATTAAGAGTGGGTATAGTTGTACAACATTTTGAAACTATTAACAAATTACTTTATATTATTTTTTTACACTAATTATAAAAACTCCGGTAATGCGCAGAGATAATTCAGGGTGTGGTTACAAGAATCAAAATAAAGAAAATATTTCCTATAAACATATGTAAGGAAACGCTTTTTTACGAGCTATCCGCCATATTTTTTTACTAAATAATTCATATCTCTAGAACGGCTTAACCAATTAAATTGAACTTTTGCATGGTAGGCGTACTTTGACGACCATTTATATATTTCAAACGAAAATTAGTTGTTTCAAATTATTTTCGTTACAATTTTTTAAATGGAAGCCATTTTTAAACAATTAGGCCTATTGGAACAAGTTTAATTTTTTTTTTTTTTTTTCCCAAACTCGGTTTTCACATTGATGATTACTTTGTAAAATTTCAACCTTCTGTTCTAAGCCGTTCTAGAGGAGAGATAAATTATTTAGTAAAAAGGGAAAAAAAGAGAAAAAACTGCGAATAGCTGGTTAAAGAAACGTTTTCGGATATATATGTTTATAGGAGTTTTTTTTTCTTTATTTTGACTCATGTAACCACACCCTGAATTATCTCCGCGCATTACAAAAACACCCACTGTAGGCTACATAGAAACAGTGGGAGCTCATTCTAAATATAAAAATTAAGAAATATTTCATATCCCTTCTATCCACCATTTTGTTTTTTAGCAATAAAACATTATAACTTAGGAAATAGTTAAGATATTAGGTTCAAATTTGGTACACGCATTATGTATGTTAAGTTTTATTAGTAAACTAAAAACAGGTACTTTATTTTGTTTAATTTTTAAAATGGAGTCCGTTTAAAATATTTAATGTCAAATGTCACGAAAACCGTTAAGATTACAAAAATAGTACAAGAGAAAACGATTTTTTAATGACAAACAAAACAGTTTGTTTTCCGTACCTCAAAAGCTATCCCAAATATGTACAAAAAGTTACAAACCGAATTATTGATAAATGTCTACCCACAAATTGAATTAAATTTCCTACAAATTGTATTTGTTTATTAGAACCCTTAATTTGGGGTCCTAGAAATTGAGTACCTTTATAATTCCACGTTACATCTACAAAAGATACTATCATAATGTTGTGGTTGCTGTAGACAATAATTATCAAGAATTATTACTTTTCTAGTTTTTTTCCCATAACTCGGTCATCTTTTAAGAGACAGAAAAAGAATCACCATTATGATAGGGCGGGGTAAATACCACGATGGCGTTTTTGAACTTGTTTAATTATATTTCCGAGAAACTAATGGTTTTGATTCAATTCTAAGTCTTTAAACCACTACACACATTTACCATCTTTGTGTAAATCTATAACACAAACAAACCGTGAATTGGAACATACCTCTTTTAATAGCGATTTGCGTTTTTGTTTAATTCAATTTACAAGGAAGCACTTTGTTTGCGGTTTGCATGAACGGTCTAAAATATCCACAATCTCTCCCCCCCCCCCCACTTTCCAACTATAAATAGAATATCAAGTTCAAACCCTATCGTATGTGGGGAACTTCAATTAGCAAACACTCTAGAGTTACTTGTATGAAACTTTGTATTTATAAAATGTTTTATCACCCGGATGAAGGAGTAAAGAAAACTTTGTATTGTGTAAAAATCCTTTGTACCATGTTTTTAAATCTGAACTCTGTTAGATTAGGTTTAATAAATAATAATTTTTTTTTTCAAAATAATTTCTTCAGACTTGGGAACTATTGTTACCTCGTAAATTAATGAACCTACGAACAACTTAAATGGAGAGGACCTTCGTTAATTTATCATAGATTTTAAAACCCCGTTTCGCAAATTATGGAAAATTGGCGCCATTTTCCAATATGATGGAATTCAATTAATTCAAAGTAAAATCGCCTTTTTCTTCTTATTATTTTTTGTAACCATGAGAAAATTGAAAACGGATTTTGACCCATCATTATCATCTATACTTAGTAAAAGTCTACTAAAAATTTAACTCTTGGAATTTAAATGTTCAATACAAAATTATTGAAATGATATTTGTATGCATTGATTCACCATCACAAGACGAAATTGTGTAAATTACAACTATTAATTAAACCTCTAATCTACATTTATGTCAAAATTAGTTTGAATTGGTAAAACAATAACAAACACTAAGCAATATACAAATACATATCACACTGATATAGATAAACCTACACGATATCTCTATTTATGAAATTAAATGATTTATATATCAATACATTTCATAATTCAATTTAACATTTGTTAATATCTATCTTGGAAATATATCTGGTATAGCTCAATGTAGATAATGAATTGTCGACCGACAGTGTTATTTGGTGCAGCGTTTTCATCGTGCGTCGAAAATTTGTGTTATTTTAAGTGAGATTTCAAAAATAAATTATGGAATAGTTTAGGCGTGTTTTGGATTAATTTAAGTCCAAAACGGCATACTTGTTTTATTTCCACTATTTAATAAAATTATTTTGTGGTTGGAAGGTAAAAAAAAAAAACCATTACGGTAATTGTCGTCTTAACAAAAAACGGAGCATACATTAAAGATCCTCTCTCTGAGAATACTGTAATAGCGTCAGGAGTGAAAGAGAACAAGAGAAACCTAATATGAAATATGAAAGAGAGACCTCTAAAGCAAGACTATATGAAGATTGTTTCCTATTGTTTAAAGGAGAAAAACCACTCTGTCATCAACGCCTTATATATATATATATATATATATATATATATATATATATATATATTTAAATTTTAGAAAAGAACATAACATAAAAATCCCTAGCCAATATAAAAAATTCTAATAACGTCAAAATCGGAAAAGAACGACACTTGGTCAACTAAGACCGGATAGGGAAAAATGAAAGAGTGGGATCTAACCCATTTTACATGATAAAAGGTGAAGATCCAGCTAAGTTTCCTCGGGATTACAAATTCTGTTTCCACTAAAATGTACCCCTAAGGGTGACTATATGAAGAAAAGTTGTAGTTTTAGCTAGGAGTTGGGGATTGCCACATCCGTAACTCTATCCATTATTTTTACAAACAAATATAGGCCTACTGCTCTCCACCATGGTATGGGTTGAAGCCCAGAAGTTAGAGGAACTAGGGCTGACATCTAACCGCCCACTTCCGGCAACTAAAAGTACAGCATGGCGTAATGCATGCTCCCGTCTCCCTGACACAAAAACCTGAACCCACAAAACTACACCTGTTCAACCCACATATTGAGCCTCTCGTACGTAATGTGACTTATTCTTAAACATAAAGTCAATGCTATAGGAGAGCGACTGAGGTGTTTAAAAACATAACTGAAATATCAGTAGGTTACCAGAACAAATTGCAAATACATGCGAAAAAATTATATTATTTAATCCTTCTCTGGTTGAAGATTTTTAGAAACTATTTTTATTGAAGGCGGCCAATATTATTTTGTTTGTTATTTATTTTTGTAGGTGTTAGATTGAAAAGGTTTGTGCAATGCTTAATTATTGAGGGAGTTGGTGAATCAACATCTGAGAAGGCAAACTGAAATTATCTAACTGATTCTGCAACGCCCATACACAACATTCTACTTTTTGCTAAACTGTAAAAACCATTATGCAACTACAAGGACAATAGATTTTTACTCAAAAGTATTAGGTTAAAAGTTTTTTTTTTATATGTAATTGTTGTTTAATTTGAATAGACCGGCTGTTTTTACTTTCAATCGAACAGCTGTTCAACAATTAAACCTGCAAGAGTAAAAGTTAAGAGGCATAGAAGTTTTTTTTGTGTTGCCGCCATTTTGGTTCTATGAACACCAGTGTTGAAAGTTTCGCGTAACATTCTTGGTAACTTTGTTAAAAAGTTTCAAAAGAATCGGTTGAGGAATAAGCAATTAATAGAAAATCAAAACCGCGTATCTCTTCACTGCACACACCGACTGAGAAGCAACGAGAAGTAAGAAAATATAGGAACGACAATGAAAAAGAAAAGGCTGGCTTTATACGGACACGAAAAAGAATGGTCTTAAACAAGTTAGCAAGTTACTGAACTACCAGGAAGACTGAAAGATACAGGTACCGTGGATAAGTTCACCGAGACCCAGACGAAATCGGAGTACGAGAAATTGAAACGGGCGATAGAAACTGGTTCAGGCGAAAAGTAACACAGATGAAGGATCTGACGGCAGAGTAAACTAAAAGAAAAATAATGATCATATCGGAAGAAGGATGAAGAGATGAAGACAGAAGATTGAGAAGTTCTGGTGGAAGGAAGATTGAGGTATGTTAACGTAGTCCTTAGTAACGCTGATATGAATACAAAACGAATGTATTGGTTTGATTTAAAAACATAACATAAAAGTTATTATTGATCATAAAGGCGAATGTAGAAAACCCATTTCAACAGATAATGTGACTAAAACCTTAAAAATCACAAGGCATCTCTCCACTGCGGCCTCAAATAGATTCTTACTAAATTCTTTGGCCTCCTCGACAATTGAACCAGATTTCTCTTGCTTGGGAAGCAATTGGAGGCCAGATTTTAAAGCCTATATTTTGAGGAGTAAATTTAACTCTGTACCATACACCTCTAAGTGATGAGAAAAGGCGTGCAAAACAGGTTTTGCCCCAGCAAAAGGTGGGATCTGCAGTGATAAATCCAAAATTTTAGTGTTTTTTACTTTCAGTTAGGAAGGACATTTGAGCCGGTATAGATGGTAACATCAATAATTTAATTAAAGTAAACTAGCAGTGTTGTGCATAATGAGTTATTGAACATATACACGAAACCTATACACGTTACATATAAAGGGTGTGTATCGTGTACACATAAACACATACTTTCACCTCCAACCAGACATGTTATTAAGAAGTCGACATGAACATAACCTCAATTAGCATTGTAGCAAGCACATGCTTGTTGTCCCCCCCCCTCCCCTCTAAAACTGAAGCAATTATTTTACAATATATATATTTATATGAGAGGGGGGGATAATAAGAACCCCTAACCACCTGGACATCGCGTGTGGAGGCCAGAGCTTTTATCGCCATTATAATATCGAACATGATTGAGGAGGAGGGAATGACGTCAAATTAAGATTCAGCGCATGCTCCAAGTTACCAACTAAAGTCGATTCACCATAACTTCAGATTTGTTTCCCTTTAACGGGGAACGTGATCGGAAAGTTGAATAACTTGGCCTTGAACGAAAGTGAGATTTTGTTTAGATAAATTTTCGGGATTAAAGATTTTTTTTCAACGGGGGGGGGATTGGAGAACGTTAAAGTGAGATATAGTCTAATAAGAATCGAATTATTACGATACATTATGATAATTAGAATAATAATATAAATAAATGCGTTATTCTCTCAGGCATAACTTAGTAGTATAAAGACTTTTTTTTCGTTTAAAGACGAAACACCTCATCATCGTCTTATAAAAAAAGAAATAAAAAACATAAAAAGACCCCCAGCCCTCAAATACTCTAATAGCATCAGGGTCGGAAAAGATAAGAGTTGGTTAAAAGACACCTGATAGAACGATAGAGAGGGATCTAAACCCAACACTACATAAAGAAAGGTGTAGATCCAGAGCTAGCCACTCGGGCTTGTCACAGCTGTATTCACTATGAATAACCCCCTGAGGGCTACAGGAATTCAAGTGATGCATCACGAAGTCAATGTCTAATTTTCTCTAAATATATCAATTTTAAAGCTCTCCGAGTCAACAAATATGATTTCTTGTGTGAAATATATGAGAGCTGTACGGAACAAATTGACCGGACCGATTTTAAGCATGCTTGATATGTGGAATGCCATATCCGAAGAAGTTTTATTTCTTGTTTATATATACAGGGTAATTCAAAATTGGACGGATATACTTCGGTAACCGGTTCTGGAGGTAAAAATAAGAAAAACATCTTCTTATGTCTAAAAACCCTTCGTTTTTTAGTTCAGGCTAGCGAATTATTTCGCATGATTTTTCTTCGAAGAGTGAAATAAAGCGATAATGTAATTCTTCGAGCTAAAATTTAGCAACAAATCTAATCACGTGTTTTTTGTATGTAAAAAAATTAATAAAACTAATCCCAGAACTGTATATCCAGTAATTTCTGAGAAACCCGATGTAAAACACCAAAAATTGGAGATTTAAACCACTTTTTTTTATATTGTAGGGAAAGAAAACTTTGTTAAATGGCTAGTAAACGTTTTTATCAAATTTATAGAATTTAATTCTGAAAAATTGATATAATGAAAGTCAATATGCCAATTATAGGAATTAAATAACGTTGTCTGTTTCTCTTCTGTTTAAAATTGTAACGTCTTTCGGTCATATTTAGACATTTTTTGTTTTTAATAAAGTTGAATTTCTTTAATTTGTATAACTTGTTTGTAACAATTTTTTTCGCCGAACCAATAGAAATGGAGATGTTTTATACAGAACAATTATTTCATAATTTCGTAAATAAAAAATTAATCCACCTTCAAACAAAGACAAGGTTTTTTTGTGAACTTTGAAATGACTCTAAGCACAGGCTTTAACAATAAAACTGCAACCTCCAAACCAAAAAGTGTTTATCTTATTTTATGTGACTCTTAACAAGGCGAGTTGCTTCCAAAAATTTAATTTGAAATGTAGGTAAGCTTTTATAGTGCGATAAAAATTATCCCAAAAGCGAGTTTTTTTTTTATTCAATCGTTACAGATATAAAATGGCGGACCGAAATATTTGAATACCTGGTATGTATTAGGAGGTAGGACAAAATTTACGAATTTAAATGAATCAGCTGATTGATTTAAGAAGATAGTGTAACTTTACCTTTTCATAAAATTAAGAGAAGTTATGTCTCGTGTAATTGAGGCGGGGGCCCGGATGTTTCCGCCTAATTGGAACGTTTCCGGTTACAGACTTGGGTTTTCCAATCACGTCTCCCTTTCTAATTAGCTACAACGAAGCATGGCAGTGCAACTAAAATACACAACCAACTTAGTAGAAGTCTAGATTTAAGTCTATCTGGAAAACTAATACAACTGAAATATATTTTGAAAAAAAATGATTAAAAAAAATTTTTTAGTTTTTTTTATTTATTTGTTGTTTGAAGAGAAAAACCGCGCGGTCACCATCGTCTGAAAAAAAAAAAAAAAAAAGAAAAAAAAAAAAAAAAAAAAAAACGAAGAAGGGCCGTTAAATAAAGATCCCTGTAACGAATTTTGAAAATTAATAATCAGGGAGCTTTGCTTTAATCAGGGACTGCTCCAGTGGTATTTCGGCCCCCGGGAAAACCAATCGCCACAATCGCTCAATTTACTCGGTCATAATAAAATTTAAACACACTATTTAAAACACCAATAATGACCGGAAGCAGCCATCTTAATCGCTGTGCGGGCATCCCCTACACAGATTGCTCTAATTGTTTTAGTACGTTTTCAGTTTGCAACGAACTGACAAGCGGAGACAGACAGGCTCCACCACGATTCGACCTGAACGCTTCCGCCTGTGATTCAGTTTCAGTCGTATCCATTTGTCACCGATCGCCCAACAGTGACTCGTTCAACACGATCACAAGGGAACAAGAAACTGGTCAAGAGAAGACATATGAAACCTGATAGGAAGTTTGAAGAAAAGGATATAAAAAAGGACTGCATGAAAGAAAGATGTACGTATGCCATGTCCATACTCACTAAAGTGGGCTCCTTGGAAACAAACAATGGAATAATTAGCCTACTAATGTGGTTAAATTACCAAGTAAAATCGAAATATAGATCAAATTAATTTCTTTAACAAACTGTTTTAGAATATTTTATCCTTGTTATACAAATTGATAATAACCGATATATTTTTTATTTTAAACTATAAAATTTGAAATAAAACTTCTTTGATCTGATAAAAACAAACACATCAGCGTTTACCTACTGGCTTTTATATGTATAATAAATTAATTCGAACCAACATGAAAGCCTTTATTGTGAACATAATGGAGGCAAGTGTAGACGAGGGGAGGGAGGGGGTTAAAGGATTTTGATCGTGCAAGGGAAACCAACAAAGTGTTGGCTGCACATTTAATTAAATTAAATACAAACACATAATGGCTAACATGAGTCCGATTTTCTAGTTGCATTGTCACAGATATGTCTATTGGGGTGTAAACACAAGGGATGTAAAACGTATATTTCTACATAAAACAGTTCGTTAAGGGTGCGTATCACTACAGGGATAAAACAAATTGGTGGGCGCCGATATAGTACTCACCCTGCACTATCGTATAATATAATCAGATTAAATGTAATACATCCTCTAAATGTAATTCCAAAAGGACTTTTTAGGAAATGTTAAATTGTATTGATAGATAAAGAAGTCTTATCAAGTAGGGTAAGTTTGTCTAAAACAATTGTTATAATGGTTTTATGAATATCGTAATTGTGTGTATCTCTATTTTCTTGATGTCGGTGTGGCCCTAACGACCCTCGTAGACAGGTTGTGTACAGGTTAAACAAATCTATACCAGCTTCCCTCGTCTATCGCCTTAAACCAAGAAGAGAACGTAAAATATAGAACGACCCCTAATACCTAACGCCCTCAAATACCCTAATAGCGTGAGAGTTGGGCATATCATAGGTAAGTAAAAGAGTGGTATCTCTAACACAAGATTTCATTTTCTGTTTGAATTTATTTGTTAATGATGGAAGTTCAATTTCATTATTATACATTTTTCGGACATTTCTGGACCAAGTAACTTGTTGCTGTATCTTTGATACAACAACACGTACTTGCCGTTAGTTGTGTGTTTACCGTGCTTGTGTTTTTTGACTTCTCAGTTTTAGCTCTGAGATGCATGCTTAGATATTAAGGTTGGTGGTATTCTTATTTAATTTTACTCCTTACATAGGCTTAGTTTCTAGTTTCATGCTTCGTTACTTTTTAGTCACTTGATAACGGGAATTGATTCTTATTCCCGAAAAGTCGTGTTTTGAATTTTTAACACACAAATGATGGCAAATGTCCGAAAAATGTATAATAACAAGATTACAAAATTAAATGTTTTGTTTACGTTTTTAAAGTTAAATATTTTAAAAGACCGCCATTTTGTAAATATTCAAAATAACGTCATTGTAAATGATTTTTTTATATGCCAGTAAATAATACAAGTAGACAATCCGAATGAATTCACAGCTAATTTCAGTGAATCGGAAATGAGATTCACTGCAATTTAATTTATTTACTCCTCCATAACTATCATAGATTGCCTGCGCCCCACGTTTTTCTCTCCAAGTATTCCAAATATATCCATAGCCACTAACAACCCTTCCACAAAATGTAGAAGGGTCATGAAAAATTATTTTATACTTTTAAGTCCGTTTTAAAAACGTGGTATGTTAAAAAAAATTATTTGATTTATTATTTTCTGTTTTTTAGTCTTATGTCCGGGTGAAAGATTTCAATCGGTTTTGTATATATTGATGACACTCAATATACGAAAAACAATGGCCAATTTTTATTTGTTTAAACAACTATTGTTTAAACAAATGTAGAGACAAGAAACCAACTGAATATTGTATTGTCATCAAATTCTGACCTATGTTCAAAATTTCAGGTCTCTAGCTTATCGAGAAGTTAGTTTAAACTCGATTGCAAAATTCCACCCGGACAGACAGACAGACAGACAGACAAACAGACAGATATAACGGAATCCGAACTAATAAAAACGTGGTAAAAATGTACAAGAGAAGAGATATTTTCATTTTTTAATAACGAACATAATGGTGACTTTTTAAAAATTTTTTAGTTGCAAAAAATATGACCGAGTTATGGAAAAAAAACACTAGAAACATCATTCCTATAATTATTGTCTACAACAGTCACAAGTTTATAATAGGATAAATTTACCATTAATTAATATGGTCTAATTTATTGTAGGAAAAACGTGTAAGTACCAAGGTAATGAAGTTATAGGACCCCAAATTAAAGGTTCCAATAAACAAATAAAACTTGTAGGATATTTGATTCAACTTGTGGGTGTTGTATTGCGGACAATTATCAATAAATTATGTTTGTAAGTTTTCGTCGATAACTCTGTTTTGTTTGAGCTACAGGAAAAAAAACACTCTTAATTCTATGAATATACAGTATTATTATTCTACAATTCTATACAAGTGTATAAAACAATCTCGTAATATTTTTTCCTAGAATGATTGTACATTTCAGAAATCTATTGAAATATAAATATGAAATGTTCCACAATTGTGTCTTTTTTGTCATTAAAGTTATAATTTATTCTATACTCATCTGAAATTCAGTGTTTCACTACCTCCAACACAGCCATCCATGTTGCCTTAATGTCTCTGAACACAGTTTTTAGAACAAAGCGTGTTGAGAATGCTAATTGGGTAATCTAAAACATTGTTTTCTGACCATCCTTCTTAACGTGACTAATATTGTTTAATAATTAAATTATGTACTACAAACTTGGTATAATTAGAAATAATTTAATATCAGTTGGTAGCACTGTAAGTAATTAATTTAATGGCGATTAATTTCACTACCCCCTGTGGGAATAAATGGGATAAAAGAGGAATGCAATGTAATATTACTCTGGCATGCAGATATGATGATATGGAAACGCGAATTAGAGACATGTTTTGAATATACCCTCATGGGTTGATTACACCTCTTAACGGCTAATGATATAGCAATCCCGAGGTACTCTAGCTGGATCTTTCATCAGGTAGTCATGGGTTAGATCCCTCTCTCATCTCTCTTGACCAACTCTTCTTCTTTACCACCGCTATTATTATTAGAGTTTTCGAGGGCTAGGTGTCTCTGTTCCACGTCCTTTTCTTTTATAAGGCAATGGCGACTATTTCGATGTTTTCGCCTTTAAAGAGAAAGAAATAAATGGCTGATTGATATTAAATTATGCTGATATCATGGAAAAAGAACCAGTGAAAAATTGTTTAAAATCATACAAAAACCTAGCTACTTGCTTAACTTGATTAAAATTCCAGCTACTAAAACTTATTGTTCTTGTTAATATATTTGTATTTTTACTTTTTCACTGATTTAAATAGAATAAATAAAATCTTTATTCAAGGGTGAAGTTAGGGCCATAAGGTCATGTTCAATACATAACGCCACAATATATAAGTAATAAATGGCTTATATAAAGCAAAAATGAACACAAGTTAAACACAAAGTTCAAGATAAGATACATTAAAATACAATTTTTAAAAGTAAAAACAACGTCAACCATAAAATACACAAATAATATTAATCTAAATAAGAACTTTAAATTAAACCAGTATTAGACGTTAAGCATAGGCTACATTTATAAATAATTTTATAAATCTATAACAATATAGTTATTTTAACATTAACACACTATTTACACTCAGTAAATATGTGTTCTTATACTTAGTAGGCTATAGAGAGAGTCATGTGATGGATTAAGAAATCTATGTTGAGTTATTGTATGGAGAAATTTGTTTTGTAGTCATCTGAATCCAATAAAGTATTTTTTTTTAATTATGTCCGTTTTTCGTCTGTTGTGTAAGTACAGTGCTCAACATCCCAAACGCCTGAACTGATTCTAATGAAACTTTGTATGTAAACATATTGTGGACATTATCACGTGACTTTTTTAATTGATTTGAACACAAAATTTACTTATAGCTGTAATAATTTTTTTTACAACTCTAAATTAACATTTCTCACAATCGGCTCAATAGATTTGGACTAAATATTTCTCAAGTGTACGCTTTAAAGTCCTAAACAAATCCATAATAAATCGGGAGTACAAATTTCGTTTAAAGGTTTGCGAAATATGAAGATTACTGACCCCAACCCTTGTGCAAAATTACACGTATAAAATATTATAGTTGAAGAGTAATTCCAAAAGACTAAAATGAACATTTATCCCCCCCCCCCCTTTGTCAAAGCGGCTTGATTACAGATTGGACGGTAGCCGTTTTGACGGTAAAATGAAAATCTCTATATACTGTGTCAATAGAAGTCAATTAGAAAGAACAATTTAAATATATTTCAAAGATGACATAATAGTACAGGCATAGCGCGTTTAAGGTAGAATCAATTGAACGAATGATTATTTTGTTGAGTTAATTTTTTAACAGGGTCAAGAGTTTGGGGAAAGTTTCATGAAGAAAATCTCTCACATCCCAAGCCGTCTTGTTGAAACCCTATCCATGTCTGGAACTCTTCTTATTGAGGCACAACATACAGTTCAATCGTAACCAAATAAATAATTCAAGTCACTGTTGATTCAATAAAAAAAAGAATATACCTATGAACTTGTATTATTTTGACAAAATTCAATTGTTGCCATGGTAACGTAAGAAACAATGTTATCCAGCACTACCAACTTATACAAACAAAACTAAATAAAGTGAGCTGTCCCATGATGTATCAGAAACATATTTATTCTGACTGCATCTACTTATATATAGGCTTGAAATCAGTCCAAGGCTTTAATCACACAAGGTATACATGTCTAAAGACGAATTCACGGTTCACATAATTTTTTTTACCAGCATGTTTCAGACGAATATTTTTTTTACAACTACATTCTCCGCTGAATGAGAGTGTGAAAATTTTTTCCAATGTTATAATACAGTTTAAATAGTTTGTGGTAGATCTATAGTTAACATCCAGATATACATTTTCATTCCTGCTACCACCAGGGCTCTACCAAAGTAAATACAAGGTTGGAAATCCAGAATTTGATTAACTTGTTCTAAACCATTTTTTCATGTAGTCCTGAGTTATATCCGTCTCTATCATCTTTCGTATCAAGTCTCTTTTGACCAATTTTTGTTCTCTCCTGGTCATTGACTGAAAAACCTCAGAAAACAGAAAAAAGTGATTTTTCCTCCATCGTTGTCGTCGGCGTCGTTGTTGTGGTTATTGTCTAAACGTAAGCACGAACCCGGCCACAAATATTAGGGAACATGAAATATGTTATCGAGGACCACAATGTGCTAATTGAAATTCAGAAAAATATATAATTAATTGGGGCCATTTAAATATATATTTTAGTACATATCTAGTTAGTTATTCAAATTATAACTAATTTGCATATCAATTTGCAAATTTGAAATCTGAATGTAATGGTACTAACAAATGTACTGAGATGCCTATCAGACGTCAGGAAAGTAGTGACAAACACAAATAAAAAATTTCAAAAAACCTTCTTAATAATTGCTGCAAACATACCTTACTATGAAAGAAAATTCTCCAAAACCACAATAAAGCACTAACAACACAAAGACTCTATAGTTATGTTTATTCTATCTTATGTACATTCAATCATAACAATCATAATGGTATCATCTTCAGAGGTACAATACACACTAACCTTAATAATTACGATTACTACTGCATCGAGGCGACCCCCCACCCCTCACCTGATCCCCTCGGCCAATCACAGTTGGCCTCGTCACACATCATGAAAATGGGCGTGGCAAAGCCTGCTGCCTGCTCATACATGGTATAAACATAAAACTAACTTAACTAATGGAGTAACATTTAAACTCATACTACTCATTGTATATTCACTACAGTGCTCTAGTGATTCATACACATTACTCTATTGGAGAATACTCCTTGATCGTCCAGTACATTCTAATATTTCAATACAAGGCTTAAGAATGTAAATTTTGGGCTAATGATTATACATTAACATTGTATGTACCATGGCGATGCTCACTGAGCTCTTTTTCGTCTGCAAACAACAAACTAAAAAACAACTCAATGCTGCTTAGGTATATTTGAAGGTGGTGCACAGTACTTATAAAAGAGTAATTCAAACTGAATTAAAATTTCACGTAAACCATTAAATCATTATATATGTAACAAGTTTACAAACAGTTATTTCAAACAAACAAGAAAGAAAACTGTTAACCAAATATCTTCCCTCTATTTTTTGTCTTTAAATCTAGTCTTTAACTGAATCTGGAGTTAAGTCCAAACTAAGTTACTACAAACTTCTTCCAGTCTAAACTTGTCCCAACTTCTGTTACGTGCAGATGTCTTTTCTTTTGTTCAAAGTGTTTTTGGAATCAGTATAATTGGATTGAATTTTTAATGTAATTAACGTGGTGGAATGTTTCCTAGATTTTATTATACATTTCGTGATTAGATAGTTGGGTAGACTAGAGGAAAATTAAATTAAAGAGGAAATGTATTGTTAGTCGACATTGGGTATTGTTATTGAAAGAAGCGCCACGATAAACGAGTACCTAAGATGTCTTTTTCATGGTTTCAATCCTAATGAACCCCGTATATTTTACGCTTGTCATCTTATTTGCACGAGGTATTTTAAACAAAACACAAATAATAAAGTAAATGGTGCAAAAACGCATTTAATAATCAATGCAAAATATAAATAATAATTGTATTACATTTATTAAAAGTTTAAAATATTATTAATTTTTGAAATTGACAGTTAAAGTTTTCACTTCTCTCTACCGTCCCGCGACGGTAACTTTTTTTTTTAACATTTGGGGACGATTAATTTTGGTTTGTTTTGGTTTTGGGGATGGGTTAGTGAGAAAGTTTGTGCTATAGTTTTGCATTGATTTTAGTTTAACTATGTATGTGATTTTTGAGAAAGTTAGTGCAATATTTTTCGTAGATTTTTTAGTTTTAATATGTATGGGTATGTGAGAAAGTTTGTGCTATAGTTTTGTATTGATTTTATTTTAACTATATATGAGTTTGAGAAAGTTAGTGTAATATTTTTCGTAGATCTTTGTTTTAATATAGGCTATAGACTATATATATGGGTATGTGAGAAAGTTTGTGCAATACTTTTGCATTAATTTTAGTTTGACTATGTATATGAGTTTGAGAAAGTTAGTGCAATATTTTTAGTAGATTTTTAGTTTTATATACCGTTGTTGTACGTATACTGTTATTATTATTTTCGTGACGATTTTTCCTTTCACCACATCAATTTAACAGCACCAAAAAAATTGCCTACATGGCGTAAAGAAGTATTCACTTCAATATATCGGACTGAGTTGTAAAACACGCAAATACTCAAAATTGGCTGTACCAATTACGTTAAAATTGTATTACGTTGAAAATTCGATTTGACTCAAATACGCCTTAGCTCAGGACATGTTTAAAGCATAAATTTTGTATTTTAGCCATAACTAGGGAGGTTTATTTCAAATTTTGTTCTAAAACTCAAATTTTGAAGATAGCTGTAATAAAAAAATACTAAATTTCCTCTAAATCGACACAACGATTAGTATTTAATTTTGCTCATTTATTGCTTCTAAAGATACAAACAAAACTTATTGGTCGCCATATCTTCAAGGATGCTGTTTCGTAAATCATTGATGAAAAAGCAAAAAAGTCATAGAGGACGTTCTAAAAGGAAGGACCGATATTGTTAAAATTTTAGTAAAATGAGAAGTTAATGAACCTAACAAGTAAAAACGGTTTAGGATTAATTAGCGAACATTACACTTTCCCCACCCTCTATTTAATATGGGAAAATTTGAAATATTATATTACTTTACAAGGCCAGTAAGTAGTGTTTTTCTGTGCGAGTGTAAGAGCTCCCGCGCGAGGCGCAGCCGACTGCAGGATTTTCATACGAAAAGGTAAAACACTTACTGGGCGAGTTACAGAAAAGATAACACACTCTTAACCCATTACATCATTTTATTGAAACAGACATTCTTATAATATTAAATGTATGTTAATAGTTATAATTTGTGTTGTTTTGGGTGTTTAAGCGTTTACTCGGAGAAGTGATGGTATGGCTTCATATGTTCTGAGAAAAATATTTCCCATTGCGATATCCAATCAAAAATCTTCTATTTCCTTATTTTGAGAACTTAGGGCTATGTACGTACGTTATAAATCGCAGAGGTGAAAACTACGTACAGTGTTTACAATTATTTGATGTTAATAATCAAACCTTTAACAGCAATTAAAAGAACTTTGTTATTGTTGAAATCAGCTGGCGCACAGTAAATTTTCTGTGTAGTAAGTTACAAGTCTGTGTTTTGATGTCTGCAATCGATTGTTTTTTTATTGGAGTTTTAGGACGAAATATCATTGCGGTCATTATCTCTTTCACAAATTTGACCATGAAGGTCACAAATACAAATGTGAACAATATGAAACACTGAAAACCCTACACAAATTTGGTACAATAACACACACACACCCCCCCCACACACACACCCACACGCACACACACACAAATAAAATAAAATAAAATATTTATTTGCCTTATGTTGTTATAGTTCCCTGATGTACATTTCGGTAACCAAGTACCATTATCGGAGGGATCTGAAATAATACTAACAAAAATATGAAATCCTTAAAAAATGCCGTATTCTCCCCTTCACCCTACTTCCGGTGGTTCGGCCTATCAATGTAGAAACACGTCAATGACCTAGGTGAAAACGGCTAACGGTACACATTCCTGCCCTTAGGAAACCCGTAGGTTGAATATGGCAATGGCGGCAAAAAAATTTACAGATAACAATTATATCTTAAAACCCCTTTAAATATAAAACATAATTTGTGCATAATAACAACAAAAATTTAGTGAATCAAAAAGCATATTATTACTTAGTGATATTAATAATCCATAAACCAAAAACAAAAAACAAAAAAATAGATTTACAGATAACAATATATCTAAAACTACTTCAATACAAAACATAGAATGTGCATTACAACAAAAAACTACACCAAGAACAAAAAATAACATGTACATTAAAATAAAAACATTAAAATAGCATTAAAACAAAAAACTACATCAAAAACAAAACATAACATTTACATTAAAACCAAAACTATATTGAATCGAAAAACCTAACATGAGTTCAAACCTAGGTTGAGTTTGTACCTAGGTTTTAACAAAGAGAATAAACTTGAATTAGGAATAGGACTATTATCTGAGTTAAGTTATAAGTCACTATCAGTTTTAGCAATGAAAATGCTTTCATAGCTAGTAAGCAACATATTTGACATGACGCTCTTAACCATTTTCAAAGAAAATTCTTTCTAGTGAGCTTCGAAAACAGACTCTTCTGACGATGCCGATAGTTGTCTCTTATCACAACCCAGTTTGACGTTATTTTTAGTATCCATGCATTTTTAGAGGCCATGCATGAGTTAACTAGCACATCGTCTTAAGCGGTTGTAGATGAGACTCTGAGGTCGGGTATACCCTTGGATAACTTTCTATCATTTCCAAACCCCAGAGTATCCTCTTCAACTAGACTGGATGGGCATCAGTCCAGACCCGCAACTGGAGAGGAAGGATCCGACACCTCCCCAATCGCGAACATTCCTGACCAAGGATCGAAGTGGCTGGCTACTAAACTGAAGCCGCGCATACGTCTTCGGCAGAGCAAGCTCACACCACCTTACCAGATTTAAAGGTTGTCACGCTTTGGTCTAGTAAATACTCCCTGACGCGCTACGGCTCTGCAAGAACAAAAAACTAATCCCTATATATGAATGTATATAGTGTTTATTTATCCAATGTGAATCGTGAAGTGTAACAGCCTCTACGAATTGTAAAATATCTATGAGTGTTGTATGTATGTGTGTAGGCCTATATACGGAGAAGATGTTTTTTGTACCACCCCAGTCAGTATAGCTCGGGTTCCGCGAGGGACGCTAAACCCCTTCTCAATAGGTGCAGATAGTCTGAACTCCCCTGCGTTAAAACCCTAAGTATAGGTGAAATTAAGAAAAGGTAAATATGTGCACTGGGTGTATGTTTATATAGATAATAGTCTATGTGTTGTGAGTGTTTCACTGGGGATCCCGAGGGATGCCAACCCCCTCTTATTGGGTGCAGCTAGTCTGCATCCTCCTGAGGGATGTCTGCAATCGAACACATTGTCTCAAATTTTTTCATTAACAGACAAACTATTGACTCATTAGGTGCATTATAAAGACCTAGAGCCATACAAAGCTTCCGCACAGTTTCCGCGTAACACTCACTATATGTGTAATATGTTTTCACAATTAATATTCGTTGGTCAATTGTAAAGCGTTCCATAATAATTAATCTAAAAAAAATACAGATTGTATATAAATAAAATGTTGCCATGGCAACATTGCTTGCAATTTAAAACAGGCGTTCTGGTGAAAAAAACTCTATATATATTTTAAAGACAGCGTTCAGAGTACATTTTACATTTATACGCCATGGCCCATCTTTTGAAACGAATGGGTGTGTACAAAAAATTATTTCAATGCTTTACACAATACATATAGTTCGCGGTAGATCTATAGTTAACATATACGGTAGATATACTGTACATTATCACTACTACTGCTGCTACGGTAGTTTCGGTAAACTATACTGAGTACGGACTTGGCAATACCGAGTTTATTAGATGGATCTACAACTTTTTTAGGTAGTCATAGATTATATCCGTCTTTATCATCTTTCCTGTCAGCTCTCTCTTGACCAACTTGTCTTCTAACCCTGACACTACTGTAATATTCGAGGACAACAGATTTTTTTTTTCTTTTTAACATATCTTCCTACATATAATGGAGCTGGTGCACAGTACTTTAAAAGAATAATTTAAACTGAATTAAATTTCACGTAAACATTAAATCATTATATATGTAACAAGTTTACAAACAGTTATTTCAAACAAACAAGAAAGAAAATTGTTAATCAAATATCTTCTCTCTATTTTTTTGTCTTCAAATCTCGTCTTTAACTGAATCTGGAGTTAAGTCCAAACTAAGTTACTGCAAACTTCTTCCAGTCTAAACATGTCCCAACTTCTGCTACGTGCAGATGTCTTTTCTTTTGTTCAAAGTGTTTTTGGAATCAGTATAATTGGATTGAATTTTTAATGTAATTAACTTGGCGGAATGTTTCTTAGATTTTATTACACATTTCGTGAATAGATCGTTATCTACATTTGAGAAAAAATTAAACTAAAGGGAACATGTTTTTTAATTGTTTTGGTATCGATAGAGGCGATACAAATTGACGAATGGTTTAAAGAGTGTGTTCGTTCCCCAGTTAAACTTGTATCTTTTACAACTCTCAGGAGCTTACTTATATGGAGTAAAGGCCCGGCAATCCTGACTGATCCTACTTGGGATGTATGTCTAGTTTTTTCATGTAGTCTTCTACTTTTCTCTTTCATATATTCTATGATGTGTTTCTTGTCCAACTCTTCTTCTCTTCCGACCCAGACGTTATTAGAGTATTCGAGTGTCTTTATTTTATGTACTTTTTTCTTTTTTTTATAAAGTGATGATAACCAAGAGGTGTTTCGCCTTTAAACAACAAGGGCGAATGTATATTTTTTTGTTATCTTACTGGAATACGGTATACACCAAAATACACACACCAAAAGTACACATGCGAAAACATTGCACACATTTTCTCATTCACCCATACAAAATGAAGTCATCAAACTATCAGTTCGGATATTTTCAATCAATAACTGAAAATAAGCCAGAACGCCGTCTTCGAAAAAATATTGAAATAGTGCCTAAACTTGCTTCGGCGTAAATTGTATTTGATTTAAATCATACTTTTAAACACAGGTCAAAGTTTTTTTTGGTCCCCCCCCCCGATTATTTTCAAATGGTAAAATAGTTTTACTTCCGATTTTGTACACGAGTTTGTGTCAAATCTGAGAAATTGCGAATTTTAAAAACAGTCCCATGCCGATTTTTGGGTTGTTGATCGATAATTCACAAACTGGCATTTTATGAGAGGAACGTTTTAGTTAATTTCCTAATAGCTACATTTTATCGAGCTTTCAACAGCAGCGGCCAACTTTTATTCTCCCCCCCCTTTAATTGAATTTTAACTCAATGATTACTATAATCTCAATGGGTTAATCTATGATTACTCTGGGTTAGTAATCTTCAAATTTTACTAAAATATTAACGTAATCGATAAAGCCCATGGCTGATTTAAAATCAACTCACTCATCTGGTTATGACCCCTTGATCTACCAACACAAGTTAACATTTCCTTCAAGGTCCAAGGAACCAACTTTTGGACATAACACTTATAGGTTCTGTTTTTATGTAATATCACATAATTTCTTATATGATGTGGCTGGGTAAGCACCATGATGGTTTATTCAACTTGTTTTTTTAAATATTGAGAGTGTTCATTCTTATAATTCTGTGTGTAAAGTGAGAAAGTTTGTGAATTATTCTATGGCAAAACAATCCTGAGAAGTGCATCGATATCTGATAAAGCATTGGTAGGTAATTCTGCTTAATGAAATTGCCTATCTCGCACCTACGTGTTCAATAAATTGATTTAGAGCGTCAATGGATATGCCCGGAAACGGAAATAGCCACCTAATTCCCGATAGGTCAAACCTGGTTGATTAAAGTAATTAAACTGTTAAATATAGGACTGTTGTTTGTTTTAGGGCTTCCGGTGAAGATTCTAATCGTTCGTCGTAATCTGTTTGGGATGTGTGTTTGTACATCAGAACAGTGATTTGATGCAAGTTCTGTACCAGGATTTAAAATCATGGGATGTAAAAGATCATCCGATTTTGCAGTATATTATCTATATTACAGTATGCGCCAAAATAAACAGTACTGATAATGTAAGATTTTATTTACATAGTTTTACCAAGATAAACAAGTAAAAGGAACCAAAATAGGTTGGACTCGGGTAATAACATGTTCAATATGACCTCCGTTCAGTTTTAGGCAACACTCGTACCGTTTTTGAAGGGTTTGCATCAATCATTTTGTTGAAGAGTGTGTTTCATGCTCCTTATACACATGGTTATTTTTTCCTGCAGTTGGACGATTAGCTGGTGGGTCTTCACGGAAAATCTTCTCCTTCAACATTCCACTGACGTAGGCGTCTAGTGGTGTAAGATCGGGGGAGTGGGCTCGTTAAGGAAAGTTTGTTCTAAGTGAGATGAGGCGGTTGCCAAACGTTTCTTGAAGGAAAGCAATGTGGGTTAAGGCAGTGTGGCTGGTTGCGCCATCTTGTTGGAACCATTGTGAATGAGTAGACAGGCTTCGGGCACGACAAAATCTCCTGAGGTCTCCTATAAAACTATCAAGAATAACCCTATATCGGTCCTGATTTTCAGTAAGAGGATTTCCATTATTGTCTTCAACAAAGTATGGACGAGCCTCTCCCTGACACAGCTCACCAAATGGTTACACGCTTACTTTGCTGTGACCTCTCTACAACACTGTCAGAACGTTCAAACCCATGAAAACGTGTTGTCTGCTTGTTTATGAAACCATTATGGTGCACATGACATTGATCTGACAACCATACATCACTCAGAAACTCAGATTCTCCATAGCACATTGCTATCATTGAAGCGCAGTACTGAACTCCGACTGTTTTGTTTATACAATGCAAAGGTTGCCCAGTTTGTATCTTGTAGGGAAAACATCGTTTTTTAAACTTTCTTCTCAACGACGTATTGCTTATATTCTGTGATGTTCGGTTTAGGCTGCAACACTCTTCCTGCAACAGTAGTTGGGGGACCTGAATAGCTCTTCTGCTGCATCAAAACACTAATTGTTCTTCGAAATTTTTGAACAACACTAATAATCACAGCATTACTAGGCGGGTTTTTTGTGAAAATGTTCCTGAAAACATAATGCAGTGTGGGACAAACGTGGCCCACCCTCATGTCCAATTCCGTATGAACGAAAATAATGCTTTACGATAAAAGCTTTTTCTGCAGTAGTTAGCACCATGTCAGCAAAAACTAACCTCAAATGAGAAAGAAATAATAATCACGAAGACGTGACAACAATCAAAAGGTGACCTGATCCAGAAAGCAGCTACAGTCGATTCAGTTTCAGTACTGTTTATTTTGCTGCATACCGTAAAAAATGTTCTGAAGGTTAAGTCATACTTTTAAGACTATGCACTGACTGTGTCATTTAGAAGGAAATCGCCAAGCGTATAACTACGTTTTAAATTTAGATGAACGTTTTATTCAATTCAGACATGTTAGACTATTCAGGTTAAAACATCTCAGATTGTATGGAAAAAGATTTATCAAAGGTCATGATTCGATATAGAGACCAGTCAGTAGGTTTTACATTTTTAAATAAAGACATATCTCAACGAAGAAGATGTGATTATTACTGGATCATAATCTTGTACTAGAAGAAGAATGAAACGAAGATACTAAATGAATGGTCTCCTGAGAATATGAGAAGAGAAAAGTGAATGGTATGAAGTATTTTCTCGTTTTAAACATAATCCGGAAAATGTCTTTAAATTTCCTCTAATGAATTTCACAATGGGAGCAGTATTACAAAGATTAAAAATAAGGGACCAGAATTACAAATGTTAAAGTAATGGGACCAGAAATACAAATATTAAAATAATGGGACCAGAATTACAAATATTAAAATAACGGTACCAGAAATACAAATATTATAATAATAGGACCAGAATAACAAATATTAAAATAATGGGAGCAAAAATAGAAATATGAAAATAATGGGAGCAGAATTACAAATATTAAAATAATGGGACTAGAAATACAAATTTTAAAGTAATTTCTGTGGGTACATAGAAGTTGGCACGCACTTCAGAAGGGTATTTCATTCTCCAAGTTTTGTCCTGCAGCTATAATCTCTCGTGAACCTTGCATCTTATAACAAGTTGATAAACGCCATTGTGGTATTTACCCAGCCACACCCATCATACACCGTAATACAAACAGCTTTTCTAAACGTTGGTTTATTTAAATCAGTTGGGTTTTCTAAGTCTCGTGATTGTGTGCATCATTACTGTCTCCAACTCGGCTAGTTGTGTATCTATTAAACAGTTTCCATTAACCTCGAACGTTAAAGTGTCTCAGCCCTATCGGGCCTCGAAGCAGTACATGTATGAAAAACCTTTTATTCGCTATGTTCGTGTCGGTGACTTGGTCCAGCCTAATATCGTAATTATAAGAATATCACCTTTTCAAGAGTGGTTAGAGTTCGAAAATTACGTTACATTACTTCGTGATTGTCATTGTACAGAGATGGCATTGAAACCGTTACATGTACAAGAACTAATTCATTCAGTGTGTTAAGAATACACGAGATATGACCAAAAATCGTAAAAAACGGCTACCATTTTCACATTTTTAATTAGAATTTTCAGAATTTCAATAGAGTTCTACAGGAGCACACTATAGCCCTATATAACAAATTGTAGATAGCTTAGTGTTTAGGTACAGACGACATATACAATCAAGTCAACACGACAGCGGGCGGCATATCAAAAACCACTTCTTCGATTTTCCCAAGGACATGTAACGTGACACTCGGTGAGGAAACGAGATTGAATTCTTTGTGATGTTACCAAATTTCAAGTAAAAATATCAACTTTAAAATGGTTTTAAAGTTGTTTACTGAATACAGGTGGTTGAAAACAACAGAAATAGGAGACAAATTTCTATAAATCTTGAAAAAACAATATTCCGACAAAACAATAGCTTTATATAAAAGATGTCCTACAAAAACTCTAATTAAAATTTTTTGAATGAAAATACCTAGTGTATCTGGTAACCCTATTCCTACATATTCTTACAAGAAACACGCAGATTTCTGCAGATTATCATCAATCACGCTGATTTACAATTTCTTTGTTATGCCTATGATGACGAACACTGAAGACCGCCTGAAGGTAATAGACCGCACCCATAGCCACGCGTCACACCCGGTAATAAGTATAATCATTTCCGGTATATAAAGGAAGCAGTAAATCGTAATAGAATATATCCACTCTCATATTTTAGAGATTTACGATATACAGAAAGACTCACAAATAGTTCCAAATCTTGTGTAGATGCCAACGAGAAATGGTGTTATTTCTTTAAATTTTTAAACTATGTATGTCTTAATATTAGTATAAAAACTAAAAATACCGTATTGCCAACACAGTATACGAAGTATTGGTTAAGTTTGGTTATTGTAAAATAATTCGACTCCATTTTTTGACTGAAGTTCACGTTTCATGGCTTGAGGAAACAGAAAATGTGATTTTCTTCATACCGTCCGTCCGTTGCTATCTGTACATAAGCATGATAGCAGCAACCAAAATTAAGATAGGAACATGAAATTTGGTGAAGAGAAACCTATTTAAATTTTAAAAATCTAATTTAAAATCTAAAAATGGCTGCCTATTAAACAGTTTCATGTTCATACAGTTTTTTACTCAACTTACACACTAAATTAGATAAAAAATTTTATATTTCAATCTCCATGTAATGGTATCATACCAATATCTCTACGAAGACATAGGGAAGGTATTGTCAAACAAATTTAATTTTAAACCCTGACCTTCCATAGAAATGTGATATTTGTATAGTTACGAGATCTGGTAGGGCCTAGTCGAGCGATACCAGTGGTAGAGACTTTGCATATATACACATCTACGATGCCCGTTATGACATAGCCGTCGTAAAAAAATTAATTACATACAATTACGTAGTTCAGAAAACCTGTGTAACAACTGTTTTAAACAAACTTACCCTACTGGATAAGAGTCCTTAATCGACCAATAGAATTTAATATTTTTTTAACAAAGTCCAAGAAACCAACGACTTGGCCATTACATTTAGAGAATCTGAACACGAAATTATAATTTTTTTATCGTCTTTAATGTTTTGACCACATTTTGCTCACATGTAGGCCTAATCTTTGAGGACAAAAATGTATTACTAACGCCATTTCTCCGAATATGGTGGTTCGTGAGTGATCGTTAAAAACCTTTAAAAAACAGCCATGGGGTTGATATAAAATATTTAATTTCTCAAAATCGGCTAAAATGATTTCATTCAAATTTTAATGAAATGTGAAGATTATTAACCAAAACCCGTGTGCAGGCATATCTGGCAATACAACTAAATTTAACCTTGACCGCCGCCATTAAAAGATTTCCTGACCCTCATAAAAGCATAAATATGTTTTTCAAATACTTACGATTACGTCTTATTTCAAGTCAAACGTACTGCAACTGCTCTTACCTAAAAACAAAACATTAATATGTAATCAAATAGCTTAAAAAACATACAACAAAAACATATCCAGACAAAATGGCCTTGCAAATTATAGAGTCCGAATTAAAAAAGATTAATTAAAGGGTTGTAAATAAGAAAGAAGTTAACGGACTCCACAGGAAGGAACTGGGATAAGGAGGGAGTCGGTGAACAACATATTTAGTTTATAACCCACATGAGAAAATGTTAAGTAAGGAGACGTTCTACGCGATGGTAAAGCTTTTAAAACAGATCCATGAAGAGTGGGAACAATTTGGGAGCGGAGGTTTTTAGGGTCTATAAATGACCATATTAGGTGGGTGCAGCACTTCGTCTGTAAAAGATTAATTGAAGAAGGTGATTAATTGAAGTAGGTAAGATTATGAGAACGAAGTAGAGACTCCAGAAGAAGGAACAGCGAGATGGAAGAAGGATCTTTGTGTCGATGAACTACATATTTAGTTGATTATACACCCATAGAGGAGAATATTAAGTAAGGAGGTATTCTACGCGTTGGTCAAGCTTATAGAACAGTTCCAAGTAGAGGGGAACAGCCAGGGAGCGGAGGTATTTTGGCTTTTTAAAAACGTACAAGGTGAGTGGTGCGACAATTTGTCTATAAGAGGTTAATTGAAAGGTTGTAGGTAAAAAGATGAGAACGAAGAAGATGGACTCCAGAAAAAGGTACAGCGAGATGGAAGAAGAATCAAAATGTCGATGAATTAAGGAGATGGACTCCAGAAGAAGTAACAGCGAGATGAAAGAAGGGTGAAACAGTCGGTGAACAACATATTCAGTTGATTATACACCCATAGAGGAGAATTTTAAGTAAAAAAAGGCGTTCTACGCGATGGTTAAGCTTTGGGAATAGTTCCAAGAAGAGAAGAACAGCCAGGGAGCGGAGGTTTTAAAAATAACGTGCTGGGTTAGTGCAGCAATCCGTCTACAATATATATTGTATTGGGTGATGATTGGATTGTAGGTAGTATAATGAGAATTAAGGAGATGGACTCCAGAAGAAGTAACAGCGAGATGAAAGAAGGGTGAAACAGTCAGTGAACAACATATTCAGTTGATTATACACCCATAGAGGAGAATTTTAAGTAAAAAAAGGCGTTCTACGCGATGGTTAAGCTTTGGGAATAGTTCCAAGAAGAAAAGAAAAGCCTGGGAGCTGAAGCCTTTTGGGTTTTGAAAATACCAGACTAGGTGTGTGCGGCACGTCGTCTATAAAAAATTAATTGAATGGTTGTAGATAAGAACTGATAACGAATGAGATGGATTCATGAAGAAGGAATAGCGAGATGGAAGAAGGGTAAAAGGATTAGTGTATTATAAAATTACTTTTTGATTCTTATTGTTGAAAGACGGCATCCATAGATCATTTTCTCTCTTTGACTGATAACTACCAAACTCCCTTTTTTTTGGTGACAAATTGTTTTCATTAGTTTTAATTTGATTTTGAGAATAGACGAATGAGAAAGTTTGTGCAACAGTTCAGCACCGTGTATTATTATTGTTTTATATAATAACTCATTATTCCTTGAAGTTCTTCTAGTAATTAAAATTCACAAAAATAACATGAACAAAATATTGTGCATGATACGTATCCAGTCTTTTGTCTCTGAATACTTTGAAGTGCACAGTATGGAATGCTTTCAGTTTATCTCGCTCCACAAACAATACGTAGGAAATTTGGGATACAAGTTGCTAAAATTTAATTTAATTATTACTTTCACAACACATCTATTTCTATATTATTACATGTCTGATAGGTGAATAGTTTAATTTACAATTATCATTAAAATTGCTTTTGAGTATTAACTAATTAGAATTTGATTAAAAATAAGTATGACGTAATAACACAAATATATACGCGGTGTCCTAGAAAGAAGTCGCTATTTTTGAATTAATATGCCGGACATATGGAACACTCTACAAACTTGAGACTTTATAGTTATGTTACATAGATATGTAAAAAAATTACCATCGAGTTTGTTAAGGTTAATAAAAACAAAATGACGGAATATAATAAATAAAGGTACGTTTTATTAAAATAATTTCAATTTTCATAACCATTACAAATTGTTGATTTGCAGATGAAATGAACATGTATAAAATTGAATAAAGAAAAATATCAGTAATAATTTATTAACGATCCAAATTTGACCTTTATTCGAATTTAAGTTCATCAATAACACGGATTGTAACGAAACAAAAAAGAGTCATAAGTGCTTTTAAAAATTTCCGAGGTATCAACTGTAATTTCTCTTCAATCAGCCACTTTAACTCACTATCTATTGATATAAGTTGAGAATAAACTGTTACTTTCAAAAAGCCCCATAGGAAAATCGCGTCAAATCTGAGGATCTTGAAGGCCAGTCCATGTGAAGTTGCTACCACGACCTATGGAATCAATCGTAAAAGTGTTTTAATCATTATAAATAAAACAAACACCTCATAAATGTACAGGATGGGAAAGTCATGAAATTAAGTTTTTCAAAAATAAATTTAAACGGAGACCTTGGCTTTGTATGAGCAATAATCCGTACTCTTTTAAATCTTAAAAATTGAAAGTACGTGAGATGAAAATCCCCCAAGAGTTAGACCATACTTAATCAAGGGGGAAAATAGCCATAATAGACAGCCTTCATTACAACCAAGTCCGATATTTTACTCAGGACTTTCAAACTAAATAAAACTGAATTAAATTTTTTTACAAAGGTTTTCTATGTTTATACTTCAATCTAAATGCTGATAAATAACTATAATCAGAAAATTAACTTAATGGTTTAATTTTAATGGCTGGTTTTTATATTGTATGTTAATTTTCACTGATTTTGAGTAATTAGGACTACTAAGAAAGTGCATTATTTGTGTTTTTTATTATTAATTTTAAGCCATTCTATCTGTGACCCACGCATCCAGAGCAGATATTATAAAACTGATATAGTTTTATATATTACCCTCTTTCATTACAGCTGTAGTATCATCAGCATAAATAATAAGTTAATATCATCATTACTTGGCAAGTCATTTATATACATTATCAAAAGAATAGGATCCAGAATTGAACCCTGAGGCACTCCTACTCTAATCGGAGCCTATTCGGATCCATTCTCACCACTGACAATGATTAAAATAGTTTTTGTTTACTGGATGAATTAAACCAATTTAGACAACTACTTTTAAAGACATGATATTTCACTTTCTTCGGTAATATGTCTCACACAATCGAAAGCTTTTGACAAATCACAGAAAGGATCAACAACTACAGCTCAATCATCCAACGTTTTTGAAATGTTCTTTACGAGAGCTGTGAGAGCTAAAACCCTTACGATATCCAAGTTGCTTTATGTTTAATATTTTGCAATCGTTAAGATGACTGTTGATTATATTCATAATATTATTCAACAAATCGGTTTAACTACCACAATATGTTAATAATATTGACCTTGTAGGCATGTATTAAACTGTTATGAGGGATGTGTACATTGGGCTGGGAAAAGTGGCTGAGAGAGTTGGTCTGGTGGTTAATGGGACCAAAATAAAGAAGATACAATTGGAATTAAATAAAGAGTACTGGCTGCCAATACTTTAAATAACTCTTGAAAAACATGATTTGTTTTGTCATTGTTATTTTAATTTAAGGCAAAAAGTCTTAATCACCAAAGCCTTATAAAAAAACGATGCAATGAACATAAAATAAAGAACGGTATCTCTTGAATACTCTAATACGGTCAGGGTCGGAAGAGAATTAGGGGTCGTCAAGAAGAAAGACAAAGATCTCTAACCCAAGACTACATGAAAGAGGTGTCGATCGAACTTACGTTTTCCAAGGTCGTATTCACTATAGTGTGAGACTGACGGTTGAAGAGCATGAATAGTTCTCAAGCTATGATAATACACACATAGGCTATAAGGCCAGTTCTTATATTTGGTTCCGAATGCTGGATTTTGACAAAATTTGATGTAATGTACCTGATTAGATTTGAGAGGCTAATTTTAAGAATATTTGTAGCAGTGAAAGAAGGAACAAAATGATGACACCAACGGTGAAATAACACTCATTTCTATAAATGCAAACGTGGACGATCAGAGTAGCACCGTTGAGCTGATCATGTGTCTAGCATGCTAAAGAGGTGTCAATGAAACTTTTAATTGAATATATTTATGGGAAGAAAAGAGTTGACAGGTCAAGACTGCGGTGGGCGGATTGAGTTACAGCCGATGCTTGGTCATTTTGGGGGTGCGTGACTGGAAAGTGACAGCGCCGGATAGAGCGAACTGGCGATCAATGTTGGGGGAGGGCATGATCCCTCGTGGGTTGTTGCGCACCAGGAAAGTAAATAAGTGATTAAAGTACGATTTTTTTTTTACGGTAGACGTTCATTACATAAATAAAAAACTCACCTTTTCGCCTTTTCTGTTATTCAAAGTTAATTGGAGATTGTATTAAAATTTTGTTTCGATTCTTATAAGGGGGGCAAATTGTGAAAACATTTAATACTTAAGCAGTATAGGGTGGGTTTGATGATCGTAAGTTTCTTACGTATTTGACTGTTTAATGGCTTCAGGAAGCACAAAAAATGGTTTTTGACTTGCTTGTCCACAGTCCACAGTCTCTGGTCTGTAGGTAAGCACTGTGGCGATCACTAAACTAAAGACAGCGTGATATTTGGTATACAATAGAATTGATTAGACATTTATTGCAACAACGATACCATGATAAATATCCATACTTAAATACTATATAAAACAGCCCTCAACAGGTCATAATCCCAATTACAAGTGTTTTATTATATACAAAATAGTGACATTTCCTAATCTTAAAGAATAACAATTTTGTAAAAACTCATATACATACATGAAACGCTCATACATATATTCATAGAAACAAATTATTAAACTTAAATTCCACCCAAATACGTAGAGTCACATCAAAACCAGCAATTACGAAGAGAAATTATATTAATATAAATAAAAAATTTAAAAAACAAAAATGTATATGAAAAAAATCAGCTACACTTGCACTACGAAAGGTTTAGGGGTCTATACTGTGCTCATATAGAATACTATTGAAATTCAGTAAAACCAAATAAAACTGTCAAAATTGTGGCTAGTTTAAATAGTTTTCGTGGGCATATTTCGTACGTTACTCAATTTACAGCACTAAATTAAATATCAATATTGCAGATTTCAATTCTGTATGTAATGATATCAACCTCTACGGTATCAAAAGCCAAGTTATTGTTACATCTCGTATTAATAATGAGATCCGGCAGAACCAGTCACCGACACAAGCACCGCAAGGCTCGTGGAGTTTGTTCAACCTGTATAACAACTGTTTTAAACGACATTTACCCTACTGAACAAGACCACTTAATCTAGCAATACAATTTAACATTTCCTACATAGGCCAAGAAACCAACTTTTAAATTTACAAATCTGGTTGCATTACATTGTATGATGCGGCCTGGGTAAGTACCAAGATAAGCTATTCAACTTGATTAAATTTAGTGATGGAGAAATTACAAACACTGGATTCGATAGGAACGGATTATCGATATACAAAAAGGAAGGCTTATTTTAATACGAAAATTTACTAGGTCGGCTACAGCCGAGCTGGACAACGTGAATTAAATTTTTTACTGACTGTGCGAACTAATGCTGGTGTGTGAAAACGAAATTGGATATCAGGGAGTCGAGTAAATATTTTGGGATTAATATTAACTCAATAAACATCAAAAGCTACATAGAACTGAGTGATGCCAAATCCTGGACATATTACTCCCAATAAACGATAACATAAGATCACGATGATTACAATGTTATAAAGTGCTGAGATTTGGCGGATACGTTCAAAATCATAAAGTACAGTAAATTATTATATCTGGGTAAAGAACTGTTAGAATCGCTTGCACCTATCGCACGGTTTCAAATCTGCGGCTCTTGTGGTGACAAGAATAATTCATCAACTAATACTCTAAAGGCAGCTTATTGCCAAGACCGCAAGCCGGGAAGATTGGTTAATTCGAACGCAAGACGAGATGAAAAACGATAAAACGAGTGAGGTGGAGACGTTACTCGCCTTCATTGCGCTGCAAGTGAAGACAATGCTTTCAACGCATTTTTCATTTATAGTAGATTGAGAGGCGAAATAACCGGTCCGAAATTCACTGTGGATACCGCCTACCTAGACAAAATTGTTGAAACATGATTAACAGTGTCATAAAACTGGAATGCAGTGAGAGACTACGTTACGAATATCGCGTAAGATATGTACAGTCACGTATTGTCTAGCCCAGTAATGAAAAAATACAATAAGCATGAAGAACCGATAAAGGCAATGATATTGACTCTGAAATATTGAAGAAGATTAATTTCAGAAAAGGACACTGTAGGAAGGAAAGGATTTATGAATAAAACTGACGAACCGGAATCCTAAACATGGAGTGTTTCCTTATGCTGAATACAAATTTTACCCTTGAATAATTCTTGCTGGAGGTAGACTCACCTTAAACAAACGGTGGTTGCTGAGAGTGGAAGTTGACGAATTTGTTATTTATATTCAAAGGCATTGGCATACATTACTTTGATTCCACGTTCACCTTTCAATATGGGAAGTCCATAAGCAATGAAAAAGAAGTAGGAGTGTCAGCGCTACTAGTCATAATGGAAATATCATCACTACACTACTGGTTGGGCTGGTGCATTCGATGAATCATTTGGCTATTTCCCTTATGGCACATACTGAAAGCTGAAAGTCGAACCAAAGTAGACTCGACCTGTTGATACAAATGAAGTACGTGAAGGCTACGAGACCAGTTAAGACCAACTTTCTGGAAAAACACGAAACAAGTGGACGTCATATTTGTTCTAAACTTCCTCAGTAAACAAATATTGTCGTGTAGGTTTTCCGCAACCTTTCGAAAGCAATAAATTTTAACATTAAACATTCTTTTGTTCGTTTAATTATTTTAAATTACAATTTGATTTATGAACTCTATTGTTTCTAAAGTTTTCCTTATCACACACAGCTCGTTTAAGTTTTAATAAAGCACATTTTAGCACACATTAATTTATATATGCTAATATATCCGCAGTCACATGTACTCGTGGCGACCAATCAAAAACATGGAGGCGTTGTACGTTTTTAAAACTAAATTCAATTAATGTCTAATAAACACGCGATGCGGGTTTCTAGTACGGGAAAAAAATAACAAGTGTTCGATAAAAGACAGTAGAGCAGAGATGTATCTATTAATACGTGTACTAACAATATACAGGGTGGCTGATAAGTCACGCCCTATTTATAAAGTGTATTTGTTATGAAACGTATTACAGGTTTTACTTACCCAATATACGTAGTGTAGGGTAAGTTTGGTAATCGCCAAAACGTTTGATCACAATTTTTGGATTGATTTTCACATTTCATGACTAAAGTAATATTCGACTTGTCATCCTTCCGTCGATATCGTCTGCAAGATAGCTACCACAATAATTAAAACGGACTATAAATGAAATTTGGTATAGAGGACTTTTAGTGTGCTATAAAAACCCTACTGAAAATCCAAATCAAAAGTTAAAATGGCCGATATTTTTAATAGTTTGTTGATCATATCGAATGCACATTAAATTAGATAATAATTTCAATTTTGCATCTAATGGCGACAACCTTACCACTCTACGAGGACTAATAGATATTAATGTCTAAAATGTAATTTCCAAACATGACCTCCACTATATTATACTTTGGTAGTGACGAAATCAACGACAGGAACGTAGCGAGTGGATCAAAAAAGTACAGCTTCGAAGTTCGCCAGGGTGTAGACACTGACACCAGCGAAATGGAGTCTTTTTATGCACATTAAAGAGGCACGTTAGGGTCTAACGTGTTAAAACAGTGATAATATTACGAGGTTCATAAAACTTGTGTAACAACTTTTTTAAACTAACTTACTTTATTTGATAAAATCCATTAATCTACCAATACTAGACTATTAATTTTTCCTATAAGGGCCAAGAAAGCAACTTTTGATCACATTTACATGATTTTCTTCAACACATTGTATATTCATTCTGGGTAAGTACTATGATGACGACCATTAACAAATCTTTAAACAAAATGGATGCGAGGAATTGTTTGCGCTATAACAAATGTTATAACTAAATGGTAAACCTTCGGTTTTTTTAACTGTTAATTAGAAAACCTAATTCATTGAAATCTAGGTCCATGTGAGTAAATATTAATATCAATTAATCACTATTTATTGTCTTAGGAGATGTGTATTGTAGTTTACTATACGAGGTTTTGTACTATTTTATATTTTTTAATCCAATCTTTGATAACTTTTGAATTTTGCAAATTATCGAAAATAAGTAATAATGTATATTGAGCTTTTGAGGATGTGATGGAACCTTAATCCACCCCCATTTATTATAATATTGTGAGCTTCATATAAAAGGTTTGAGCCGATTTTTATCAATTTGGAAATTATTAAGATATATCTGGAGAAATTTGTTCTTGTCTACAGTGTTTTTTTTCTCTTTTTCTTTCGTTTTGTTGTTATTTTGCACTATTTATTATTGTTTATTTTATTTTATTTATTTACTTATTTTGTTTTTTTATCAAACATTTTTTATATATGTATATATATTAACATGAATGCGTGTGTATTTTTGTAGGTATATTTTTTTCTCTGTGAGTTTAGATTTATATATGTATATCATGATTTTATTTATTTTTTTGTATTGTTGGGGAGGAAGAGAGAAGGGGAGGGAATCGTACCGGTTCTGTTTTTGTTTTACAGTTTTCGATTGTGTTATATCTAAAAATTACATTGCTTATGGTATTTTATATTAATCTTTTGCATTGTATCGTAGAATGTATTGTGATGGTCTTAGACTTGGAGGCGTGGTCAAGCTGCTCCCTATTGTGATAAGAGTGAGGCTTTGGCTTTGCCAGTGACAGTCCACAGTCAGTAGGGTTTGTGTGCATGTAGCAGCTGAGGATGATGACTTGGTCATTAAAATGTCGTCTTGTATTTGTGTTGCACATATAAAGTGATATTTTGTGGAAAACTGTGTTTTCGTTTATTTATTTATCTGGAGATTTAAAAAAAAATTGCTACACGATCCAGCAGGTCAAACTATTGTTTTAAAGTGAAATAATTTATTAAATTAATGAATAAAAATCTAAGTATTTTTGTCATTAAACCATTGTTCAATACCGTACTGAATCTGCTAAGCAATTTACGCACAATTCAATAACTTCCAACTAATGCAGGGTATATATCCCCCCCCCTGCCTGTGAACAAGCCATCTAACTGTCTGCCTAGCGTACCGATTAATTGTCATTAACCACAGAATAGATTGATTTAGATCAAAGTAGGTTAATTGGTATATTACGTCTTTAGATTTAGTTCATTGTATTTGTTTCAAGAGTTGCTATGGCTACCAGTGTAGAGGAGCGAGTTAATTGTCTCCGGTAATAAAACATACGTACATCAGACATTTTCAGTTATTAATGATCATTTTTCAATCTGTTTAAAATCATTACAATCCATTATAAGAATGGACCTCAGTTTGCTGCTTGATAAATTTTATTCATTTTTTTTTTTTTTTTTTTTTTTTTTTTTTTTTGTTAAAAAAAAGTAAGTTTCAAATTGCGGATATATCTACTGTACAACCAAAACTTGCTTTCAGTAAACGTTACATTTTAATTAAAAGTCGATGAGCGCTATTATAGTACTTATCCGGCCCTATTATTATTATTTTTAACCGATCCTGTTTCTTCGCCTAATAGGAAATGTTAAATTAAAATTTTATTTGTAGTTCAAAGAGGTTTTTGTAGATCAAAATAAGGCAAGTTTATTAACATAGAGTTTCTGAACCTCGTAATTCTTTATATCACTACTTTCTTGATGTCGTCTAGGCCAACGATCTTCGTAGATGTGTATGTATTTAAAAGTCTGTACTCGATTCGCTCATGTATGTGTCGAGGCATCTCGGGCCTCGAAGCTTTACATTGATAAAGAAGCCACCTGCTGGATCTCCTAACTATACCAACATCCCATTTTTTTCAGAACATTGTCATCTTTGTCAACCATTGAAAGGGAACTTGTCATCTTAGAGATGCGAGTTCCGTTGAATAAATGAAAAATTGAAAACTGGTAATTTATACGTAATTGAGTGTATTATAAGTTTAATAACATATGAAATACGAACATAAACTGTTTAATTTGACAATTTTAACTTGATTTTTTTTTTTGAATTTCAATAGACAACGGTAGAGCTTTATACCAAATTCCATGCTACTGTCTTAATTTCTGTGGCCACTGTCGTAGGCCCTACATATAGAGGACAACGAAGGGCACGTCTAAAATCTCTTTCTCAGTTTTCTGGGGTCATAAAACGTGAAAAACAGTAATTATTTCACTTTGTAATTAATTAGAGCAAAGATGAAGAATTAAAATAAGCAATTATTATCTAATTTAATGTGTTATAACACTCGATATGATCAACAAACTATTAAAAATATCGGCCATTTTAACTTTTGATTTGGATTTTCAGTAGGGTTTTTATAGCACACTAAAAGTCCTCTATACCAAATTTCATTTATAGTCCGTTTTAATTATTGTGGTAGCTATCTTGCAGACGATATCGACGGAAGGATGACAAGTCGAATATTACTTTAGTCATGAAATGTGAAAATCAATCCAAAAATTGTGATCAAACGTTTTGGCGATTACCAAACTTACCCTACACTACGTATATTGGATAAGTAAAACCTGTAATACGTTTCATAACAAATACACTTTATAAATAGGGCGTGACTTATCAGCCACCCTGTATATTGTTAGTACACGTATTAATAGATACATCTCTGCTCTACTGTCTTTTATCGAACACTTGTTATTTTTTTCCCGTACTAGAAACCCGCATCGCGTGTTTATTGGACATTAATTGAATTTAGTTTTAAAAACGTACAACGCCTCCATGTTTTTGATTGGTCGCCACGAGTACATGTGACTGCGGATATATTAGCATATATAAATTAATGTGTGCTAAAATGTGCTTTATTAAAACTTAAACGAGCTGTATGTGATAAGGAAAACTTTAGAAACAATAGAGTTCATAAATCAAATTGTAATTTAAAATAATTAAACGAACAAAAGAATGTTTAATGTTAAAATTTATTGCTTTCGAAAGGTTGCGGAAAACCTACAGGACAATATTAGAATCCTGAATAATTACGGCTTCCACTCACTTCGCTCAAGTGGGTAACTTGGCCTTACACGTGCTGTATATTGTTACAAATTTAACAAATCTTCCAATTATATTTTTTGAATTTAATTTGAATCGAAATAGTGTTAAAGCCTAAAACTAAGATTGAGTGTTCAAAATAACAAAGAATATAAGGTGCGTCCCACGAAGAGGTAAACGCTTTTAATTTTCTCTTAATTGCTAAATCCTCAACCGATTCTTTTGAAACCTTACCTACTTTTTAATAAAGTTACCAAAATTTTTGTAAGAAATGTTCGTCACACTGGTGTTTATAGAAAGAAAATGGCGGCAACACGACCAAAAAAAACTTTTTTACCTTTTATTCTTGCAGGTTTAATTGTTGAAGAGCTGATCGATTCAAGTTAAAAAAACAGCTGTTCGATTCAAATTAAACAACAATTATGTTAAAACAGAAACTTATAATCTTATTCTTGTGAGTAGAAAGTTACTGCCCTTTGTAGTTGTAAAATGGTTTTTACAGTTGATCAAAAAGTAAAGTGTTGTGCGTGGACCGTTGTTTTTAATAACGCTGCAGAATCAATTAGACAATTTTAGGTTGCCTTCCCAGGTGTTGATCCACCAACCAATCACTCAATAATTAGGTGGAAAGATTTCTTGTTGGAAACGGGAAGCGTAATGAAAAAGTTCACTCGATCTCCTTATAAGGGAAGAGAAGTACTGATATGCGCTTTATTACTCCATTCTCCAGGTAAACCTTGATATCTTAGAAAAGTAGAGCTCGAAACTAGAGTACAGAAATCTTCAGTGCAGAAAATAGTAAAGAAAAATAAAATAAAATTATACAAAAGCACCTAGTCCATAATCTAATTGAAGATGATCCGGACAGAAGAGTGGAGTTCTGTTCCCTCATCATTGACTTTTATGAGACAGATCCTGATTGGGATACTCGTTTTTTTTTTCCTTTTTTTTTTTTTTTTTTTTTTTTTTTTTTTTTTTTTTTTTTTTTTTTTTTTTTTCAGACGAGTAGATTTTCTACCGCAGTGGTATTGTATTTAGACATAACTCTATTTATTACAACACTCAAAACACTTACGTTGTTTATCAGAAACTTCTTAAATCAAAAGGAATTACAGTGACTGTTAATGGCGTGCTGTATTATGACATTTCAGACACCACTATGATTGGAAATAGGTATGAAAAAGTTTTAAATCAACAAGTACTGCATCATTTTATGATTCCGGAAATGGGCAAAGCTATTTTTCAATAAGATGGTGCTTAGCCCCATTATGCAAATTGAGTCATATAGTTACTAAATAACAATCTTCAAGTGCGTTGGGATTGGCCACCGCGGTCTCCTGATTTAACTGTTTATGACTCTTTCTTATGGGGCTGTTAAAGGAGCAGGTGTACACCCAAACAACAATGATGAGGATTTGATGAGCGTCAATAAGAACTTCTTCAGATCCCACATAATTACTTTACAAGGACGTACGAGTAATTTGTTAGGTTTTGCTATCAGTGTGTCGCTGTGGATGGGTTTGGGTTTGAATAAATACAGTAAATAATTTTTTAAATCTTATTTTCATTGATTTATAAAACAAATAATTAGTTTTTAGTTTGTCTTAAAGGAAAATTGAGTTTGTATCAAATTACGTTTTAGCAATAAAAGTTTTTCCCAACGTAACAAAAGCTGTAGGTACTTTATTTTAAAATCTGTTTCTTGTGTTGCCGCCATTTTGTTTCTATAAACACCAATGCGTTGAAATTTTCAAACATTTTTGCTAAATTTATTAAAAAAATAAATGAATTTTCAAAAGAAGTTGAGGAATAATGTGCCATACAATTTTTGATTGAATAATATTTTCTTTTAGTCTCATTATTTCAATATTCTATGATCCCAGTATTTTTTTGCACATCTTGTATATATAGACGTCATAAGGGAAAAAAAAAACACAAATCGCAGAACCTTGCAACACAAGAATTACCAACAACATAAAACCGAGAACTTACACGAGTCAACTAAATAAACAGAGGTTTGTATGCCATCGGCGTGGTTACCTAGAGTTTTATCGGGTTGAAAAACCTTTCATCCCCTCTCTCAACAATTCAGAGCGTTAGTATAATTTTTATTCGATTAAATCTACACAATGAGCGGACACAAGATCACGCACTAAACTTTTGAAAGTGGAGGCAAAAGGTCGGTTCACCACGCAAAAAGAACCACACCAATATCATACAACCATTGTTTATTTAGTTGTGTACGTTCTGTATTCATCTTCGTGCTATTAATTCCTTATGTTGTGAAGTTACCTGATCATTTGTGTATATTTTTGGTTATTTTTACCACTCAGACCCTGTTCTTACAATTTTAGTTTTACTATCTAGGTAGTTTTTTGTTTGTTTTTTTTTTTCTTTTCTTTTTACATTTCTCTTATTCTAAATTTATCACTTCAAAACAGATGATAACTTTGCTTCTGAAAACGTTCTGTATTGGTTTTCTAGACAACAAATGATGAAAAATGTGCGTTATAACTATATCGATAATATATGAACAATTTACCATTATCCAATAACTCTAAATCCACAATAATCAATGATCTCAAATTTTATTATTATAAAACAGCATTGATCGTATTTGTTAATCTGGAAATTAATTTATGCACAATTCAATGGCTACTAACAACGTCGCGCTGTAATCCCCACTTCCCTCAACACGTAAACAAACCATTCGTCTATCGAACTTACCGATTCATTGTCATTAACCATACAATTGATTTATTTCCATAAAAGTAGGTTAATTGGTGTATTGCAATTCCAGATTTAGTTCGTTATTATTTGTCTTCTAGAGTGCAACGTTATAATAGTTACCAGTGTTGAGAAGCAGTTTAATTGTCTTTTGTTAAAAATAGAATATACTTTGAATAATGAATTATTTATAGTATTTATTAACCGGTTCTTTAAGGGATGCCGTATTTGTTTATTTACCCTCTATACGATATATAGTATAAATTTGGTAATCGTACAAAATTTAGACTTCTGTTTTTAAACTGTTCTACACGTATAGATTAAATAGTGAAATCGAAAAAGTGATTTTCGACATGCTGTCCGTCACTCGTCGTCGCCTGCACGTTAGCATGATAGCGGCCATAAAAATAAGAACATGACATTTGGTATAAAGAACTATTGTGCTCATATAGAATCGTATTAAATTTTTATTTTAACCAAAATATCAGTATGACGGCCATTTTAAATATTTTTGTGTTAATATCGCGTGATTGTTCAACTTATATACACTATACTAGATAAAAATGTCCAGTTTTCAATTATGCACGTAATGACAAATTTTCTCTCTCGGATTACAAATGGGAATTTATCGTTAAAAATCTAATTTTGAACTCTGACTTCCAAAGAAAATGTGATATTCGTAGAGTTACGAGACCAGCCAGGTCTAAATCACCGATAAGAGCGTAGCGAAACTCCTTCACATATGTACAGCTTAGAGGCCCACCAGAGCTAGCTATTGAACCAAGCGAAGCCAGTAGGGACTTTTTAATATATACACATCTACAAGGACCTCTAAAGGCCTTACAGAAGTGAGGAATATTGTGATATACACAATTACGAGGTTCTGTGTAACAACTATTTTCAAACATACTTACATTACCCTACTGGATAGGACCTCTTGATCTACCAATACAATTTAACATTTCCTACAAGGCCAGTGAAAACAACTATTGGACATTACATTTAGAACATCTCCTGATATTGATTACATGATAGGGCAGGATAAGTACCGTGATGCCGCCCATAAATTTGTTTATAATTTAATCTGGCAAAAGCACATTCCAAGCAAGAGACGGACAGGAAATTCTTTTGTAAATATATTCGCTCATTTCACTAGAGAACGTGTATAAACGACCACATAATATATTCAGCCAAATATGATTGATATTTACAGGAGGACAGATTTAACCCCTCATCTCATTATGACTACATCCTTTCGTGATATATTAAACAGCTCATTGCACTCTTATTTTACAATTAACATACCTTTAATTAATTTTTAAAGCGCCGTTCTTTTGGACAGTGTTCCGTAATTTGACCCACGGTACGAACAAGGCAATAAACGAGTTTTTTGTATTATTTTTAAAAAACCTTCGGCGGCTAACGGGTTTGGAATCCGAAGTACCCTGTTGCTGGATCTACACTTTTCTTCATCTAGGTTTGAGTCACATCCTTCTATTTCATCTTTCCTATCAGATTTTTTTTCTCTTTCCATTCTGACAGTATGACTAGTTGGTCTCCGTTTTATGCTTTGTTAAGGTGATAATGACTGCAATGGTTTTTCGCCCTTAAACTACGGAAAACACTCAAGTTTATGTATTGGTATTCTTTCATCAAACAAGCAGTCTTTCCGGAATAGTAAATAACCATTACAATTCGCTCTCTTGTTTTCCTGTAGGGTTGCTACATAGCACATATATTGATTTATCGTCTGAGGTAAATCTTTACAGGTAAAGGAAACGCATGGTTCAACGGGGAGATTCTGTGCACGAAATGTGACCTGCAAGAGGAAAAAGTACAGTACCTGCTCTTTGAATATAAACTGCTCTTTGAAAAAACAGCAAAAGTCTGAAGTCCTTTGATTGTTTGTGAGGGGCTTTGACAACCTCTTAATACCACTTGGTCAATAAGATTCTAAAGTTTGTGAAGTTAATGAATCTGGAAAGGACATCCTTTCTGAGACCAATAAATCATCGCAGCTAACGTGCTAATAGGAATAGTCAGGCCAAACAGAAAAATAAGACCCCTCCAGGGTCTATTAGATTTTTACACTGATTAGAATAAAATAGTTATACATTATAATTTTTATTTTACCCCGTAGCGAACGTACACTTGTAGGTCTATAACAAAAGAGTCAAATTTGACCAGTACTCTGATATGGGGATTTTTTATATTGTAATATTGGTTTACGTGCAGTTCGGCACTTTAAAAATAAGGAGGAATGAGGTGGTGAAGCAGATTCTGGAATAGAATCTGAAAGGGAGAGGACGGTCAAGAATAGACCTGAAGGAGAGTGGTGGCGATAGAGTTGGAGCGATTAATTCGTGAGTAGAGGTGAAGGAGATGACGGCTGATGTTGGAGTTCATATTTCTGTTCTTTGGAGGAATGAAAAGAAATAAGAGACATGATCGCTTCCTTTTTGGTCATAAACTTACGCAATTTAAAAAATATTGCTATTGGTGTTTTGAGGATATTATATCTCGTGTATGAATGCAGAGTTGTTGGCAATAAATGCGCCTTTAATTTATCTTTATAAATGCTCACTTAAAAATGAAAAAGAGATTTGTATTATCACAAGCCTAGTCTGCCATAGAAGACATACAGAAGAACGAGTCAGTGGACTACGCCTTTCGAATCACAAAGCTGAGGAAGGAAGAAAAGCTTAGCACGCTGCTATGGATATCAGCACAATGTGGAATATTTGAAAGCGGATAAATATTTAAAAAAAGGCTGTTCACATGGATCCTGTGCAACTTTCACAATATTCACTGAAAACCGGAGAGCAGCAGCAAGGATACTTTGATAAAATTGGACTGAAGGAGAATGGGGAACACATGTCACCAACTTTTCCAAGTACGGAGACATTCAGTGGGATACGCTATCTTTGCGGTAAGATCTAGAATGAGACATATATTAACTGAGTAATACATTAATTCCCCTTCTGGTATGATTTAACGACCTGTTAAAAATGGCAGACGGAAAATAGAAACGTCGGAACATATTCTGCTGAAGTACCTTTTACAAAAGTACCCGACGTCATTGGTTGTTGAAGATGTAGATCGAATGACAACTGTAAAGGATAAAAGAACTTGGCAACTGGTAGTGGCATTGTAGCTTGGTCATCGGGCTATAGAACCAAGTCTAACCTTTAGAAGCAAGGAAGAATACTTCTTCCTTAAACGGCTATTCCCGAACCAAATATTTTAAATAGATGGTGACCAACACTTTTTTATTTTTTTATTTCAATACTATCACTTATGGGAATCCACATTTTAGGGTATTATGAAATATTCATAAGCAGACAAACGTCTTTAGAAAAATTAAAATTTTTCGTTTTAAATCCTAATATATTACCGTTAAAGTCAAAAATTAGGTTATTCCTCCCACGAAATTAACTTTCTAAATACAACGCGTAAGTGGAAAAGTTAAAGCAGTATTTATTTTAACATCAATACTATTTCTTATCATAATACCTGTGTTGTAACTAATTACCGATAATTTATTCACAGCCAATCGCAAGCACAGTGTTTAAGGTGGTAGCACGAAGCAGTAGGTTTCAACACATAAAAGCGATAACAGCTTTATCATGGAAATATATGTCAAACTAATGCGGCCATTTAACAGTTTATTGACATGCGTGCTTTATAGATAAGACTGCATTGCTGTACTTTATGTGAGGGGGCGGGGGTCCTAACAATAATAGAACAGAAATGAGAGGTGATTTGTACAATAATGGCATTTGTGTCTGGGGTGTATTCAATTAAACATGCTATTAGTCAATTCCTAACAATGAAATCAATTGTCAAACTGAACAAAAAATTTTACCCTAACTTTATTCGATATTGAATCTCTAATGGTTCACGCAGTATCGCTGTGTTGATAAGTGGCTTTTTTACACAATAGATATAAAAAACTTTCAAAATTACGTCAACTTCCACTCAAGCCAATCACCGTTTATTTGTAGTGGGGCTTCCCATCGCCATACGATAGGTTTAGTTCAGACTTTCACTTATCCAGAGAATAATATAATTTCCATTCACGAAAACCTACCTACACTATTGGCATACCTTATCAGATCAGAAAGGATTTTACAAGTTCTTAACATCCAAGATGTCTGCTCCAATCCTTCACACCTAATTTAAATGTATACTGTACAGACTGCAACAAAACTTGCGGCCATCGTACAGAAACGAGACATATGTGCATATTTTCTTTTACTTATCAAGTAAATGAAGCATGGTGTAAGTTTAGTAATCGGAATAAATTCGACTCCGTTTTTTGACTTATCTCACGTTTCGTGGTCTCGGGAAACCGAAAAAGATATATTCGGCATATCGACCTTACACCATCATTTCCATCACTACACAATCACTATAGCGGCCACAAAAATTAAGTTATAGTGTGGACATAGTTTATACTTATACTTTATTTGCAAATTCAGAAAAATCTAGTTGAAAATATCAAAATGTCGGTCATTTTAAACAGTTCTGTGTTCATATCTTCTTTTTGTCAATATTGTAACTTCGTACCCTAAACACCGACATGGTCGAGTCACCGCACGAGGGCGTAGTGACTGGAAGCTTCTTGACATATGTACAGCTTCAAGACCTGCTAGTATCCCTGCGTACAGTGTTGACCTGTTAGTGCAGAGCCGACGTTAATATAATAGTAATACCAATGACTACATAAATACTATAAGACACGACATGGCCATGTTAAATATTCTACGCTTATTCTTGAGTTGTCCAATACCCGCTAGGTCGCTATGCTAGAGAATCTGAAGTTGATGTGACTGGCGCTAGGTGGCTCTACGGTCAAACAATGTTTCAGGCGGGTAAGAGAAAACGCACTCATGCCACATATGGGACCAGAGATGCGACGGAAGGTCGAGAATCGCTTATCTCAGCGCACGATCTGACAACACTGACTATGCTGACGGAAGTAAGTGAGAAGGTTTGTGAGAGAGAGGTCAACAGTTGTACAGTCTCAACCAAGTGGGATGCGTACAGTCAAGCACCTGCTGCTAGCGCTTTCTGATAGCTGTGTGTCAAACTTGTGACGAACAGCACCCGTAAAGCGTAGACTATTTCCCTATCCTATGTCGTGTCTTATAGTATTTATGTAGTCATTGGTAATACCCACAATACGAGGTTCAGAACACCTTTGTAACGTGTTTTAAACAAACTTTAATGGATAAGACTCCTTCATATATCAATATAATTTAATATTTCTTCAATGCTCAAAAAACCCACTTTTCGTTAATACATTTAGATGATCTGCTTGTATTAAACTGCACGATGAGGCTGAACAAGTACCTTAATTCCCTCCATCAACTTGTTTTAACGAGTTAAGGTACATTAATTTATACGCAGCTCCGACGTTTGGTGTATTTCATATTCTACATATAGCAAGTCTGTAAAATCAATATTCCGATTTGTTTGAGAATCCATTAGACACCGGGATTACTTCGCCTATGTTGCTTTGCTTCAGTCAATAAATTCCATATTTGCACTATTTAGTAACACTAAAAGGGACACAAAGTTTGATAGCATTTACTGTTTCGGGAAGATTTAACAAGTTTGATGAGAGGGTTCAAATCTTACAAATACAACTACCATCTGTGCTGAGGTTTCTCATTGTGGGTATTACTTACGGAACATTCTGTACAGATGAACTTTTGTTTTCAAAAATATCTGTTGTAAGTTCATTGAATAATAAGAATGTCATGAGATATTTAATTATTGGTATTAAAGTATTATTTACGTCATTATAATTTCAATGGGCGTGGATCATAATCTGCAGTTATCAATCAAATTTATCTAAGTATGCACTTGTAATTGGGTAAATTCTCTGGTTAATGTACGAGCAAATGTATGGGAAAAGAAGTCCGCAACTCTCGATTCGAATACACAACCTTCGGCATTAATCCTTCAAAAAATTGTCGCTTTAAGACTTCAACTACCAAGACAATGGGGTATAGCGGTTGTTAACAATAAATGATGCGGTCAAATTGGAAATTCTACGCCGTAGTTTCACTAACAACACCTAACGTTCATCAGTTCTCCGTTAGGTACCGCCACTAGAAATACAAATACATCAAATACCCCTGCTAAAGATCTCATAATGTGTACAGTCTCTGGTCAATAAACGAGCGAATGTTTGGGAAAGAAAACCGTGTTGAACCTAGCGAATCAGTTTGCAACGCGTTCAAGTAGTATCGGCTTGAATTTAAGTCGAATAACTCCAAAATTAAGCACATTTTCAAAACAGAGACTGAAGGCACAACGTGGTGATTAGCCATTTAGTGGTCGCCAAACCAGTGTTTTAGGAGGGTGGAGTAGGCATCCATGGAGCAAGCTCCAGCAGAGTGACCCTTGTGATTTTTCCTCAAACATCACGGCACTGCTTACAAAAACAATACATCAAGGTGTAGATGTCTAGCATTTCTTCATAACAAACTCTCAATTCAGGTCTACATCAAGTCTACCTAGACTCTTGTTCAGCTCTCATATCTTCACGCTATTTCATTTTGTATGTTATTTATTTTGTTTACATGTATTACATTGGCCTGTATAGATGTCTTCTATTGGTTTACATTTACATATGTAACATGTGATGAGTCTAATGGGTTGAAGCATGTACCAGTATTTAGCAACTGTCAGTTACAAATTATGTGATTTATTCTTTATCATTCTCTTGCCATCTGGTTTCTAGCTACAACCTTTCTGAGTCATTACTGATTTTATGAACCTAAATCCGGCATAGTCGAATTCATTGTTGTTCAACATGTTGAGAGGTTTGTTTGCCAGTTACGAACCACCCCAATGGAACAATCCGTAGGTTGAAATTTCACAAGTCGTTTCATTCACTGAAAAGAATATCCTTAAAGCTTGTAAAAGAACAGACACACGTGTCTAGTGAACCTAGACACTAGTGAATTGGTGTCATTCAGAGGTTAAGTGGTAAAACATTAACCAAATAGATTGAGAGACTAATCAGAAACACTCGACACACACACACACACACACACACAAGTCCACGCACTAACCTAAATCTAATGAGACTTGCACCAATTAAACTAATCAAACGCTAACTAGTTTGACTAATCAAGTTAAATCACTAGAAGTTGAAGACATGATTACAACTTATCAATGCATATAAAAATTGTAGTTTACGTCAACTGTAGAGTATAGAACAAGCTTGGTGCGTACTTAATACCTAGCTACAAATTTATATTAATTATTAAGTATAATATTAATTGAGTATACTCGCCAAGATATACCTGGACAATAATGGGCTTCAGAAACGGTGACTTGGATCAGTCTCTCAAAGGCCCTCAATTTGTCACTTTCAAAGATGTTTTAATTCAGGCTATTACTGAGTAGCGCGCTCCCGAATGCCGAGTATTTTGGGCAGATTAATTATAAGTAAGACGATGCAATTCAAAATAACCTAACGACACCGTTAACAATTGAAACTGTGTATTTTATTTAATCATATAGAATTAAACTGCTAATCTGCACTGGTAACCATAGCAACGCCACAATTTGTCTATCGCAGACAAATAACAACGAACTAATTCGGGAATCGAAATATGCTAATTAACCTATTTTGTTGGAAATCAATCAATTCTGTGGTTAATGACAATTAATCGTAAATTCAGAGGCGGGGAAGGGGGTTTATACCCTACTGTGGATGGCAGTCATGTATTTTGAGTAAATTGCTTCATAGTTTCAAAATAGTCTAATATGTAATTTCTAATGCTCAATATTGTTAGAACACCTTTGTAAGACTAATAAATAAAATTGAACAAGCAAAAACCGTGTTAACGGTCGTCACTTTGAAATATTTTTACTAACAATGCCATTGTTTGGGCCATATTTTACCAAAATCCAACAAAATCCCCATACTCAATTAATGTAAGAATAACTAAGTTTAGAACCATATTTAACCTAAAAAAAAAAAAAATCCAATTTGACAATAATAAAGCCTCTTGAACTTTTGGGATTAGATTACAAAGTGGAATAAAATAAAATTACAATGTTTTTTTAATCACTCTCGTGCTCTATCAATTAAAGCTCCCAGATAATGCTTTGACACGAAACATTTCAGCAGTGTTTATTTATAGCGGGCTCTCCCACCGTCATACAAGTTGGAGAGAAAGAAACTCCACAGAAATAATTTGCGTATTGAGTGAGATTCGAACCCACAACCTTCAACACCAATCCTTGATCAAAGGATTGCCATCTTAAGTCTCTTCTCAACCAATTAGGTATATAACATTACGTGACTACAATTTCATAATAATAAAAGAATCGACATTCTCTTAAGCGATTCCGTCAACACGGAATACAAATAAAATTAGAATGTTATTTTAATTGGACTGCAGCATTCTGGTTCTCTACCAATTACTGCCTTGATACGAAACATTTTCAATTATATTAAACTAATATTATGTGTCATAAAGGTTGTTTATGGGTACATCTACTTTCTTAGATGAATGTAATGATACGATGATAAAATTATTAGACGTTTAAAGAGGTTACGTTGTTATGGAGTTAGACGTTGGGGAGTTGGTAGAAATGAAGAGATAGATGAGTTGGAATAGATAGGTAGATCACTTCTTTCGTAGCTGCCTTAGGGGCTCGCTATAGTGAGTACGGGAAATCCCGGACCCTAACTAGATCTACACCTTTTTCACGTAGCCTGGGTTAGATCCCCCTCTTTCATATTTCCTATCAAGTCTCCCTTTGACACACTCTTGTTGTTTTCCGACCATGACGTTATGATGTGCATTCGAGGGCTATGAGTCTCTATTTTGTGTTCTTTTGGTCCTTTTTATGTAAGGCGATGATGAGAGAGGAGATGACTTTACAAAAAGTGGGGAAATATGCTAGGTCTTGATCTCGGCAGTCGCGAGAGGACAGCAAAAATATAATTTGAAGCAGGCCCTGAAAGACTCCAAATTATATTGTCGTCAAAAACCTTTCGAAACAGACTTAAAGTAAACGTGGAGTAAAAATATAATTTGAAGCAGGCCCTGAAAGACGCCAAATTATATTGTCGAGAATCTAAGATCTGTCCTAAAAGTAAAAGTGATTTAAAGGGATTGGAAGAATGTATATTAGAATGATAGTATTATCATAACAGGAAATTGTGTATTAAATAGGCATCTCTCAATTATGGAGAAGAAAGATTTACATGTAAGTGAGCATGAGCATTTTGTTTGCAGTCTTTATAGTAGAATCAGATAAGAATAGCTCTACGCGAACACATTGGAAGATAAGGACTAGCAAGATAACAACCTCCCTGATTTGATAAGTGAATTAATAAAACAGGTTAAAAGATATTTTTATCTAGATGTGACGGTAGGTAGAAAGAGTCCATAAGACCTACAGACAATTAAAGTTGTTCTTATTATAGATAGATTACTATCAAAAATTGCGATACTAATTGAACCATTGACATGTCAGTTTCGAATCCATGATGGGGCTAAATTTTTGAAATTATCAATAGATTTAATTATTAGGAACTGCCAAATAACATATTCAATTTATTAACTTAAACACAGTCACAAACCCCTATTACTGCATCCCACCGACGACAAAACGTTTTTTTCTGTGCAGTTTAGTTCACGCCAGCCAGTGGATGACTGTGAGAGACCCTATAAATAAACGCTGGTTGGCTTCAATGAAAGTTGACGAAATTAGTTTGAAACAAATTGCACCGAAAATACCAATTATACACGTTTTATTATTATTTTTTTTTTAGATGTTTTGAGTAAAACACATTCGTCAATACAGCGATGCTACGAGAACCAATAAAATTCAATATCTAATTCAGGTTAGGATTATTTTACACCAGCGATTTAATTGTTAAAAACCGCCAAATACTACATTCAATTTAATATTAACTACAATACAAAAGACAATTTATATTGTATTCCATAGTTTGGACTTTGTGATTACAAGGTTCGCCACCCCCTCCTTCCCTCCTCATATAAACTAGAGGAATGCAGTCTTATCTATAAAGCACTTATGTCAATAAGGTCTACATTAGTTTGACACACATTTCCATGTTAAAACAATTATCGCGTTTATATATGAAAACTGACGACTCCGTGCTTCCACCTTAAATACATTGCTGCGATAGGCTGTGAATGAATTATCGGTAATGTGTTATAACTACAAGTTCTGATAAAATAAATACTCATTAATTTTCTCACATATACAGACAATGATGAAATTCAATATATATGTTATCGTTTCAATTATGTGTAGTATAAACTATAAAGGAGGGTAATTTTGTGGTGGGCGAGAGGAGATAACTGAAATTTCAATAGAAATATTCTATTTAACTAAAATCTACAATTATGTAAGATTTAAACATTGTTGAATAGCTTACAGTTACAGTTATGCCTTAATAGCCGAAGACTTCGTTCTTCTATAAATGACGCGTTTCGGAACTATGTTCCATTATCAGGACTATTAAAAGAAAATACTGGAGTATACAGGATAAATTGTGGTGATTACAATTGTTATATAAGCCAAACAGCGAGACTATGTTACAGCGATACAAAGAACATATACCCCAAATAAGTTTTTATTATAAAATTAAATTTTGCACGACGTACGATTGACAATGGCCTCGAATAAACAAATATCGAAACAAACTTCAAAGCAATTCAGCTCTGGAACAAAGGAGCGTACATGGACGCAGTAGAAGAATTCGTAATGTATAAGGCATTCAAAGATCAACAAAAAGATCTACTGAACGACCTAGTTAATTTTCAAATAAAATATATTTATATGATCGGGCGATGGGAATATAAGATATCCCTCTAACGCTCAGTCAGTAAATGGTTCGCTTCACCACTGTGCACACCATGTATCTTGTTGCTAACACACACACACACACACACACACACACACACACACACACACACATATATATATATATATACGAGAGAGAGAGAGAGAGAGAGAGAGAGAGAGAGAGAGAGAGAGAGAGAGAGAGAGAGAGAGAGAGAGAGAGAGAGATAGAGAGAGAGAGAGAGAGAGAGAGAGAGAGAGAGAGAGAGAGAGAGAGAGAGAGAGAGAGAGAGAGAGAGAGAGAGAGAGAGAGAGAGAGAGAGAGAGAGAGAGAGGAGGGGGAGAGAGAGAGGGGGGGAGAAAGGGGGAGAGAGAGAGAGGGAGTGAGGGAGGGAGAGGGAGAGAGGGGAGGGAGAGGGAGAGAGGGGAGAAAGAGGGGAGGGAGAAAGAGGGGGAGGGAAATAGGGGGAGGGAGGGAGAGGATAGGGGGAGAGAGAACTCATAAAGTATGGAATATATAAAAATCTTTAAAACGGCTAAAGGCTGAACATAAAAAGGTAAATTTCAGTATGTTTTTGAGACAATATTTATTTATAGTTTTAAATTTTGACATCAATCTTGGATACGTCAATTTGAAATTAGGTTTATGTTTTAAATAGGAATAGGGTCATGTGACATATGTTTTTACATTGTTTTTTAATTGTTAATTAATTTTTATATCTCATTTTCTTCAAATGTTCTACAACTACAGAACATTAAAAATCTTAATTTACAGGTGGACAAATGAGTTGGTTACCTTTAAACACGTACATGCTGTAGTTTTGAACTTGTGATTTTCGAATATGCTGAAATTGCTGCCATAGAGCTATTTGGTAAGAGTCCTAAGCGGTTATAAAATTCATGAATTACTTTAGAAATTGTCTGATCAGTAATAGTGTTAATTTCTGTTCGTATCCTATTTTGTAGTTCATTTAGGTTTCTTGGTTGGTTAAAATACATCTCTTTTATAAATATCCAAACAGAAAGTAATCAAGAAAAACAAGGTTAGGAAAAACTATATACATGTTTAATGGTAAATACCCAACTCATTTTCACCTGTATATTATGGTTTTAAATATTTTGTAGTTATATTACCCTTTTAAGAAAATGAGAAAAACGGATTCCAACATTGAACTCCAAATTAAAAATAAAATGTATAAATGTGTCATATGACCTCATTTCAATTAAAAATATTAAACCTAATATCAAGATGGGGAGTCCACCAATATTTAAAATAATCAAAACTGGAAGTAAATATTGTCTTATAAACATATACCAAAAACAAAGTTTTTTATCTGCAGCAGATTTAAAGATTTTTGTTTTATATATTCCACACTTCATGCACACTATGTACATATAAAACTTGTGCTTTTGTGTTTGTTACATCTTAATGTTTCACCCTCTATGTGAGCTAGACAATTTTTGATGATGGAACACAGTTCCGAAACGCGTCATTTACAGATGAACGACGTGACGGATAATATTAAGGTAATATTTTATATTTATTATTTTATTTAATAACTTGAGCATGTTTTACAGATAATAAAAGACTAACTTTTCATAATTATAACTAAACATTTTAAAATTAACAATAAGTTAAATTATATGTGCTTTGTCACGTGAATTCGTTCCTGATTTAAACTTACGCATTTCGGGGCCTATACTCCATCCTCAGGGTTTAACTAATAGAGTTCGTCACACATTACAATTTAACATCAAAGACAAACATATAACATTTAACACTATTATATAAAAAACACAGTTATATGAAACACGTTGCGCATCGTTCAACTCTTTTTTGTTCAACACGAGTTGTTCGACGGCATTAAGGTATTGTTAATTTAACAACTCTGTGACTTGGATACCAAGCAAAATTAATCTTAAAATATTTTTAGGAAAGACAAACAACAAAACGGCTAACATAATTTTTGTAATATTTTATTTAAATTTAATGTGATAACAGTAGTCATGTGGCGAAAAGACGATATTAATAAAAGGATATTTTAAAACAATTTCTCCTAAGCAAATAACATACAAGGGTACTTCTTATTAATTCCTTGGACACTCAGGGGCTCACTTGGCGTGACAATCCCGAGACGCCCTAACTGGATCTAGATCTTGGGTTATATCCCTCTCTTTCATATTTCCTATCAGATCTCTCTTGACTAACTCTTGTTATCATGATGCTATCAGAGTATTCGATAGCTGTTTTTATGTTCTTTTATTTATTTTTTATAAAGAGTTGTTGACCGAGAGATTTTCGCCTTTAAACAACAAGAGAAATATCCTTGGATAATTCGTTAACAATTAGTTAAATAAAAAATATTTATGCAATTAATCACTGTTTTACAATGAGCTATTATGTGAAAAATCACATTGAAGCAATATAAATAATAATAACATAGTGCATATTTATTAATTCCATAAATTATTTTCTACGAACGTGTGATATTTTCACGATTTACAATTTATTAAATTGTTTAATTTCTATTAAAAACATTATTATTTTATTCTAAATAAAGTTGTAGATTTTGTAGGATACAACTTTTTTTTTCCAGTTTGCAGGTATTTAAAATTAAAAAAAAAAATAACGTTGATAACAATTTCTTTAGGAATTATGTAAGAGAAAATCAAGAAGAAAAAAAATAATAAAGATGTGCGGATATATAGTTCTACAGCTTAAGGGTAGAATGTATTTTGATTAGTGATCTAGTCGTGCAAAGAAAGTATTTAAATAATTTTTGTCTAAAAAAGTTGATGGGCGCCATAATTGTACTTACCAGGCTCCACCGTAAATACAAGCAGATGGGGTAAACCTTCTAAAATTTGGTTTCGTGAACCTTGTAGGAAATATTAAATTATATTGATAGATCGAGAGGTTTTCTACAGTAGGGTAGTTTGTTTAAAACAGGTGTTACACAGGTTTTCTAAACGTCTAATTGTGTACAACCACTTTCTTGAGGTGGGCTAGGCGCTGACGGGCCTCGTAGATGTGTGTACATTAAAAACTATTCAATTGCTTCACTCTTGTCGGTATCGCAGCCCTTACAGGCATCCAAGCTGTACATATGTAAAGGAGCTTCCAGTCGCTACGATCGTATCCTGCTGGATCTCGTAATACAGTACATGTAGAGGCCTATATCAAATTTTCTTGGGAGATCAGGATTCGAAAATACATTTTCACAATAACTTTGCGATGTATCATCGTGGGGTGGGGGTACCAACACATGAAGAATTGAAATCTGCAAATTTGTATCTTATTTATTGCAATTTAAGATGAATAATACACAACATATGAACAAAGAACTTTTTCCTAAGGCTGCCATTTTTGACATTTTCCATTCGATTTTTCGGAATTTAGATATGGTTCTACAAGTGCATACTATAGTCGCCTATAAAAAATCCTATCTTAATTTTCGTGACAGCTATTGTGCTTACGTACAAACAACAACGACGACGGATGGACGGCATGTCAAAAATCAATTTCTAGGTTTTCTGAAGCCGGCAAACGTGAAGATCAGTTAAAAATAGAGGTCAACTTTTTTACAATAATTAAACTTACCTTATATTTCGTATACTGAGGAAGTAAAAAGAAAACTAGAATTAAAAAAACGGATGAAGAGGAATAATTGATCTATAAATACGTATAAAGACATGACGCTAGATACAAAATACATTCAAAATTTTTAATTTTATTGTATAAACGCACTATAAGATAACGCTTTAAACAGAATATAAATAATTTCGCTCAAACTTTTAAATTTTTTTGGCTTAAAATTTCGAATTAGGTACTAGAACTTAAATTACAAATCCGTCTGGTTTTTAGCCGATTTTCTACAATTTGTTTCTACACAGCTCCTGCGTTTCTAGCATAATATAAAAGGTGATCATTTTATCTTTGACACCATTGGTATCAAACGAACCTTCATTACCTTTTCGATTTAAAAATAGTTTTTCAAAGTTTAAAAAACAGCCCTTTTCCAATAAGGCAATAAACTTAAAAATCTCTTACGGAACTCCCTATATTTTATAGTATTTTCGCACTGTAGGCCCACTCAAATTTTTTTAAATTTAAGTCTTTGGAACTTTTTTACTTCCTATTTTTGAATCAACTTAAATCTTTAATTAAGCATAGTATAGAGAGTAATAACACCAACGCAAGACTAAAACTAAAATAAATAATTTGTGCAACTGATAAAAACTAAATCAATCAGGAATTAAATAGACACAGGAAAATGTGATCAGCTGTTATTAGGCTTGGATTGAGTTCACAACAGATAGTTTCCTAACCTTAAATGAAACTGATGTGTATAAAAATGAGATCAGCTATTATGAGGCCTGCATTGTTGACTTCACAACAGATAGTTTCCTAACCTTAAATGAAACTGATGTGTATAAAAATGTGATCAGCTGTTATGAGGCCTGCATTGTTGACTTCACAACAGATAGTTTCCTAACCTTAAATGAAACTGATGTGTATAAAAATGTGATCATCTGTTATGAGGCCTGCATTGTTGATTTCACAACAGATAGTTTCCGAACCTTAAATGAAACTGATGTGTATAAAAATGTGATCAGCTGTTAATAGGCCTGCATTGTTGACTTCACAACAGATAGTTTCCGAACCTTAAATGAAACTGATGTGTATAAAAATGTGATCAGCTGTTAATAGGCCTGCATTGTTGACTTCACAACAGATAGTTTCCTAATCTTATATTAAACGGATGTCTATAGGTATTGTGTGTGTTGAAGTAAATATATATTCTTTAGAATTACAGCAGTGAATTTAATGATGAAAGGAAAAGAATATAAATATATCTCAGAGTACAACAATTTTAAATTAACAATACATTAAAAAATAAACCATAATGGAATTCTAAATAATACAGTTTTGCTTTAACACAGACAAATAGCCATCAACATCTGTTTCATTTAAGGCTAGGAACTAGGAACCCATCTGTTCTAAACTCAACAATGCAGGCCTATTAACAGCTGATCGCTTTTTCATACCATATTGGAAAATAGCGGCTTTTTTTAAGTACAATCCATCCGGCCGCTTCTTCACATATATTTCCAGCAATATCTAAAACGTATTTTTAAATACCAGGAAAAAGTAATGAAGATTTTCCATTTAAAGTTTTTCGTCACATCGATAGTGACGAGATACGAGATACCAATGATCACCCTTTATTTTATCCTATAGCAAGAATAAAAGTCGTTACTCTGATCCGTTTGAAAAACCACTAAGCTCCTGGATTACTTTGACTATATTGTATTTGCACTATTTAGTAAACCTAAGGGACACAAAGTTTGATAGCATAAACTGATCCGTGAAGACTTAACTTGTTTGATGAGAGAGTCAAGCATTGAATACCAATTAGTGAACTCAAATCTTCCAAACACAACTCCTGTGGTGCAAGAATCTCACTCGAGGTTATTAGTTACGTTACACCCTGTACAGAGGAACGTTGTTATCAATGTACGGTATGTTAACTGTAAAAATATAAGTGATATATGAACAATTTATCATACTAACGTATGTAAGGTCTTAGTTAGACAAAGACAGTTACTGTGGGCATAATCTTGTAATAACAATCAAATATTACGTGTGTAAATACCGGTTTGATTGTTTATTTTCTCTGATCAGTAATAACAAAATGTATCAAGTAAACGAGTACCATTATGGTACTGACCCATCACGATCAAACAATGTATGTAAACATATTGTGTAATGTTCAAAAGTTGATTTCTTCTAACCCTCCAATACTCTAATCAGGGTCGGAATAGAAAAAGAGTGTTATATGTTGTCAAATATAAGTGCCAATTTAAGAAGACGACGCCTTTGAACGGCAGAGGAGAAAAATACGGATCTGACGATGACGGTTTAATCGTAGAAACCAGTTATCTATTTGATTGTCTGACGGAAGTAAATTTAAGGTAATTAACCGTTAATATATTAATTGAAATTACAATCCAGGAGGCTACACCTACATTATGTCTAAAATAGAAAAACAGTTGGTCGAAAGAAACTTAAGAGGAAAGATGAAAGAGAGAGATCTAACCCAACACTACATGAAAAAATGTGTAGGATCCAGCTAGGTTGCCACTGGATCGCCAGGCCCGTACCAACTAAAGTGAAACCCTGAGGGTGAAATGTTAAATTGTATTGCAAAATCAAAGGGTCTCACCCAGTAGTGTAAGTTTGTTTGAAACAGTCGTACACGGGTGTTTTCAATTGTGAATACATATTATTACTCTCTTTACGTCAGCTAGGCTCTAGCGAGTCTCTTAGATGTGAATGTATTAAAAAGTAACAATTCGCTTCGCTCCTGTCAGTGTCTCAGCCCTAAATAACTGCGCATGCGTCGGTAACAACAGCTCTGTCGGACTCCTTACAAGTATCAAATTCTCTTGGGAGGGTTCGAAATTACATCTTTGACAATAACTTTGTTACTTGTCCTCGTGGAAAGGTGAGCTAGACAATATTACATGCAGAATTTAAATCCGGTTCATTTGATTTATTTAGAGTTTTACAAGTTGGATAATACACTAGATATGAACAAAAACGTTATAAAATGGAGATTTTAAATTCTATTTTTTCTGAATTTCAATAAGCTGAGAACGCTATAGTCACCTATATAAATTTTTGTTGCCGCTATCGTACTTACGTACGTTCGACAACAACGGCGGACGTATGGGATGCGGAAAATAGCTTTTCCGTTTTCTGAGGCGATTGAAACGTCAAGTCAAAAAAACGGAAGTGACGTTTTCAACGAATACCAAACTTAGTATTTCGTAGACTGTGTGAGTGAATATCCGAGTTCTACAAAATTATCGACTCAGTACCTTGTCAAGTATTTTGAACAGAATACACAAGAACGCATACAAATAGCGCAACATAACTTAATGAGCTGGTTAATTACTAAAAGTGAATTCATGTTGTGTAATCAGGTGAAATTTTAGAAGACAACTAAACTGCTCCTTTACACTGGTAACCATAGTAACGCAACACTGATTATTCTGTCGTAAACAAATAGAACTACATTTAGAGTCGCATTATACCAATTAACTTATTTTATATAAAATTAATGGTTTGATTAAGGACAACTAATCAGAGTTAAATCTTATTAAAGCCTGGGGGGCTTTTTTCGTAGTTTTACATATGGTCATCGTTAGTATTTCGCGAGAACGGAATTCCTGGAATTTGGTGTTAGAGCAACTTGAAGTCTCCGACAAATTAAGTAACATATTGTATTTATTACTTAAACAGTAAAAAATTGTTTTCGTCTGTAGTAAGCCCTATTAGTGGCTACAAAATTAAGATAGGAACATGCAATTTAGTATAGGAGGCTATTTGTGTGCACATATCCGAGCCCTATTGAAATTCAGAATAATCAAACTGACAATGTCGAAATGGTTTTTGACAGCTTTTTGTTCATATCTCGTGTGTATTATTTAATTTATGACATTAAATTAGATAAAAATATGCAGATATTTTTCAACATATAACAGTACCAACATCACCAACATCACCATTATACGTTAACAAATAACAAAGTGATTGTTAAAAATGTAATTAAGAACCCTGATCTCTCAAAAAATATGTAAAAGTTTATTTAGTTACGAGATCCGGTAAGGTCGAGTTATAGACATGAGTGTAACGATTGGAGGGTTCTTCAGATATTCAGGTGGCTGCTAGGACCTTGACAATGACAGGAGCGAAGAGAGTAGAGAGTATATACATCTACGAGGCCCGTTAGGGCCCAGCTAACTTCAAGAAAATAATGATATACACAACTACTATGAACAAAAAACTTGTGTAAATACTGTTTTACCCTGTTTGTGTAACAAATTTACCCTATTAGTACGTATACTGAGAAAGACCCTTGTTATAACAATTCGATTTAACATTTCCTACAAGGCCAAAGAAACCAAGATTTGGGTATTGCATTTAGAGTATCTGCAGTGTATGACCTTGTATGATAGGGCTGGTTAAGTACCATGACATTTCAATATTTCGATCTGTCACCTTCTCTTCCATGATCATAGATGGCCTCTAAAGCTTTCCTTTCAAAGACATGGAATCTTTCTCTTCAGCAGCTGTCATGGTCTACGTTCACCATCCACCTGTCCTAATGAAGGTCTAATAAAATTTGACCATCAAGTGTCTGGAGAAGGGGGTCCTTTTCAGAAGCAATATTAGCTTTTTTTGCAGCCACAATTATTTCATTAATCTCAACTATTAGCGAGTCCTCACTGTTTACTACAGAACCAACATAACTACAACACCATTCAATGTCTAAGTTACCCAAGGGTGTAGTTTTGAGTTCAATACTAATATATTTTTAGTGATTTTTTTTATTCAATGATTTTACGCCCCAATGTTTATCTCTTCCACCAGTGCAATGTCATCAGTACAGGCGCTAACATTTTTAGACATTACTACTGTCTTTTCCAGTGTCAGCTCCATCCTTGCTACAATTAAGAACCAGAATGGAGAGTAGGCTACCGTAAATAAATAGATTTCCCAGATGCATTCTTGTTGTCACTTCGAAGGTTTTACTAGTATTGCCTCCGATAAAGACGTTGGCCAGATATTCCTCCATATTCAGCTCAACCAACTTGATCAACTTTAGTGACAGTCTAAAATTAAGGCTTAATAAGGGTCTTATAAGGATTAATCTTGTAGTATGTGATTAAGAGAGTCGATTTTAGGAGCTTAATATTCACAAAATAAGCTGTTTGTAGCCATAATCTGTTTTTAGCCTCTACTGTCACTGAGTTTAAACTGTTTAGTACATCACCAAACCCTTAGAGTCTCGTTTTTATTGAGAAGAGGCTTTGGGATTCTGAGGGAACACAACTGGATATAAACCTTTTTCATGTAGTCTTGGTTTAAATAACTCTCTTTCTTCTTTCTATCAAATCTTTCTTAACCAAATCTTTTTTTATTTTGTAATATCCACTTTTTATTAGTCTAGCCGACCAATGGTTTCGTCTGCTAAGGCATTGACGAGGCTGTATTACAGACTGAAAAAAGAAAGAAAAGAAAAGAAAATCATAGATACTGCATTTAATTTTGCATCGTAGTTACAAAGAGCATAATTTAATGAACAATAATAAAACACAATTATTTATTTTGTATATACACTTAATTTCTAAGCTCTCCAAAGGTCAAACAGGACGTAATTTTAAATCTAGATTAAGTGAACATGAAAGAAGTTGGCGGTTAGGATATGAAGATTCCAGTTTTTTAAATCATTTAAGAATACATCAAGTGTCTGATTTTAATTCGAGTGTAGATTTTAAAATATTACATTTTGATAATAAAGGTAGGAAATTGAATGCTTTGGAGAGCTTTGAAATTAAAAGAATAAGATACTGTAATCCTAATTAAGTTTTAAATGGCCAGTTAGATTTGTATAACTCTCCATTAGTAAACCTTTAAAAGTTATTTGTACTTAGAACAATCAACTGGTTTTCCCATTAGGTATTGTTCCTATGGTCATTGCCCAGGCCGGGTATTTCCCCAACCTTCCACTCATTGTATCCTAACTCCCGCCCTCTAGTTTTAAGGTTTTCTGTTTTTTTTTTCTTCAGTCTGTAATACAGCCTCGTCAATGCCTTAGCAGGCGAAACCATTGGTCGGTTAGACTAATAAAAAGTGGATATTACAAAATAAAAAAATAAAATTGTATATTATTATCTTTAAACAAGGAATTCCACCAAGAACCATCGGTCTCAACAGTAATGAAAACCAAATCTTGTTTTATTTTTCGATCCTGATGCTATTAGAGTATTTGAAGGCTAGTGGTATTTGTTTTATGTTCTATCCTTCCTTTTTGTATCAGACGATAATGATCGAGAGGTTTTCACCTTTAAACAAAAAGGAAAAACACAAGACCAAGATAACTGAAACAGTTCACTGTTAAAGTGATGTTTTGGTTTTTTCAGTCCATCTTCCAAAACCGACATTATTCTTCTTATTTTTAAAATCTCATGCCTTGCTCACCATGAACGCTCATTACAACTCAAACATTAAACCAAGATGCTTTTAAATCTCATCTTATACCACACACACATCAAGGCAGGCAGTAATCTGTTCTCACATACCGATGACACAAACCTTCATCCCCCTCATCCATACAACCCCTAATATTAAATGCAGGTCAGGTCACTCAGAGCAGTAACTCGGTAACGTGTTTACATAATAAGTAGCCCCTAGTTTACTGCTGATGCTATGCGTGATATTACCATGTAATTACTTAACAATAATGTCATGATAAGTTACATGCAAGCATGCAGACAAGCATTCTAGAAAACTTTTATTCTCGTAGGGATACTTTATACAAAAAACAGCCTAGTGGTTTAGACTGTCAGTGCAGTTAGAAAACGTTGTACAGAAAATAAACTAATAGCAGTACATTGTATATAGTGAATACGGTTTATTTAAATTTATTGTTTTAAATGGCATAATATACTCTAGTATATAAAAGGTTATATGATGGGTTAAAAATTGACGTCGAGTTTTTTTTAGGATATATAATTTTCTATGCCATTTGAGTCCAAATTCAGGTGTAGAATGTCAATCTGGCGTCTTTGGAGTGTTAAATCAGTGGTTATATCGTAAAATGTATTAAATTTTTTCGATAACTCAAAATTTCGGGTGGGTGATCGATGTCGTGGAAAAAAAATACAAAACTAAGATTTTATCAAAATCAGATAATTTGATGTTGATCATCAGATACGTTTTCATTAGGTCCTTATGGAAGGAACATTTGATCAACATAACAACGGGTTGTCATAACAACGTAATTTTTCACAATGGACTATATTGATTTCGTTTAAATTTTATTGAAATATGAAATAATAACGCAAACCGATACTCAGGAACTGGTATTTTTTTAAAAGTGATTTTGACCGGTATTGTTTGGATGTTCTATATAGGCTGCATTTAAGGAAAATTTAAACTTTCTCTGTAAAAAATGGTACATCCAAAAAAATCGCTACATTAAAAAAAATCAACTGGTTAATATTGTGAACACATTTTAATTTATGGACAGTTCAATTTTTGTAAGGACATTGGGTTAGGCTTCATTTTTAAAGCCGTAAAGAGATACTAAATTGTTGAATTAATATTCTGGTTTACTTCTTCGAAATATAGAGAATGCTGCCTAAGATAACCAACACTTTCTACCCTGTTAGTATTGACGACATGCCAAATCTAATAGCGACATACATACAAACACACGCGCCCACGTGCACGATTTCCTGGAATTCCTGAATCAACAGCCGCACTACATTACGAAGTAGCATCTTGGTGTCCGAAAATTAATCACTGTTGCAGACCTTTGTGTATTCCTACCACACACAAAATACATACAATACTCCACTAGTAACACGTATTTCTTTCCTCACTATTTGGTTAAATATGCTATCTTTACAGCAAACGGAAAGGCCAAACGTAGATGAAAACTATTAGTAATCAGTTGTTCAAACCAAAGTTAAAAATATTTTTGCTGTTTTTTGTATTGTACGTAATCATCAAGCGAACAAAGATTTTTTATCAATCTGTACAATAAACAAACAACCAATGTACACAAATTTTAACAAACACACACATAAATAAATCAAATAACCGCCAAAATAAACAAAATGTAACTACCACAAAATATATTAACGACAACCACCAAAATATAAAAACCACACGGCAATCAAAATATATATAATGAAATATATCACGATGAAAATAATCTCACCCCAATTGAGCTAAAAGCTAAAAATGATCAAAGGTGAGTAAGCCAAAGGGTGGATCCCATCCCAAACATCTGTGGTAAATATTTGCTTACCGCAATGTTATTGGGAAAAACCACTCGCGTAACGAGTTCAACTGGTCTGTAAACGTCGCGGTTACGTATCGATTATCGATCTCGTAGAATATTGCATAGTCATTTTAATAATGTAGGTTTTGATTTATTTTTATGCAAATTGACTACGATGGAAACGATATTTTTAATGCATTTTTGAGAAAAATGTTGAAATATACTTTTAAATATTATTTATTTTAAAATATTTTCGGTGCAGCATCTTTCAGAGCTAAGATGGGGCCTGATACGATGCAATGTGTACCGATCATTACCCCCAGTAGACGTGAATGTTAGAAAAAGTTGATGACGTCATTCCCACACCGTAATTATTAATTTTTCCTTCAGAAGAAGGATATGCGTTATGCACTGTTAGGAGGTGGCGACCCATCACCCACTAAAAATCTTCACATCCTTAGGCGTTACTTCACCCTGGAACCGCCATCCAGCATATCTTCAAAGTGACACCTCGTATTTTACCTTGAAGAGATCTTCTTTTAATCTTCTTCTATCCTAGAGGATAAAACATCTCTCTCTCTCTCTCTCTCTCTCTCTCTCTCTCTCTCTCTCTCTCTCTCTCTCTCTCTCTCTCTCTCTCTCTCTCTCTCTGGGGTTAGGTGGTAGAGAGGACTATACAGTCCTAACCTCGCCCCTAAATAAAGACAATTCAATTCAATTCTCTCTCTCTCTCTCTCTCTCTCTCTCTCTCTCTCTCTCTCTCTCTCTCTCTCTCTCTCTCTCTCTCTCTCTCTCTCTCTCTCTCTCTCTCTCTCTCTCTCTCTCTCCTTAGTTTGAAGAGTGCTACACTAAGGCAACCTCCTTTAAGGAGGTGTCGTGTTCGAGCATCTCTCCACCAATGTCCTCTGGAGTGATCTAGACCACCTCCACCGGTAGCCTCTGACTTTTCATTGCCCATTTTTTACACGGAAAGACCGTGTGTTCCACGTTAGTCTGAACAAAGTCCACGTGTTGGCAGGCCACATATCCTATTTTACACTAAGCGAACAGCCGGTGACCAATAAGCATTTGTGTTATAAAATAATTACGCTCGCCCCGCCTCCTCCCAGCTTACTCGCTCCGGTCACTGACTAGTCTTTACGTAAATCTACCTCCGATTCCGTTTTTCCATCGTACATTGTGCTCGCCCTAGCGTCTACGCTGACGTTATACTTATGAAGGCCTTCTGCCGAAATAAATCGTATCGTTCTTGAAGTTAGAAATTTATCGAGACGAATCCCACAATCACCAAGACCACCTGTTCTATAAGAGCTGATGAATCGGTTTATTTTTACCGGGATCGATAAAGTTTGAATCGGAATTTTTAGCGGGACTAGGAATCAATAATCTCTGTCAAAATTAGATAAAAATGTTATATGGCATTTGATTTTGTGAAAATGAGAATTTCGTACGTTTGTCTAATGGCAGCTACCCGTAAATTTTAAGGTATCAAAAAAATATATATAAACTACTGTAAATTATAAACATAAATCATTAATTTTCAAACGATCCAAGAATTTAAGCTACAACTAAAACTACGGAAAAACCGAATTGTACAATCAAGAAGTATACATCAGCACAAACCTTGAAGTCAAGTTTTTTCCGCAATCACAGTATTTTCTCTATGTTTACATATGGATATGAGAAAGTAATAAAACAAGAAAAAAGTATCGACTTATTTCAGAACAGCGATGAGATTTCGTTATTTTAGATTTACTAATGTGAAAGGATTTGTTGTAAAAGAGGGAGGGAGTATTTTTGACCACTCATGCGCACCATTCCACACACACTGTAGCAGATAATTTCATTAGACGCATAATCATAAACCAAATGGATATTGGAAACGACTGATAAATTTCCCTTTGGTGGTTTAATAAATTGAAATTCACACAGAAAAACTAATGAGTTGAAACTATGGAACTTTTATCGCTTTTACACGAGTAATTAAATATGAGTAACGTGTTTAAAGCTCCATGATTAGGAGAGGGGCGGGTTAATATATTTTTCTTTTTTTTAATAGAATACTTTATTGTTTCCAATATGAAGGAGATTACTGCGATGGTGTCAACATTTCCATATCGCGTTTTGACGTCCTTATAAATACATTCGGAGCCCCCTCCAGTTAATGATTAGTGCTGTATAACAGGTTTCAGTTTTAATGACTATAAGAGCTCAAATCGTTATGGTGTTGAAAACAACCGTGAAAGAAGTGTTAGTTGCAATTGATACCGAATCCTGGTTACGAAAGCTATAGGTTAAGTGAGGTTAAGAGTACGCACCTAGTGGTTTCTTTGATATATCTACGGAAATAATAAAGATAACATCAAAATTGTTCTCACAATGTTCTTTAATAATTAATGATTAGTCATGTTATGTTTGGTAAACTTACAACAGACTAGCTAACCATGAAAAATGTTGTAAGAAAAAATGTAATTTGAGTACTTTTGGCCTCCTATGAGTTCAATTATAGTTGAAACATTACCAAAGTCTTCACCAGTAAATCCAATATAAAATTCTTCCTATACAGTTTCGCATGCAAGCTACCACTTATAACAATGTAAGCAATTGTACATTTTAACCTACAACAATAACCCAACTATTGCGGCCTAGATATGTTTCAAATGATGTCATTAACTAGCAGTCTAAACATTGTAGTGACGTCACTAGCATAAGCTATTATTAGGCGCACTTATTGCATATGCATAGAAACAACACTAGTCAATTTATATAAATATTGAGTGCAAGAAAGAAAGAAAATTTATATTGAAATAATAAATAATATTTATAACAATTGAAATTATCGACATCATGATTTTACATTGTCACGCAATATACAGGGTGTTTAGAAAGTCTCGAAACAATTGATAATTTTTATACTAGGAATAATCGAAACACTTTCCAAACCATGTTCACATATTTTAAAGGTAGGGTATTGTTGAGTAGAAAAGAACTGCAAAAACTAGAAATCGTTTTTATAAAATAAGTTAATAGGAGACATCATGATATTTACCCACCCCAACATACAAGCAGATCCTCTAAATGTAATCCCCAAAAATTGGTGTCTTGGGACTTTAGGATGTGTTTAACTGTATTGGTCGATGAAGGAGGCTTAATACTAGGGTAAGTATGTTTAAGACATTTGTTACACAGGTTTTGTGAATCTCGTAATTGATATATATATATATATATATATATATATATATATATATATATATATATCAATTACTTTCTACTTTATTCACGTCGACTTGGTCCTAACAGGCCTCAAGGCTTGTACGTATGAAAAAGCCTCTACTCGCTTCACTCGTGTAGATGTTTCGGTCCTGGCTAAACATATGTGAAGGAGATTTCACGCACTACATTCGTGTCGGTGACTCAGCCCTACCGGATGACCTAACTATGCTTAATATCACATTTTCTTAGGATGTCAGGACACAAAAATATATTTTAAATAATAACTTTGCTATTTGCCATTGTAAAGATGTTGATACCATTTACATGCAGAATTTAAATCTGGAAAGTTTTATCTCATTAAGTGTGTTACAAGTTGAACAACACTCGAGATATGAACAATAAATTGTTTAAAATGGCAGCAATTTGACATAATTAATTCTATTATTCAGATTTTCAATAGGGTTCTACGTACCGGGTATCCCACAATGTGGTCGCTATTTTTTTAAATTTATTTATTTATTTTTTTTTTTAAATTAATATAGACGAATGGAACACTATACAAACTTGACACTTTGCAGTTATGTTACATAGCTATCTAAAAACAGTACCCTCGAATGGTCAATCAAAACATAATCTCGGAATAATAAATGTGCATTGCCATCTATTGAATCTCGATCAGCTGTTGTTTTGTCTTCAAAACAATAACTTTTTCAATACAACAAAAAGTGAAATATTATTCTTGGGCTATTTCTTTTTAAAAATAATATGAAGCGATGAGGTGTTTCCAAAGAACCTACCCAAGTGTGTTTCCTCCATCAAGAAAATCAATTCATAAATGGATAACTGTGCTACGAGAAACTAGATCAGTTTCAAAGAAATACCGTAGATTTTCTAAAACAGAGAATGAAGAGCTTGCATGTACTACTGTACTGAACTCACCAAACAGACCCAATTTACTTAAAAAAGATTCATCTGGTACTGAGATACCAACGTTGCCAGTTCAAATATATGCCCAAGAAAAAACATAAATTTTTATAAATCACAGTTTGTTCACGGACTGCTGGAAGATGACTCAGACCAACGAGTGGAATTTTCTTTAAAAGTAATTGAAAAGCTTGACGAAGATGTCGAGTGGTATGAAGGAATTGTATTCTCAGATGAAACTACATTTTACCGAACAGGATCTGTAAAACGACATAATTGTAATTATTATGATACACAAAATCCACATATCTGAAATAAGAGAGCTCGAAATCAAAGGGTATAACTGTTTGGACATATTTCATCAGTCAATGACTGGAGACAGATACTCTTCAATTAACTTATCACATAGTTACTCATCTTACTCAGCCTGAGATGAGGAACTTTTTTTTCCAACAGAATGGAACTCCTCCTCATTATGCTAATGTGGCCAAAGCATTTTTAGAACAAGATCTTCCCAATCGTAGGTTAGGTTATGGTAGAAACTTCATGAACTGGCCTTCAAGATCCCCAAAATAGACTATTTTCTATGGGGCTTTTTGAAATAAAAAGTTTATTCTCACCCTATATTACTATATATAGACGATGAACTAATGTGGTTGATTGAAGAGGAATTAGTTGATACCTTGGCAATTTTTAAAAGCGCTTATGACTCTTTTTGTTTCGTTGCTACCAGTGCTATTGATGGACATAAATTCGAATAAAATTCAAAATTGGATCATTAAAAATTTATTACTGTTATTTTTCTTTAGTAAACATAGTTCCCTATACCTTCTTCATGAGGCAATGATGACCGATAGGTATTTCACCTTGGAAGTGAAATAACAACAATAAGGAGGGAAATTTAGTGCCAAGTATTAAGCTTTTGAATCGTCTTTTTGCAGAAAACATTTACAAAATTTGTGTACATAATATTTATGAAGTTATTGGGAAATTTTTTTTTTTGAATGTTGTTATTTTAAAAATGAAAAGCTGCCAACGTACACGTGTAAATTTGTTTTTATTTTATTTTACACACCAAGACCTACACTTTCCAGGAGATCTTAGTAGTGATTTAATGTGAACTATTGTCGATATTGTTTCTCTAGCCACTGACCCTGTGGAGTAGTAGAGATCAAATCGTGCTTCCAACCCCTACGAAGCGTGATCAAGGACATCCACTGGCGGATATAGCCTGCGTCATCCGGTTTCAAATGTGCAATATAGTTAATAGCTGCACTGTACATGCTCAGCTAGACAAAACAATAAATTTCCTATGTGTGATCCATTGACTGTCCGATTCATCTGTGGAAATATCATTAGAGTTCGCACTACAACAGGAAAAAAAGCGATATGATTCTTCACTCTGTCCAGAAATCACATGTAAATACCCTACTAATTGGGTGTGACAACCTTACTGTTCATTTGTACACATACACGTATAATAGTTGGGTAAAAAATCTACGTCATATATTGCGGTTGTTCGTTTTGAAATCCTCCGAGTCTGAGTGTTTTTTGGAAATATTTTTGTCTGTCATCTGTGTAGTGTTCTACAGGATAAATGGATGGACCAATTTTAATCAATCTATATATAAGAGTCAAAACCCACTAACTGAAATCATTGAATCCAAGAAGCAAAGAGCTATGAATTTTATAACATGATTTGGGATAGGTCTGTAGACGCGTACTAAGAAAGGGTTTTAAAAATGTTCCACTCCAAGAGTGTTTTTTCACCCCTAAAACAAGTACCATATATATGTGTTATTTATGAATCGATTTTGATCAAAATTGGTGTGTTGCTGTATTTGGGCTTAATTTATTTCCATAGCACCACCATTAGGGGTCTGTTTAAAAAAAAATCGCTTTATAAAACTATATCAACTATCCCCAGGTGAAATTGCGGCAACCGCTAGTCTATATATCTCAACAAACATACCGTGTTTCAATGAGGAAGGCGTTATCTTTGTGCTATACTACACAAACTGTTTGCTACTGAATTAAAACAGGGTAGACTAATGTTTAATGCAGATAGCACCAGTGAAGGAGTGTATACACGCCTCCTAGTCTTATGGCATAACAATATTTAAAAAAATATATATCTTTTATCCAATGCCATTAGAATATACTGTATACTAGATGAACAATTCATAACAAGAGTGAAATATTTCTCATTATAATGAAATTTAAATAATTATTAAAGTTTTTATCGGAACACCTGTAAACCTTCGCGTGCACTGGACGTGGCTCTGTTGCTTCACTACTGATATCAACCAATGGGTTATGACCCATTGGCAAAACCTCTCTTGATTCAGTGTCGTATAATTTATTAATTGAAGATGATGACATTTAATAAAGAACTTCAACTGTTTCATCTACCACTGATTAGGAAATCTCCACCTATATTGCTCAATATACTCTAGTGATTACAAAGCAAGCTTCATAATTAATAGATGGTGTTGTTGTCAATAATTTTGCATTTTAATCTTATTTCAAGACGTTAGAAAAAGTCTGTTAAAACTTATTTAATAAACTTAATTTTGGTAGATCAAAAATTGTGTTTATGTAAAACAATACCAATGCATTAATGTTTTGTTAAAAAAATATAATATTCGAAATGTTTTCAGAAGAATATTGAAGATTTCCAGATATATTTTTATAAAACATAATAAATAATAATTTGGCAATGCTTCATAACTCGCTTGCTAGCATCGAAGAGTTTTATTTAACTTCAATCCAAGATTAACGCTAACAAAATTATCTTTAAAACAAAACTTATTAACAGGTTTTATAATTATAACAATAGTTTTACTTATGGATACAAAACCACTACAAATTGTGACACAACCTGTATGGTGAAATAAAATAAAATGAGAGAAACCTATAAAGGAGAAAATATTTAAACCAATACCACCATTTTTTATAAAGAAGATAAAACACACCGAATCCAATCTAAAATACATTAAGTCTAAGGTCATCTAATAACTTCTGACAAAACAAAATAAAAATGAATCTGAACATTTCCATTGAAGTAACGAATAACAACTTAAATAGTGCAAAAAACTAATTTATCTGTGAGACATGATCTATAACACAAATTATATCAATATTTGTACTATATAAATATTACTTGACCTATTGCGGCTCACTTCTATAACACAATTTTACATATATATGTTAAACAACTTTATATTATAGACTAATTTTAATGAAATTTAAGTTCAAGATACTTCTTATGACAATGCTAATTTTGAGTAAAAATATTTGTAAAATAACCCAAAAAACTTCTTTTTTTTCGAAAGGAAAATTTTGAGGCCTTGAAATAAATTAAAAATTGTCGTCCGAACTTTTCTTTTAAATTGTACCATTTTAAAAGTATCTTAACGTAAAAAAAAGAGTTTATGGTCGATCAATATAAGTAACTTTATAATAACGACGAACAAAAGCATGATGATCAGTAGGCGTTGTGTTATAGTGAATACAGGATTGGCAATCCCGAGCTCTATATACACCCTTTTTCGCATAGTTCGCATTTTCCCCAACAGTTCTTTTTTTACCAACTCTCGTTTTTCCCGACCCTGACGCTATTAACGTATTCGAGAGCAAGTGGTCTTTATTTATGTTCTATTCTGCGTTTTTTTTACAAGGCGATGATGAGGTTTTTCCAATTTTAACAACAAAAAAGACAACGCGAGGCCCGGAATCTGGAGTTGTTCAATATCAGAGCCTATAAAGATAGTTACATAAACTCAACATGTTTGTTGTGCGATTTATTTAGTAATATTTGTATTGTTTTTATATACAATGATGTAAATCTAATTAAAAGTAAAGCATACATTTAATTGTACATGTATATTCTTTTAAACTCATTTTAATTAATTCGTTTTGTCCGATTAATAAACATTCTTAAATAATAAATTTATATATTTTAAATAGGCCTACTTCATAATACCAGCGGAAAATTAGATTTTCCGATAGTTGTAGGACTATCTTACAGAGACAAATATTTCTAACACTTTCTATCCTTATCATTTTAGTTAGCCAGTATACAAAGTATAGGATAAGTCTGGTAATCGTTTATGGCCTCAGGAAAACTAAAAATTGATTTTCGACAAGCCTTCCATCCGTCGTTTTTGTCTGTACGTAAGAACGAGAGGAGCTACAAAAATTATTATATAAACATGAAATTTATAATAGGAGTTGTATAACGTCCTCATATAAACCAGTACTGAAAATCAGAAAAATTTCAATATCGCTGCCATTTTAAACGGTATTGTAGTCATATCTAGTTTGTTATTCAACCACACTAAATTAAACAAAGCATACAGATCTCAATTCTACATGTAATGTCACCACTCTATGATGACAAATAGCGAAGTTATTGTCAAAATGTAACTTAGAACCATGATCTCTCAAGAAAACACTGGTATAGTTACTAGACCCGGGACTTCTGAGTCACCGACTGGAGCGTAGGGAGTGGAGGCTCCTTCACATTTGGTAAGCTTCGAGGGCCGAAACACTGACAATAATGAAGCGAGTGGATATTTCTAATGTACACATTTACAAAATGTTTTGGGCCCGGCCGACGTCAAGAAATTAGTGTTACACATTCAGAAAACCTGTATAACAACTGTTTTAAACCAACTTACCCCTTGATCTACCAATTCAATATAACATCTCTTCCACGCCCCAAGAAATCAACGTGTGTGCATTACATTTAGAGGTTCTACTTATATTTCATTGTATTACGAGGCTGGGTAAGTAATTTATAGGCTGGGGTGATCGTCAACTTGTTATGTTTTATGTACCCGCAGGGTTTTAAAATTTTAAATCATGGATTCTTTAAAAATTAAGGTTTTCTGTGCACACAAAAATCAGCCCACTCCCTAATCATTTCGATTTTGGGATAATTAAAATGACCTACTATAACAACAAGAACAAATAAACACACTCTAAACGTAAGAACACAAGCATAAAGCGAGTTTTTATCGTGGAAATAAAGGCAAGTGTTGTGTGAGCATGTTTATAGTGTAGATAAAAACCTAGTCTTATACTACACAATAAAATAACATAAACTAGATAATAATTTATAAAGTCTCTTTGTAATGAAAACCAGTGCTGATATATTGTAAAGAATGAAAAGAAAAGAAAGATAATCAAATAAGTCTACAACAATGTGGGACCTACATGAGGTTAGTTAGACGCTGCAACAGAAGTCATGTCCATCAGAAGAAACCTGTGTTAACGATACTCATGTATAAAACCATGTATACTCATGTCTGAAATTTTACCATTTTCTAAACGAAATGTAAAGATAAACTAATATAATAGGCGGTAATTTGTCAGTGAAACAACTAAAATTTGTAGAAAATACAAAATTTATATTGTTAATATTATCTAATGGTATTTATATTAGGAGAGAAAACACAACATTCAGTTAAAGTAGTTGAAAACAGTCTGTCAAGATTTTCTAATTTCAACGAATTATAAATTCGAGTTTTCTTAAAAATTTGCCAGACTTAAGATCTTACATACTTGAGTTTATCTTCTCAGTGTTGAATGGAGTGTCACATCATTTCGTTGTTGATTTGTTGTGGTAGTCTGCGTCCTTTATGACACAATTTTGAATTATAAATTTCTTTATTCCCTAAGTCAGTTTTCAGGAGTTTTGTGGAAGCTAATTATAATGCTTAAAAAATATATTTTGTTTTCCTTCATTTACGTTTTGAAGTTCCTTGATAAAAAAATAAAAAACAGATAATTAACGGCAATGTTTAACCAAATTTTAAATAAACTCTTTAGATTCGATTATCCCCTCTGGGGCTCACTTATAGTGAGTAGAGGCGTACCAATGCCGAGGGAACCATACTTTTAAGAACTACCTTTTTGCTACGAATAACCATTTAGCTATCAATTATGATAATTGAATATTCACATTTTTAACAGCAACCCCCTATCAATAAATAAAAATCGTGACTAGATCCTATTGTCTAAAATATTCTGACTAATATCTCCCACACGTGAACCCAGTTAGATGACTCACCTTCGTGCAATCGTCCCTCTATACTAAAACCTTATTGTACGACACGCATATCACATCTATTCCTTGACGCTTTGTTTTCTTAATTCAAAAATATGAGCTGTGCAGGGGGACTTACTGTCTATACTGTAAATGTTTTCGTCACGTCATAACTCGTGATAAAACATTAAAAATAATAATTCCAAATTTTTTAAAACTAAATTGATGTCTCTCTAAACAAGTGGTTTGTATGTATAATCTTGCAGATATAATTGCCGAAATGACGCGTTTGGAAATTGAAGAGAATGTGTAAGGTGTCTCTGGGAATGATTATACTTATTCAAAATTGCACTAGAAGCGGTAAAATAGATACGAGTGAGATAATAATTTACAAGAAACGTTCAATATGTGCTCCATTTATATGTAAATATATATCACAAATGTTTATAAATAACGAATAAAATAATGTAGGTAACGCCTACTTTTCTACACTACCATTAAATTATCTTCCTAATGCATAGAATATTTAAAGTAAGGAAAAGATGTTTAGAGAATAACTAATAGGAGCAACGACAAAGATACCCGTGATTTCACACCTTCTATATTTCAATGACAAACTGTTACGACTTACGATATAAACATCCAACAATGTGAGTTTCATCGGCTTTGCGATGACCTTGTACCACGACAAATACAGTATGCGCAGACGTTATTGCGCAAAACCTCGATCGCTACTGATAGCTCGTCAGCAGACATTTCATAAATGGTGACCGTGGGATAGAATCGTCAATGTGTTTTACGCTTTGTCGAATTTAAATTAGCTGTTACGGTGTTAACGTTTTTTTCGGCGTACTTCCGGACGAGATCCACCCACTATATACATTGTTGTAATAAGTTTTTTTAAACTGGAAACATGGACAGAAAGGAAATCACCAGGCAGATCACACACATCGGGCGATAATGTGGAGTGTTAAAATATGATTGCTTAGTTCTGAAATGTCTAACGTTCGACGCAGTTTGGTATTTTTAAAAACAATTTTCAGACGGATAAGATAGTTTCATTAACGGATAAGATACCATCCTTACAAAATTCAGCTTAAATATTAAATAGCAAACTGATCGCCCTAAACGAGAGAGTTAAATTAGCTGTGACAATGCTGAGTGCAATTGGCGATGATGAAAAAAACCTTAACCAAATTTTGTTGTGATGAAGCAATTTACCACATAAATAGCCGTGTTAACCACCACAACTGTAGAATCTGAAGAGGGGGGGCTAAGCAACTAATGATTTTATTATTTTTTTAAAATTTTATTATTATCATTTTATTTTTATTTTTTTTCAGTTCGTGATTCTCCTAAGATAAAGGTGAGTTGAGGAATAATGCGTCAAATCGTGGGCCCATTCAGGTCTGCTGATAATATGATTACAGGTACATTCTCGAATCTTTAATTTCTCCACAAATTGATGGCAGAAACAAAAACGGAAATAATTGTAATTATTCAGTAAGATGGAGCCCACTACAGTCTCGATGTACGAGAGGCTCCCAATTATAAATGAACAGGTTTCATCTGAGCTGTGACCAGCGCGTGGAGGGGAGGTAAAGTTTGTAGTTCGAGGCCGCGTGGGGACTGAGGCATTGTAGGGGAAACAGTCGGTGTCGTCCTACTTGCGGTCAGTCCTATTTGCGGTCAGTCCTATTTGCGGTCAAGTGTAGTTTTATGAAGGATGATCAAGGTTCTGGAGGTGGAAGGGTTTCCAGTTTGCGGTCACATCTTGAGAATAGTTAATTACTAATCACAAATCAAGTCGTTTGCCATCTTCACGTGTTGGTCTACAGTTCCCGGTTGGCAGAATCCACAGGGATTCTTACTTACCAAATTCACTGTTTTGACGAGAGGATAGTCAGTCAGAACGAACAAACGACTCTGTTCACTTAAATAGAGCCTAAAAAAGGGGGAATAATAAACAAACACTGTATACATATATAAATAGAGAGGGAGAGAGCTACAACAAAAATAGATACTAATATTTATAGAATATACTCTTTCGCATTACAAGCATACTTCGTACTAAAGGTTCGCCAGTCCCAGACATTTTAAAAATAAGACTATAGATAAATTTGGATTGACTCAAAAAACATTGAATTGAATCAAAAAAACAAATGGCATACGACGAATTTCGGTAAACGTTTCCCCCACTTCAAATCTTCAACACGACTTTAGGCTCACTATATGGGGTTCAAATATGTGACCGCAAATTGGACAAATATCTTTCGATTAGCCCACGACATTTTTGGGGTGACCGCAAAATGGACGGTTTTACCCTTGACCGCAAATTGGACTGACCGCAAGTTGGATACAACCAAACAGTCAGCGCCGGCTACTGTCCCCGATCCAGCGGTCTTGCAGACATCGTTGTTAGTACCAACACCCGACACAGACTGAGGCGGCCGCTTCCCCCACCACCTTACGGACGCCTAGACCCACTGCGCACCCAAACTCCACAGCTCAGATGAAACCTGTCCATTTATACTGATTTCCTGGCATTTTGGATTAGAAACATTTTGGAGACACGAGCTTCATTTCTATCTAGACCTAACATGTCACAACTGTTTATATAATAAAGAATACGCGATTATAATCAACGCCTTCTTTTATATATCACTTTTAAAGTCTCTTTTGCTAATGCACGAAATATTATAATATGCTAGTGATTTTTAGGGAATATCTACTATAGTCTATGATTATAATCAATGCCTTCTTTATACACCACTATTAAAATGTCTTCCAAATGCACGAAAATATTAAAGGGGAAAGATTTTTGGGGAATATCTACTGTCTACCTATTGCGGTCTCCATCATAGAAACTTTAACACAAGATTCTATGAAATGTTCTCCCTACGTGATAAAATTCAACATCATTTTATGCAATCTACAATATATTAAAGGGTGAAATTTTGGTTCGCTTTTGTTATAAATTAGTATGTATGTTCGGTTTTACGAATCAACTGAGAAGTTGTTAAATCAGATAATTTATCAATATTTTTCAATGACTATAGTTCTCAAATATTTTTAAAGGTACTGTTTTTGAGGATATTTTGAACTCTGTAACCGTACAACATACCACATTTTAGACCCATGTAATGTACCCATTTCATATATACATGTAAAGTGAATGAGCCATTTGTGCAATATTTATTGTGTTCAACTAAAAGATGCATAAAATACAGTGACAATATTATCATAGTTTAATACTTTCACCTCACTCTAAACATAACACATTGAAAACACTATTTAAAAAAAGTAAATGAAAACGTATATTTTATTCACAACAGTTTTCCCTCGACATTTCCTTTCATAACGTCGCAGTGTTTAAAAATGTAACAACACCCATTAGACAAAACTCTTTTCGTTCGTTTCGCTCTGTCACTCTGTACGTATTACTTAGGTATAAATTGGGAAGTGAAAATAATTACAACGAAAGTCTAACACAAAGGAGAAGCATCACCGCGTGGTTTTAATTACACAAGATGTGAACACTCCTTGCTTCCTATTCAAACATTAAAAAGAAAACAAACTACTGTTGTGACGCCTTCAAAGTGAGAAGTAGATAATGTGTGTTCACACCTTACATACAAAGAGAGAAGTGCGGGAAAGGAAGTAGAATTTATTAGATCTTTACATCTTCTGTTGATAGACGATTAAAAAAAAAATCTGTGGATATTTTTTCATGCAGACATGGAGAGCCCAATAAAAGAATGGAATACAAGCAGATTGTATAAACGCAATGCTGAAAAGTGTGTTGCTTGCAGGTTGTAGGAAATGTTAAATTGTTGGTAGGTCAAGTGGTCTTAACCGGTGAATTTTGTTGATAACAGTTGTTACACCGGTTTTATGTACCCCTACTTTCTTAACTGTACCAGACTCGTAGATGTGTATATATTCAAAAGTCTTTACTCGCTTCGCTAGTGTTAGTGTCTCGACCCTTGCTGATTTCGTAGCTACATACGTGGAGGAGCCTCTACTCGTTACGCTCGTGTCGAAGACTGGATCTCGTAACTCTACGATTATCACATTTTCTTTGAAGGCCACGAATCGAAATTACATTTTTAACAATGACTTTGTTATTCGAGATTGTTGAGAGGTGGGGTTATTACAATTAGCCTACATACAGACTTAAAATCTGCAAATTTTTAATGTGTTATACGAGATATATTGGCCTAATATACGATATGTGAAGAAAAACCTATTTTAAAACGGTCGCCAGTTTTACATTTTCATTTCGATTTTTCTGAATTCCAATAGGATTCTTTACCACCACACTATAACCCCCTCTACCAAATCGCATCCATGTTATTTTTTGTGGCCGCTATCGTACTTAACGTAAAGACAACATTAGTCAAAAAACGTAGTTAACTGATGTTATTTTAAATATTGTTTAGTAGTCACTGTTTATTAACGACGTGCTTGAGATTGTAATAGCTAAAGTTTGTTGAACTGACAATCTGCTTATAATAATGAGAAGGCAAACTAGTAAATACATTGACAACCGTAAAAGAATTTCGTGTTCTATAGATCAACAACAAACTATAGAACAAGCCTGTGAGCATGACTCGTTTCCTCCACAAGATGTTTTCCCGTTACCCCGCCGGACTTCTCCCTTTTCATACAGCTATACTTGCCTAGCGGCGTGAAAGAGGGTGGGGTTGTCCCCTCCTTTCCCTTTACTTTCGTTTGTTGTACAACTATATTATTTCAACTCGTTGATAGCTGTAGATAAAACACTTACACACAATAATTGAAACTTACAATTTTTATAATTTGGAATTGCAATACTGATAACTTTTAAATGGGAATGGTGTTGTGTTTGACCAGGTGGTAATCATACACATTCTCCTTCAATTAAGATTTTCCATAATATACTTTGCTTTCTCTGTCTGTTATCGTTCTCTTGCGTTTATAAAAACTTGTTGAAATGGAAATGTTTATGAGTCATACAGTTCAGATTAGAAGATCAAACAAAAGAAAGTGATACAGACTAAATGCCTATACAAAAAAAAATTCCATTTATTTTTCTCCAATAATTAAATAACTGTCGTTCTTTTTTCGGAATTTCTACAAATCCTACAAGTAACATAATATACAACACTAACTCCCTTGTTTCGTTTCCACAGAAAATATAGTCTATAGTTATATAACTAATACAGTAATACAATTACACTTGTCTTCTTCTTACGAAAATTTGACTAGACCTATAGTCCGTAATTTTTGTAAAACAGCAATATAAAATGATTGAATTTAATAAATTCTACTTCCTTTCCCGCACTTCTCTCTTTGTATGTAAGGTGTGAACACACATTATCTACTTCTCACTTTGAAGGCGTCACAACAGTAGTTTGTTTTCTTTTTAATGTTTGAATAGGAAGCAAGGAGTGTTCACATCTTGTGTAATTAAAACCACGCGGTGATGCTTCTCCTTTGTGTTAGACTTTCGTTGTAATTATTTTCACTTCCCAATTTATACCTAAGTAATACGTACAGAGTGACAGAGCGAAACGAACGAAAAGAGTTTTGTCTAATGGGTGTTGTTACATTTTTAAACACTGCGACGTTATGAAAGGAAATGTCGAGGGAAAACTGTTGTGAATAAAATATACGTTTTCATTTACTTTTTGTAAAAAGTGTTTTCAATGTGTTATGTTTACAGTGAGGTGAAAGTATTAAACTATGATAATATTGTCACTGTATTTTATGCATCTTTTAGTTGAACACAATAAATATTGCACAAAATTTTCCATTAACATGTACGTAATGACTAGTACTAATAAAAATCTGTTCATCACAATCTCACAAAAATGACACTTTAAGAAATGACAATAGGAATAATAAAACCCCTAGGAATCAGAATTTTATTTGAACTTTGTTATAATTTAGTATTTAATTTGTGTGAACTACGGTATTTGTTAATATAATAAAAAGAGATTGTTGGGCTCCATCATGGTACTTACCATACAATATAATACAAACAAACATCTAAATATAATCCCCAAAAGCTTCACGGGTATTGTATTGGTAGATCAATTGTTCTTGCTCAAATTTGTCTAAAACTGTTGTTACACAAGTTTTTTTTAACCTTGTAACTGTTTATATAAGATTACTTTTTGACGTCGGCTAGGCCGTAACGAGTTCTAGTAGATGTGTATATATTAAAAAATCTCAACTCGCATCGATCGTGTCAGTATCTCGGTCCTAGGTTCGCAACGCTTAGCTCGGCGGTATCTCGCCTCTATCGGATCTTGTAACTATACGAATATCTCATTTTATTGGAAGGTGAAGATTATAAACTACATTGTTGACAATAATTTAGCTTTTTGTTCACGTAGGCAGGTGTGGCTGGTAGAATTGCATACAGAATTGAATATTTTCATCTAATTTATTGTGCTATTAGTAGAATAAAACGAGCTATGAAAAGAAAACTGTTTTCACGTTTTCATTTCGATTTCTTTAAATCGTAACAGCGTTTAATATGAGTACACTTTAGTCCTATCTTACCAAATTTCAAGCAACTATCTTATTTTTTTGTGGCCGCTATCGTGCTTAAATATAGACGACACGTCTAAAATCTCTTTTTCGGTTTCTTGAGGAGGCCATGAATCGTGAAGGCCGGTCAAAAAACGGAGTATGACGTTGTTGGTGATTGCGAAACACGTTTACAGAGTAAATAATACGTTAGACGTAATAATAGCTCTAATTTAACCTAAAGAGAATGTCATGTATGATGAACATTGTTAAGTGAATTTGGTGATAACAAAAAAATTACTACCTCAGTTTTTTGAGGGGTCTCCATGACTCATAACCTTAGGAAACCGAGTTATTTCCGACATACTGTCTGTTCATCCCTTATAGTTGTGTACATAAGCACGATAGCGGCCACAAATTATGAAGATAGAAGCATGATATTTAGTAAAGGAGGACTATATTGCGATCATATAACTGAGAATATAAAAATGTTCATGCCAAGGTCAAGGTCGGCAAACTAGTCGATACACAAACAAAAGCAAAAGAAATTACCTTTCTATAGATCTTCGACCAACTATAGAACAAACCTGTGCGCATGACTCGTTTACCCCACTACATACCGTTCCTCTTTTCATACAGCTCTCCATGTAAAGTGTTGTGGAGGAGGGCGTCCTCTCCTCCTTTTCCCTTACTTTTGTTTGTTGAAGACCGCGTATTTCAACTGACCACTTCAAACTGACAATCGTTCATAACTGTAGACAAAACACGTCCATAGAATAATTACTCTGCTAAAATTGAAACTTAAAAATATTTTATTTCGAACTCCGATACTGATTAAATTTTAGATGGGTGCAGTGTTATGTTAGACCAGGTGGCAATCTCACACATTCTCCCTCGATAACACCCTTTTGTAATTAAATCTACTGCCGGCTTCGGTTGCATAACCAAAGGTTGTTTTTATTGTGTTTGATTAAAACGTGTTTCGTTGCCTAGCGGTAAATTATTTTATCGACAACAAAAAATTTCAAATACACGGAAAAGAATTTAATCAAGTTTTATTAAACCTTTATTTTGTATTTTGTAGAGAGAACAATACGTAATTGAAAATAAAAAATTTGCGTGTCTAGATTCGTTGACGTTTTATAATTGAAACTGTCGGTTTAAAAATTTTCAGATATCCTAAAACGTATGGGAGTCGACGAGGTAGTACTTATCCAGACCCATCATACAATATAATACAAACAGATCGTCTAAATGTAATTCCCAATAGTTGGTTTCTCGAGTCTTGTAGGAAATATTAAGTTGTATTGGTTGATCAAGGAGCCTTATCCGGTAGAGTAGGTTTATTTAAAACAGTTGTTACATTGGTTTTCTGAACCTCGTAATACCACTAACTTTCGTAACGTCAGTTAAGTTCTATTGAGCTTCTAATATAAAAGTCTTCAATCGCTTCGCTCGTGACAGATTCTCGGCCTTGGCGGGTTTCGAAACTGTACCTAAGTGTTGGAACTTCTATTCATTAAGTTCGTGTCGTGACAACTCTACCGGATCTCGTATTTTTCCAATACATTTTTCTGGGGAAGCCGTTTTTTGAAAGTTAATTTTGAACAATAACTTCGCTATGTATCATGGTAGCGATATGGGGTTGGTACCACTACTTGGAAAATTGCACCCTTCAAACATTGACCTAATTTAGTATAGTATAAGTTGAATAATACATGATTTATGAACAAAAACCCGTTTAAAATGGCCGTCACATTGACATTTTCAATTCGATTTTTTTCTGAATTTCAATAGAGTTCCATAAATGAGTACTCTATAGTCTTGTGTACCAAAGTGCATGATCTTATATTAATTTTTGTGGGCGTTATCGTGCTTGCGTCTAGGACGACGGTGGTGGGACATAAAATTATATTTCAAATACGACCTAGACTAGGAATTGAACCCAGGACTTTTGGCTATACACGCCAATGCTCGACCAACAAGCTATCCTTAGTCGCTACCCAATACAGGGCGTAGACTTCTCACTTGACCTTGCTTTTGCTCCAATTTTTGAGTTATAAAATTAATTAGGCCTACCTCGTTACAAATCTTGAATTTTTTGCTATTACCAAACTTAGAATTTCGTACTCTGGATAAATAAATAGGCGTAAACTATCTGTATGAGATTTATTGAGGGGGGTATGGGACTGAAATTAATGTTTGACGTCGCGCTTAAAAAAATACCACATTTGAGAAAATCGGATATGAGTTCAGAGTGCGCTGTCTGGTTCAATTATTATATTTTTTAAATTATCCATGAATTTGTTTTATTGTAAAGATTTGCACGTTGGTGTAGGCCAGAATACCTTCATATTTCACCTAATTTGATTGATAACAGTGATGACTGCTAACACCGCGACTATGGTTTACATTTACACTCTCTTCCATTATATCTTTAATTGTTACTTTTATGATGATGCGTATATTTTTCTTGTGTTGCTTTCATAATTATATGGATGCAAGATAAACTATTTCGATAATTAAAAGATAGATATAACGCAGCACAATATTGTTAATACTTTCACCTCACTCTAAACATAACACACTGAAAACACTTTTTTACAAAAAGTAAATGAAAACGTATATTTTATTCACAACAGTTTTCCCTCGACATTTCCTTTCATAACGTCGCAGTGTTTAAAAATGTAACAACACCCATTAGACAAAACTCTTTTCGTTCGTTTCGCTCTGTCACTCTGTACGTATTACTTAGGTATAAATTGGGAAGTGAAAATAATTACAACGAAAGTCTAAAACAAAGGAGAAGCATTGCAGTATATCGTGTGGTTTTAATTACACAAGTTGTGGCTTGTTGACGTCACTCCTTCAACTCGGGAGACACTATGAAACTTCAAACATTATGAACAAAACAAAACGATTTTCTCAAACGTGTTACTGTTATGACGTCTTCAAAGTGAGAAGTAGATAATATGTGTTCACGCCTTACAGACATAGAGAAAAATAAGGAAAATAAAGACAATTATTTGATATTTAAAAATTCCTACCTTTGATGGCAACGTGAACACCGATGTTGTCGGTTCAAAATATTTATTAGAGATTTTACATTGATTACAAGAATTATGTTTTAGTATAGAGAACGTTATGTAATGGGTAAAAGAAAAATATATAGAGAGTTTGCGGATAAATGGTCTTGTGCTTTTTTTTTTTGGAATGATGACTGTCTCTTTAGCGTCCGTCTCAACTCGAACGCGCAGACGGAGTTTAATCAAATTTGGCCTGTGTGCATATCATGGCTGTTAATAGGGATCTTATTTTTGATTTTTTCGATAATTTAAAATCGGCGACATAATTTTGAGATTCTACCATTTTAAAACATAACCTAAAATAAAAGATACTTGTACAAATCCCTCGGTCTATTTGCAAAGAACAATATTTCTAAATGTCTTAACGATTGGTACAAACGTTTGACCGTAAGAAACACATAAATATATTAATATCCAAACAGAGTTCTCTTTTCAAACATCAAATCTATAAATCTAAAGAGATGAAACAAGTATAATAAGCTGTGTGGCTTAGAATTAATGCATCTTGCCAATAACGTCCGCGGGTACTCATATGTAGGATAACAGTTGCAATTAATGGATCAGTGTTATGTCATCATAAGTTCTTGCAACAATTAAATGCAACAGCTGGTTTTGTTTATTCATTTATTGATGATTGATCATAATTCTAACCTTATTTACAACTTACCGTTACTTCAAGGCTTCTTTAGTGGCTAAACATCTAAGTTTTGAAAAACGAAAGTGGATTCTGAAGAATACTAGAAGTGTTAAAAATGTTCGTAATAAATAGGAAGAATCATTTGAAACTCAAACATTATCCAGATTTGCAATGTACGTAGTTTGAATTAAATGAAAGAACAGACTCGGTTCTTAATGAAAAGAACTGTGATTGACCAGTTATTGTTATGACTGAGGATAACGAACTGTCGGTTACTGAAGCTTACACGACGAGTCCTATTAAGTGATTACACAAACTTCTATTAAACTTGAAACCTTAAGAAGATCTTTACATAGGCTACAACATTCTCCCGGTTATATCGTTTGACTTGTTCATGGTTTGTTATAGTATCACTCAGACCGGCGTTTCCAGTTTTATGAAGCTGATATAAACGAAGAAAGAGAATGATATAGTGTCTAACAAAGCTTGTTTCAAGTTAAGTGGAGCTATAAACCAGCACATCTGTCTTTACTACTCACAGGATAAATTTTATGAAATCATTGAAAAACAGCTAAACCAATCAGGGGTTAATACAATTTCGAAAGACCTGACCTGCATCGGTGTTGACTCAGTAATTTTTTATGGTAATGTGTACAAAAAAATGTTGGAGAACACTGTTATCCCTCAAATTCAACAGCACTGAGGTAATGATTGTATTTTCCAACAAGACGTTGCTCCGCCCCACTATAGCATTTCTGCCAGAGAATTACTAGATCAGAAGTTTCCAAGTAAATAGATAGGCCATCGTGGTTCTATTGACTGTCTACGATCACATGACTTGACAATCGTGGATTTTTTTTCTTCTAGAGGTTTCTCAAGGAGAAAGTGTTCTTACAGAAGCCACGCACTCTAAACAGAAACAATTCATCTCTTACGCGTTTCATAAAATCGACATCGACAAAGGTCTTTGCCATCATGTATAGCTCTGTTCAAGAAAGACTGCAAAATTGCGTCAATCAAGACAGCTGACAGTTTGAACATCTACTAAGTTAAATTGTTTCCCAGGTCATGTCATTTATTTTTTACAATGGTTGATAATCTGTTTTGTAAATTAGTATTGTAAAAATATGTCTTCTTTGTTGTTTAAAGGCGTAAAGCTTCCCGGTCAACATGGCGGTATTAAAAAATATAAGAGTATAAAATAGAAACACTTCACCCACGAATACTCTAATAGCGTCAGAGTTGGTAGTGACCTGATAAGAAATATGAAAGAGAGAGATCTAACCAAAGACTACGTAAAAAAACCTTTAGTCCCAGTTAGAGTCCTCGGGATGGTTTACTCCGTACTCACTATAGTGAGCCCTTGTGGATTATTGTAAAAACAATTAAACATTCCAATAAAAATATAAAATATTACTAATTTCAAATTTCAACCTATATTTGAGCATCCATGTATAATAAAAGCACCAATAAATGAACATAGAGGTTCTATCTATGGTACTAGTGAAGTCAATCATACGACTATAAGACGTTCAAAGTCTAAAAGGACACACTTAAATATCCACATAATTAGAGATAGTGAAACGTTACTTTCAAACATCAAAGGGTGCATCCAATCTAGCGAGGGATGAATGGATTATATTTCACTTAGAATTGGGTCGCGAATGTAGCAATGAAGTTTCAAAAAACATCCCCTCTTGACAAAGAGGTATCTGGTATAATCAAGATGGCGGAGCCATAGTTTTTAATTATACAAGCTTGTGCACTTGCACACTAGAGGGGATAATAGCTTGTTCACATTACCTTTTACACTCCCCCTTCCTTCTCCACCACCTTCTGCACACCCTGATTGCTTCTAATAACTGCAAGGATAGACCTACCCCTTAGTATTCATTAAACAAATTCGAGTATGGCACGGTGCAGTACAAATACGAGGCTCTAAATTAGAACGTGTGTAATTTGGATACAAAATGTCTGGATTTCGGTTTAATTGCATCAAATGAGAGCGTCTTAACAATTCTGTTAATGATGGTGTTTTTTGTAATGTCTTAGAATTAAGCAAGACATACATTTTAATTTTAATTTTTCCTAAAGTGAAAAAAATAAATCATAAATCCTTTTTTATCGTTAATACGATGTGTAGTTCGTTTTTTAGATATTTATGTAATTTATTTAAAATATGATTTTTTGTCTTCAGCTAGATAAAAAACGAAAATATTTTGTTTTGGGTTTCATCTAAATTGCCAGATAAACAAAGAGTTAAAGATTGTGGTATTCGTTTCGATATTTTAAAGTTAGTGAAACAATAGTGTTTATTAGTCTAATAAACAGTTGTAAATATTTCAATTATTATAGCTACGATTCTGACAGAACTAGTGCTTAAACGAGCTGAATCCTTACTGAATGATTTATAAAATCTCTGTATAATACTTCAACAATATGAACTTACTTGACAATATTTCCCAATATATTGAATATACACGTATATTCAGTATTACATGTTGGAGAAATCGACTCTTACCTGCAACAAAAAATACAAACAAATTAAACACACTCGCAAAATTAAACTTGCACATATTTAATAAAGAGTACAACAATATTGCACACAATTTCTCACCCACCCATCCATATTACAACATTCCAACACTATTCTTCACAAAAATATCAGTTTGGTAGATGTCAATTAAAAATTGAAAAACAAACATGCACACTGTCTATGTTAATATAAAACATAACTTGCTTCCCTTAAACCATAAAAGCGTCCTCGTGGTAAATCGAATTTGATTAAAATCGTGCTGTAAATAATAGCGGTCACGGTTTGTCAGGACAAAATAGTTTAGAGATTTATTTGAATGTAGTGAAACATTTTGTAACCTTTTTCCGTGTAACACAAATCGTTACATTTCAAAATATAATTTCCATCTTTGTTCTCCCAATAAAACGTGATACTGTTATAGATAAGAGATACGAAAGAGCCGAGTCACTGACACGAGGGAAGCGAGTGAAACCTGTTCAATATATACGAAAACCGCCACAACCTACTCACGTCAAGAAAGAATACGCAATTACGAGATTCCGCAAACTTTTGTAACGACTATGTCTTCTAAACCCCTTTATATAGCAATACAATTTAATAATTCCTACAAGACCCAAGAAACCAACTTTTGGATCTGCCTGTACTTTCGTCAATAATTAAATAGCCATTATTATACTCCGCGCCAAAGCTGGTGGCGGCTGAGGGATTAGGACGGCCGGGTCGGTGAGCCTACCCCAATTAGACCGCGCTCGACTGCTTCGGGCCTTGGTCATTAGTCACCTACTGGGTTAAAAGTGCAATCGGTACAGCTTTTTTAATTAGTCAAATATTATAAAAGTAACTACATATTTGTAGTCTACATAGAATTACAAGAAAATTAAGTCTAAACACGATGTAACTGCGATATTGTAAAGTATTTGGTTTAAACGGGATTTAAAAGGTTTCCTGAAGAAGATAAAAAATTTTCTGTAATAGATTTTAATTACATAATACATTATAAGTTTTGTAGTGTATATCAGATAACATATTTTAAAGTTTTCAAACTTGTAAAAAAAAACCTTGTAGACTTTGTACTCGGTTATTATTGTGTTCCGATAATTTACACTATCAGTGCGGTTTGAGTTTCGGTTCGCTTTTATAAACAAATATATTTATTTCGGATTTGCATATGATCTAGCCAGCGCACTTCTTGTATTTTTATAAGACACACTTCTACCCTATATAGACGACAGAAGGGGGCCTGAACTCAGATGACTCACTGGGTGGAATGACTCACATTCCACTGTTGTTGGTTTCGCATCCCCGGTCCAAAAGTTAGAGTCCTGTATGACTTATTTTCCGTCAGTCGCTAAACAGTTAATGTCCCGATCGGTTCGTTTTCATAGTTCGGTGCTTCGTGGTCTAAACTGTGAAACAAGTAATCTGTGATGTGGGAGTTTTAGGTTTTTATTTATTTTTGTCGTATAAGTGTTAATAATGTGTTCAGAGGTACTCCATACGCAGGCACGTTCAATTGTTGGAGCTGTTATTGAATATTTTTATGAAGAAAGAAATAATTTGGGGCCACTGAACGATGTTAAAAAAGTTTTAGAACGAGTGGCTGATGCGACTAAAGTGTCAAAACGGACCGTAGAAAGAATAAATGCTCAACTCCGTGAGATCAAGAGTAGTGAAGCTGAACCAGACATCGTTCACAAAAAATGAATTACATATTTATTTGTTTGTTTATTTTTATCAATATTTTGATTTAGGAACGGTTTTCTTAAAAAGATCTTTTTTTTCAGGGATATGAGTTATCGCCTTCAGCATCGTAGGAGCACATTTCGTAAAAGAAGATTTTACAAATATCGGTTGTTAAAAGCTCTTACTGTAAATATTTTTGTAAATACATGTAATTTTTAGATAACTTTCAAAATATATGTCTACATCATTTTTAAACTTGACTGTTATTTATTTTTATTTCTTTCTATAAACCAAATACTTTACAATATCGCAGTTACATCGTGTTTAGACTTAATTTTCTTGTAATTCTATGTTGACTACAAATATGCAGTTACTTTTATAATATTTGACTAATTAAAAAAGCTGTACCGATTGCACTTTTAACCCAGTAGGTGACTAATGACCAAGGCCCGAAGCAGTCGAGTGCGGTCTAATTGGGGGTAGGCTCACCGACCCGGCCGTCCTAATCCCTCAGCCGCCACCAGCTTTGGCGCGGAGTATAGTGGGTTATTTCGAAGCGTGTTGACTGATATACCAATAGGTACCAAAATTTATCAGCCCAAAACCCATGTTTCGACTCCTTGCCTCTCCTTACGTCTATTGTTTGTATGCTAAGTATGGGATTGCTCCTATTGTTCGGGCTTTGTCATTATGTCTAATCCACCCTCCTTCACAATAGACCTACAAACTGTGACAATACGGCCTTTATTTACGCATGCGCGCAGATAACCTTTATTAAAACCCGTGAAAAAATACTCTGAAATATACGTTAATTCCTTGTATTCCGGAATCTGATAGAATAAATGGTGTAAAAACATTGCACATACTTTCTAATAACATAAAAACGAACCAAAACTAATCAACAATTAAGGTTTGGTTTTGTCGACGCCGTCTTTATAAATAATATGTAATTACATAGTTCTCAGCCTAAAGACATCCTCAATGTAAATAGTTTTTGATTAAAATCGTGCTTTAATTGACGATCTTTAGGGTTCATTTATTGTTTTTTTTTTTTTTTTGGAAATTATTCTTAAATAGCAATAACTGTACCTGATATTTTGGACAATGATTTGGGTTATTAATATTTACATTTCACAAATATTTCTGTTAAATAGAGGTGATTGTGAGATATTATGTATATTACAAGAGCCCCATGGTGGATTTTTTATACTAATAATTCACAAACCGGAATTTTGAAGAGATGGCGACCAACTCGTTTTGTTTGGATCCTTTAGCGCTATACTTGAACGAACTTTTATTATAATTATATTTGTATTTTTTCTTAAAGGTGCTACTCGCAAATTTTAGTTATAAAAATTGAAAAGAAATATCCCGAGATATGGTTAATATATCTCCACATAGCAAATTCGATTAAAATTGGCTCACGCGTTGAGCTATAGAGCACTGCACAGATAACAGACGGATATCATTAAAAAACCTTCTTTTTTTTAATTCTGGAAGCTTCAAATGGATATATCTACAAAAATTCAACATTGATTGGTTTGACACATTAAATATAAGATATATGTAAAAACGTATTATATGGTCAACTTTATAGGACTCGAGATGCAACCTTGGCGTTTGGGGAAATTTTTTCCACCCCCCCCCCCAAGATGTTGTTTTAGTGGTAAATTAACACGTTAAATCAAATTGATCGAGTAATACATTATTTTTATTTTACTAATACGAAGTTTCTAAAAGTTTTGGTTTTTTTCTATTTACTGTTTCGAAATTTCGAATTTTTACAACACTTGGTATATTATATAAGTACGACACATATTTACAAAAAGAAGTAAAAATAGTATCAGTGGTGAACCGAAGACAAAAATGGAAAGGGGGGAGGAATGCCACATGGGAACATCATTGACTTTCCTTAATATTCTCTGTGTCGTAATAATAATAAAACATAATATGTATTACTAACAGAGACAGAAATAATGAAAGAGAGAGTTAAAGAATTTACTAAGTATTATCTTTAGACAATTGAATATACAGTGTGCTTGAATAAGAAAGCCCTAGTTTTAATTTGCCCTAGAATATATACAAAGTGATATACACTATTCACTACTACAATAGTTTGTGGCATTTGATTCATCAACTGCCAAGTTTTACTCACGTAAATGCAGGAATTCAGTTCCTGTAGTTGGCAGGCCTGCTTGACTTCAGGCGTTCAGTGTAATGCAATGGCTACTCCGCAAAAGAAGGCACAGTGTGTTATTTGGCTTGTGCTAACTGAATCTGTTATAACAGTTCAACGTAATTTTAGACGTCAGTATGGTGGTGAACCCACTACAGCAAAAACTATCCGTAATTGGCTAGCAAAAACTATCCGTAATTGGCTAAACTCTTTCAAGGAAACCGGTAGTGTTTTGAAAATGAATTCGCCAGGTCGACCTAGAATTCTAAAGCTACTGTTTGAACAGATCCGTGTTTCGTGTGTTCGGAGCCCAAAGGCGTCATTCGCCGGACGTTGTCTACAATTACGACTGCCTAAATGTACTTATGATGTGGTACGTAAAAGACTTTATTTACGCGCCTAGAAATTACGACTGTTACATGAAATTAAACCTACCGAAAAAAATAATAGATTTGAGTTTGCTGTCAAGTTTCAAGACAGAATTGATTGACTTTGTCTTTTGAGGTCACATTTAAGAAGGTTGTTTATGCTGAAAAGATCCATGTCATCAACCAATTTCGGGAGAGAATCAACGCGACGGTTGAGACAGT